>JAAIXJ010000217.1:9500-348699 GCA_013403705.1 Heliconius hermathena | reverse complement strand
GTCGAGTCAAGTCCGCGAACGCGAGAATATCGCGACGTCGCGAACACTAGTGTTAAGACACCTTCATTCCCCACTTTCCGAATTCCGGAGGCGTTGCGTGTCCAGTGGGGAACTCAACGTCGCGCTTTGCCTAAGCGAGAAAATGAAAATATTTAATATTTAATTTCCTCAAGTGGGTATCGAACCCACAGTATGTCACGTTTATAATCGCACCCATGTGCACCTTTCTTGATACTTAAATAAAACGGTGACGTGTATGTCTGTGAGATCGGGTGGGTCGAAAAAATCGGTTAACTTTTTCACCCGCCATTGATGCTTGTTGCGATTTCGAAAACATGCCTCATTTTACATCTCTATTTACATACATTAAACTTCTCTCCATAACAACAGCACTGCGAACGCGCTTCCCAGAGTAAGGCACCAACTCAGTCCGTGACACCGGCGTCACAATTACATAAGTTAATTATAATTATAATTTAAATGTATTTTCTTTTTTAAATTTGTAAAATTAGCAAAAGTACGTCCTTATTTTATTGTTATGTTACTATAGTATTATAGAATCTACGAATAAATTCGTTATTTGTATAATATTATTGATATTTTAAATTTATTGAATATCTCGTACCCAGATCTAAATTCGGACAGCGAAAAGACGTTGAGTGACCGAGAATGTACAGATGAAACAAGTCCTCTTTTTATGTGGAAAGTCTTTTTAGTGATGACAAAAACACTCTGTATATGTCAACGGGAAGTACAATTTATAAAAGTTTACAAATTCAAGTTTTCATATGGACTCATTCAGTATGAAATTCTGTATTCTTGCGAAATTTCATAATTGTATAATAAGTCTATAGAAAATATCATGTAGGTTTTGATTTCATGATGAATAAAGTTGATAAACTTAAATTTTCTTAATAACGTGAACTACAAATATAAATTTGTAATGATTTTTTTCATTTTTTATGAAATACCTATAAATTTTCACTTCCTGGAAAGTTTCGTAACTGTCCCGTCCACGTGAAACATCCTATAGGTTTTGATTACGCTGCGAATTTTATAAAAATGCAGCCAAAAGTATGTATAAATTTGATTACATATTTTCTTATTTTCTGCGTATTTTATATCCATCGTGGCGTACTAGGAAAGCTTTTGACTGCAAATGCCATTGTTATGGGATCTCCACTCGAAGAAATTGGTTATTTTAATTTGCTCGCTCTGGTAGACAAAGTGCGTCGTCAGTTTCCACCGCTCAATACGTAATGTCCAGAAATCGAGAGTGTCTAGGTGTCTTAACACTTGGTTCTCTTCTCTACCTGGATACAGGTGAGATACAGGATGAAGCTAACAAATAAAATTACTTAAAATCTAAATGCCACAAGCTTACAGCGACACCTACACGACAGTAGTGGAAACAGATGACCGTATGTTAGCTCACGTTACAAAAGTTCGATGGGGTTTACTTGTACAACCAGATGGCGGGATATTTCTATTCTTAGAGCAATTAATATAATACGATTTTCAGCAACAAAAAAAGTTTGCAAAGTATTCAATTATTAATATTTAATAAATAGATGATAAAAAATTATAATAATATGAATTAAATATTATACTATATATGTATTATATATAATTAAATTATCATAAATTTTATATTTTATATATATTAAATTAATGTGGGTATTTGAAATTTTGGAAAAATAGCTCGTCACCTATATTTGATCAATCACGTATCAAAAATTAATATCGTTGATCGATTCTTCGTTGTTATTTTTTTTAATCGATTTCTCCTTTTTATTTGTAGATACTATTCTCCACTTATATACATAAAAATTTTTGTATTATTACTTTTTAGTCGCAGTGTTTTTTATTATTATAAAAAATATTACTTTTTTATNTATTTATTAATTTCCAAAATTACAACAACATAAATATGTTGTTACTTATTAATAAAAACTAAAAGAAAACAATTAATACGTTATTTACATCTAACGATATAGTATTAGAGTGCGCGTGCGCTCCGCCCGCCCAGTCGCCGCCCGCCTTGCGCCGCATGCGCACCTATCACACTTTTACACTATAGGTAAGTAAAAATTTCTATTATTACCTAATATATTAAATAATAACCTAAACTTAACTTAAAACGAATTAAAAACATATTCTACAGGTATTTTTTGTAAGTTTTCGTTCTTAAAGTTATATTTGAGTTATTTCTGTACTGCAGCGTCTCGGTGCATGCCGCCGCTTTAACGACGGTATTTTGTAAGCTTGTGCTGTTTTTATGTGAATTTTAAATGTAATTTGTGAAAAAAATAATTATTTTAAAGTAAGTGTTGGAATAAACTAGGTCTTATATAGCGTTTTTGACTCATATTTTTCTAAAAACTGGTTTATGTTTATATATATACGAGAGCTAAGGGCAAGCCGATTAATTATTGACAGCGTATATTTATATGTATAAGCTTAAAGCGAAGTGTAAAATAAATTTATTACCCAATCCAATGTAAATCTTTGTCAGAATGTGCAAAATCTCTTGCATTTCAAACTTTAAAGACAACAAATTTAATTTTGTTGCTTTATCCCCCGTATTATCCCGTATATTGCAGGGTTGGTAGGTGAAAGTCAGTGGTTTACAAAATTTTCAAGATATTGTGTTGAGTGGTTTGTGAACTTAAAGCCGGTCTTTTTATTGTTACCAGAGCGAAAAATCAAAATTATCGATTATCCTGATTGGAGATTGAACCCACTAATATCGTACTTAGAGACAAACCACTACGCCACGATGGCCTGTAACTAATTTAGCTAACGGCGGATTACTTATATTAGTTTCGTATAACCGTGCAGTGACCTATTTATTATATGTTCGACTCTAAACTGTTTGATTGCGAAAAATTGTAGAATAACATTCTATGTTTGACTAGCATTCTGCTCGTGGTTTTGTCCGTATGATTTTACATTTTCTCCTAAGATATCTCTCTCTCGGTAAAAAGTAACCTACAATCTCCAGAAAGTGAATAAATATTCATTTTATTAACGTGTTACCGTCGTGCGCAACGGCACAGTGTCGCGACTGTGCCGTTGTGGATTCGATTCTCACACACACAACAAGACAAGTTCCGCCACTGAGCACACAATGTCTCGATCTGGATTTTCCTAAATTGTTAATGCTCACTACAAAGGAGCAATCTGCATATTTTAATATTTTTAATTAATATTCTCAATTCTTGGGGCCAATCGTGGCGCAGCGGCACAAAGTGTGACTGTAAAACCGACTTTATTTAAATTTATATTTCCATTTCTTTGCTCTGGTGTCGAGGCAAAGCACGGCGTTGAGTTCTGCCACTCAACAAGCAATGCTTCCAGAATTCGGCAGAAAGTGGGGAACGGAGTGTCTTAACATTCCCCTCTGCCTACCCAGTAGTATGCGGGATATAGCGTGAATCTGAAAAAAGAATCTCAATTCTTAATACAAACTAATCTGAAATCTTAAGCATACACATAACAAAATCAACTATGACTGAAAAAGTATGTAAACAATGATTTGTATATTATACGCATGTAGTGAATCATCACTTACACAGTTCACTGTTTTGATCTATTTCTAGTGTAGCTATGGGAATAGTATCTGCGACATCGCAGAGTAGCCCTATAGCCTGTTAATTATTTTATTTAGCTTACATTCAGATTGAGGCTAGTCGAGGCGTACAACTGTAAACGAGACATGTTGTGGGTTCGATTCCCACTCGAGGAAATTAAATTTTCATTAATTTCAAATGAGTATTTCATATTTACAAAGTGCGGCGTTGAGTTCCGCCTGTTAACACGCAATGAATCCAGAATTCGGTGTAAAGTGGAGAACGGAAGTAACTTTATAAGAACGGAGTGTCGTAACATTAAGTTCCCATTTTTCCTCCGGCTGCCTTGCTATGTTGGGGTACGGCGTGAAGCTAAGAACACGAATTGAAGACGAACATGATTTTTTAAGACTTTTTTTCCACATAGCAGTGTATGCAGAGAGGCGATTTTAAGGACTTAACGCAGTGCTAATACTCACTTTCCACCCAAATTTTAATATTGTTTGAGCGACTGGTGGAACTAAACGCCACGATTTGTCTGCTAGAAATGCGGGTTAAAAAATGTTTTTTTTTTCAATATTACGTCATACAAGATATATTTTTAATTTATTTAATTTTATAATGAAATGAACTAGTCGTCGCCCACAACGTTGTTAGCGTAGACTTTAAGACGTAAAATAGGAAAAATTTTCAACCACTTTTCCCCTTTCCCATAGGAACTTTATAAAATCTATCCACTCTACACAAGTAACCTGAATGTATCATACACAGGTATTAGTAACGCTAGCAAAGCCGTAGTTATAAGCTAGTGTATACATATATGAATTACATTTTACCAATTTATATATTTCTTTTAATACGAATGAACTAAATATTTCTTTGTAATTTACCCAATTTTACATTTAGGGTAACACTATAATCATTTAGGTTATTACCCAATTGACTGACAACATACAACATGTGTTGGGAATAAAAAAGCAAATGAATGAATCTTTTTAAATCACTATCACCGATTTTTGTACAAATTGTATAATATGAAATAAAATTGTATTATTTTTTAAGAGTTCTTAATACGTACGAGTAACTTAATAAAAATAATGAGCTTGTCATTTAGGCAATAACTTATTTCAAAGTTATAATTATTTAATTTTTCCCGAAGGTGTATAACAGATTAACAGAGAGAACGTAGTGTTCAGACATTCTTCCCCCCACGCACACTTTTCGAAACATTACGTGTTGAGAGGCGTAACTCAATCATGCGCGTTGTCTAGAATGATTTAAATATAATCGATCCTCCGAATGGGAATCGAACCCACCATCGTATATAGTTACAGTCAGATGCCATCCCACTGTGCCGCTAAATCCATTTATTTTTATTCTTAAATTGGCTGGTATCAAATAGGATGAAGATTATTAATTATTATTTTTTTCTATCTTGACACATTTTTTCTATTATACGGGGTTATATATAATTAATTTTAGCACTTCCGAAAGCGATAACTAATGCGCTGAGCTGAACTGAATGATACTTTTATTATTTAATAATCAAAAGTTTCCATAAATTTGGGGATCAATTAATTATTTTCCTCTCTCTGGTAGACAGACTAACAAACAAGGAATGTCGTAAAAATTGGTTGATGCTGTTGTTGAGGTTCCTTCTGTCTATCGTGCTAAGCGGGAAAAAGTGTGAAGCTGTGGTTTTACTATTACTACTACTACGTATGGGAACCTAACGTTGGAAGTTGTCCACGTTCTAGAAATTTATATCATTTGAAGTAAATTGCAGTTATTATTTTCAATAAGCAGTACATTACATGCTTACAAAACGAAACTAGTTTAAAACTGTTATTCACTTAGAATACAGCTAGGAGTTAGGTAGCAGTATAAGCGAAGGAAACCTATCCGAAATCAAGATATTCCGTGTGGATTGGCAGAATTAAACGCCACGCTTTCTCGCCAAAGCTGAGAGATGAGAACAATACATTCCCCAAATAGGATTCGAACCTAAAACCATTGCACTTACAATCTGACAGAGTTCCTTCAATACATTAATGCTTCTGAGCCTCGTGATACGCTCGTGTATTGTTATCGCGGTAGAAATAAAGTTTTAACGTGTTTTTTGTGGAACAAAGTTGGCAGACGCCGGCAAGTGTGTCAAGTTCACGTGAGACGGTGATTATTCTGCATCGAAACGACGGTTTTGTTTTATATCATCCTGTATCTTGTATGTGGTGGCTGTAAACATCGGATGAAATATTCAATTTTTAATAATATTTGTGTTAGCTTCACGATGTATCCTGCATATAGCTAGGTAGGCTAAGAAAATATAGTGTTAAGACACTCCGTTTTCACACATTGTTTAATTTTCGTGACATTTCATGTGGAGTGTATTTATAATAATTTTAATATTATTGTTTTTTCTTAAAAATGTTTGTTAGTTCGTATAGCGATAATTGGTGGCGTGGCATTGGGCGGCCATTGTGGCAAAATGTGTCATTCCCTGACGACGAAATGTCTCATACGACTTGCGTAATCTATGTAATCATTACGAATTAAATAATAATAAAATTAAAATAAACAATGAGGCCACGCGTCGTTTGTGTTCGCTATCCTCTTGGGAGAGTTGGATTATTATCAATTCCTCGTTTCAATAAGAAGGTAAAGCGCGGCGTTGATTTCCGCCACGCAACTCGCAATGTCTCGATAATTCGGGCGTAAAATGTAGAAAGAAGTATCTTAGGCCCAGGCTGTCTGTGCCTACGTTGCGTTATGCAGGATACATGAGGATAGCTTCCTCATGTATCAAAACAATATATTTTGGCAGACTGAGTGACATAAGATTTTCTCTATCTTCTATACAGAATACAAAAAAAAACGAGTCAATACAAAATAAAAAAAAAAACAAATAAATACAATTAATTACGCAAGTCAACGTTGCTATTTCTAGATTCAAATAGCGAAGAAAATATTTAGTATAACGTTTTGAAGAGGTGTTTGTGTGACGAGCTTATTACTGACAATCTTCAACAGACATCCTCCGAGGGAGGGGCTCGGGAAGACTGGAAAGTGCAAATTGCATTCGAAAGAATAAATCGAAATGCCATAGACTGGAATAACTGTGCAGAGTGAATGCTAAGTGTACGGATATTGAGGAACTTTAAACATTTTATACCTTCGCTTCCTAAGTAGCTGATAGCTTCATGTCATTTTTATCTCAATAATATTATTATCCTGTTTATACAAGGAATTTGTAAAATATTGACTTGAAATCCCTTATAATTGCCGAGGTATATATCTAGTTATATTATATAGATATAAATTACGTGTAATACAGCTTTGCGTGATTTTGTGAATATGCTGCGTTTAAACCAATAGGAATAATTTGAGGTAAACATATAGATAGGGTTGGAAATAAAATAGATCCCCATTCTCAAATATTATACAATTCCAATAATACCACTCACCGTTATATCTATTTGATAACTTATTTTTGAAGTCAGTTCAAAAGTCAATAGGTATCATAGCTATGCCAGATAACTAAGTACCTAAACGTATCCAAACAAAAAATTTCGCTATGTATTCTATATTTGTCGCTTCAAAAATTTAAAGTAACTTAAAAACAAGTAAAGCATATTAATGTATTGTTGAAGAACATTTACAGGATAAAAATGCATAGAACTATTTTCATACAGGACATCTTCCACTCTATGTGATATTTAAATTGTAGCATTAACTTTTTTTTGGAACCTACAAAACTGCCTCATACAGGAATCGAATATCAACTCTCCAGATATAATAAATAAATACAAGTATACAGTACTGAGCCAAGAGTTTGTTGATATGTTTAGTTACAGCTGACACTAGTGCATAATGTTATCAAAATTTATTAAACAAGCTATTGGCACATTTACGACGGCGAGTTGAAAGAGATATTGGTTAACGCATGAGTACAGCGTCTGACTGTAAACCCGATAGTTGTGGGTTCAACTCGCACTGGGGAACGGAGTGTTTTAACAACAGGTTCGCTTTGTTTATCCTACATAAAATAGTAATTATGTATAATTCAAGTTTCAAAAATGACTAGGTTACATCGCCCATCTCGCTAGATCTCTTTTTGGGGTGAAAAATGAAAAAAAATATTTTATCATTTTATATCTTATTTAAAGGCTTCACGTTGTACAGTATACCACATATAGCCGGGTAAGCGGAGAGAACCCAGTGTTAATACACTCCGTTAACTACTCATCATCAGATTGTCGAGGCATTGCATGTTGCATTGAGTGTTGTTTGACGGAACTCAACGGTTTTTTACCAAAACGAAGAAATGAACATAATTAATTTTTCCGAGTTGCTGTCGAACCCATTATCTTTACGTTTGCCGCAATGCTGCTGCACCACGACTACTTTAATGTACTTTATGTTTCTGTATAATGTCGTTCTAATTGTGTTTGTAGTTGTATTTTAGAAACACATGCACGTTCAGGATAGGATCAGGTCGTCGGACCTATTTCCGGTTCGCCGAATGCGAGATACTTCCCATATTTATGTAACAATGGAGACGTGGTCGTAGCACATTGGGACGGAGTTTAATTGCAAACTCAACTGTTGCGGGTACGATTCCAAATCGGGGGAATCGGGAATATCTTTCTTTTTAACTTCACGCCGTGTCCTGCATATAGCAGGGGAAGGAGATGGTCCTGAAGGAGCCTAGTGTTAAGAGACCTTGTTTCTAATAATAAACTACCGTTTCCAACTTTCTGCTGAATTCAGGTGCATTGCATATTGAGTGGCTGGACTTAACGCCGCATTTTCCCTCGTTACCGGAGCGAGAAAATGGAAATATTAAATAATTCATTTCCTGGAATAGGAATCGAACCTGCATCGCATCTACGCTTGTGGTCTGGTACTGCGCCACGACTGCCTACAATTATGGAGTTATTTAAAAAATATAATAAGACAGTAAAAATATTTTGTCTGTATATTTAGTTAATTTTGACTGAAATGGATAGAGGGACACTTAAAAAGAATAATGGAAAGCAAAAATTTTTTTTTGAATTTCTTGTCTGTCTGTCGATATATTTATGTCCACATTTTTCTCTGAAAGTACTGAACCGATTTACTTAAAAGTTTCACCAATTTCTTTGTTTTAACTCAACTTAACTACTAAAGTAGTTCATCAAAATCGGTTCAATAAAAAAAAGTTATCGTCATTTGAATGAACTCGAGGCATTAGCTTGCCTGCGAATGTTATACAGCAATCGCGCTGGTAAGATTCCTGGCTAAAGAATGACATTCGAAACGTCTGGGTTATATGACTGTTGATAAAAATATATATTTTTGAAGCACTATTATACAATATTTTATACAATAAAGTAAACAAAATTGAATTGTTAGTGGAGATTACCTTCATAAATCATAACAGATAAGTTAAAATCGTAATTAATTCAACACAGAGATAAAGAACGATTTGATCTTCAAAGAGATATCACGCAAATACATAGATTTTTTGGTTCGTTCGTTCGTTTGAAATAAATCTATATAAAAATGCCTAAAAACATCCTTTCTACGTGTACTCTGTAATAACTACATATTTACCAATTGTACATTTAGCTAATAATATGTGTAACTAATTTAAAAACTGTACAGGAGTTAATATGCAAACATTACAGTTATTTTACAAAGAATATTATGAATCCTTACCCAAATCAATAATTTAACATTTAAGGCTGTTTCTGAAGCAGTACATTAAATTATTAAGTGACATCAGCACATTTAACAGAGCTTTAAAAAACATAACATAGGTAAAAAGAACGTAATGTTACAAAAATATATACATATAATAAATAATTAGCTTTATGTATATTTTATGAATATTAAATATCAACATTGGTCATATTTTTTAGTTCGAAACAATCAAAAATTCTTATAGAAGTTACGATAATGTCGTAATAAAATCATATTAGAAGTCATTAGAGTTGTTAATCAATTCTGCTTATTAAATCAATAATCATGTATTTTAAACGGGCGAAGGCGTGGGCGGGCCGCTAGTTTAAAAATAAATAAATTATGAAGTATATTTCTATCCTTTCCCCGTAACTAATTTGTTATTATCTTGTTTATTATAGCATAAAAGACTCCCTCTTAGTTTTCATCCAGGTATAACTTCAGTATCTTCTCGAGTACATCCTTTACACAGTGATTTCTAGAAAAATCTTTTATACTAATAAGAAATTTATATCGACCGGATGCACTAACTTCCTGTGTCAGTTTATTAAAAAAAATATAATGTATATAAAAATAAATCAATTAATCAGTTTCACGCTGTATTCTGCACACAGCAGAGTAGGCAAAGAGAATCTAGTGTTAAGACACTCCGTTCCGCACTCTCCGCTGAATTTTGGAGGTATTGTGTGTTAAGTTGCGGAATTCAACGCCGCGCTTTTCCTCTACACCAGAGCAAAGAAATGGAAATATAAATTTAAATAAATATTTCAGTACAATCACACTTTGTACCCTTGCGCTATCATTTGTCTAATTTCATAATATATATACATTTCACAATATGTATATATTCTATTTATTTTATTCCCACGCTGTATCTCTTATAAGGCATCCTGCTTTATGGCAAAGGAAGGCAAAGGAAATCTAGTGGTAAATCACTCTGTTCCCCACCTACCTCCCAATTTTCGAAATGTTTCGTCGTGTCGTCGTGTTGAGTGGCGAAACTCAACGCCGTGTATCTAAGCGAGAACTTGAAAATAATTAGTTTTCAATTCAACAACGTTATTAAATAACACATATTATTATAAATCTATTAACATCCTGTACAAAACGGATATCGAGAGGAGCTCTTACAAAAATACTTTAGTCAGGATGTCCCATTGCATGCTCTATTTTTAAACAGCGGCAGTTTATTCTAAAGAATACATTACACACACACACACATACAGACTGATGAACGCACACTGCAACATAATTATTAATAACGTCTTAGTACTGTCATCTTAGATGCGAGTGTTACGAAGAAAAATCTTTGGTGAGCTCATTTGTGTATGTTATAGCGGGGAATTGTTGTTGCGAATTCGTTATTTTTATAAAAAAATATCTTTTTTAGGGTTTTGTACATCAAAAAAATTAACAACTTATTTATACAACTTATAGGGTCATTTTGTGGTCCATCAGCCTATTTATCTCAAAATCGCGTGGAGGTACCAAGCTGAAATATGAATGTATGAAATTCGCCGTGTAATTAAAATTTTTAGAATATATCCCGTGGACCTATAGTAATAAAATTTGGCATGGGGTGACACATTGCAGTACAAATAAAGAAAAATGGAAATGTATATAGAAAAATCTATAAAAAAAACTTATAATTGTATTAGATTTATAATCCTAAAATTGGTACAGAACCCTCGGTGGGCAGCCCGACTCGCACTTGACCGGTTTTCAGGGATCTTAGTGTTAAGACTCTAAGTTTACCACTTTTGATTTTATTCAATTTTCGAGTTAGTCGTGGAAGCGCTGTACTATGTCTTATCGGTATCAGAGCGAGAAATGAATATAATTTATTCCCTCGAGTGGTAATCGAATTTACAACCGTCACGTTGACAGACAACCAGGCACCACAACAGCCTTAAAGAGCGCTTGGACGGTTCCAATGAGCCGCGGGTTCTAATCCTGCTACGTTCAAATTTTTATACATTTTCTTAATAAGTATGTATACTAGGTAACCAAATGATATTGATAACAATTATGTATATGATAATTTGGTAATGGGACAGCTGCTGACTGTAAGAACGAAAGTTGTCTAACTCGTGCGAACCATTATATTTAAAATATTTTCATATTCCACTCTGGTAAGAAAAACAAAACGCTTTGAATTCCGTCACTAAATACACAATATCTTTAAAATTGGACAGAAAGTAGGGAACGTTCCCTATGTTCCATTTATCTACGTTTCTTTACGAGATAACGTGTGGAACTTATAGAAACATTCTCCTTGAGTGACAATCAAACCAAGAACAATCTTAAGTAGAGTAGGATAGTTTCCAAGTACGCCACGATTGCATTTCAGTCTATTTTAACAGATCATATTTCTCAGTAACAAATAGCAATTAGCTTATTAATCGTAATTTCTTAGTGACTTTAAAGTCACAAGCGAAGTGAATCGAAGTTTAGTTGTAGAAGTGGGAAATATAATACCATAATGTGTAGTTGTGCTGACAGCGTAGTTTTACGTTGAAATTTTGTTTTTTTTGTTACATTGAAATTTTAAGAAGAAAAAATTGAGAAATGAACCCACGAACCGTCGTGTCTCTGGGGCACAAACGTGCAAACAAAAGCGACGGTTTTGGATTCGATTCTCACTCGGGAGAACGGAATATTTAATATTTTTAATTCCCCGTTCTGGTAACGATTAAATGATATTAAAAAAGCAGAACATTATACTAAACATTCAGTTTTATTTTGTTGCCAATTATGTTACCAAACTAAACATTGAAATAATGAATATGGGTTAATATAACATAAAATTTGGTAAATAGTGGTACTTCAACTAGTATAAAATAACAACATAATATAATATTAATCATATTATTAATATTCGTATTTACAAAAGAGTATCATTGTAAGGAATAGTCTTTAGGCATGAAAAAAATAGAAAAGCTCAACTAATACTTGTAATTCTCTTAATCTTTCATTATAATATTAGATAGTGGTTTTTTTTTTTGCCTCATACGAGAGTAGACAGGGAGAACTAAGTGTTAAATGTTTTAACCGTTCCTCATTTTTAGCCTATTTTTTGAAGTAATGCTTATTAAGAGGCGGAACTTAACGCCGCACTTTGCAATGGAAGCGAGGATATGAAAATAATTTACTTATACCTATCATTCATCGTGCAGGAATCGATCTTTTTATTTTACTATAGTATATTACTAAATAAATTGTACTTTTTCTTTTATTATTATTATTATTATCGCTTTACGCTGTATCCCACATAGGGAAGTAGGCATAGGGAACCTGGAAACCTAGTGCTAAGACACATTAAGACAATTTCGTTACCCATTTTACACCGAATTCTGGAGGCATTGCGTACTGAGGTCATCAAAGAATATGCAAGCAAAGTTGGTGACGACACCTAATCTAATATAGGCTAAAAAATAATAGTACTTGTAGAATTAAAAACTAAAAACTTTACATATTGGGTCATCTCTCTCATCTATACGTAAAGTAATATACCGAGGATATAATTTTAGCATCGTCCAATTTTGCTAACTAAAAATACAGGGTGATCCAATTACATTAACATCCGGATGAACTGAAGTGACCTTTTAGGAATAATAGCCGCGGAGTTGAACCCTGAGAGTTGGCAGTGTCTTGACAGAACTATGCCAAGAGGGTCATTGGATTAGTCTTAAATATGAAGCTTGTCGAATTATATTTTTGGTTTTACTCATTAAATGATGTATTTTTGGATGTTTTTTTCTAAACACTTCCTTGTGCTAATAAGAACTTTCGGATTTTCGTTATTTGCGAAGTAAACAATCAATTTCACTTTCGCTTCACTTTTTTCCTGCATAACACGGTGGACAGAGGAACCTAGTTTTACGACACTCTGTTCTCCGTTTACTGTCGAAATGTGGAGAAATTGCGTAGTGAATGGCGGAAGTCAAAGAGACGAAAATAAAATTAATCATTCCTCCGTATGGAAATCGAACACACAAACGTCACGTTTACCGTCAGACGTTGCCGAGGCACTGCTAAGAACAGTATAATTATTGATAAAAGGAAATTAAGTCGGAAACATTTTTTGTTTTTTTTTCCAATTTAAAAAAAATATATTAAATAATAATTAAAGTATCTTATAATGTATACGCTAGTTTGACACTGCCAATTTACCTAACAATACATATTTACATACTGATAAAATTTAACCGAAATAAGAGGGGAAGTAAGTGGATTTGTTTCAAATATAAATACAGTTTGAATAACATTCATTTGATCGCTCTGGTAACAAAGTAGGTACTTATATTTGTTTAACACTGCTAAAAATAACTTTTCTGTGGAATTTTACATGGATTTTAATTAACTTTTGGTGAATACGCGCAAAGCTTACGTGTCACTAGTTTTGCAACTTCCAAAGCTCTCTCAAACGCACTGTCTGTCAATAAGTTGTAGCTTTTTGCTGCAACATTTCGAACCTTGTTGTTTGAGTTCCTTTGTAAAAAAATATTGTGTTGACACTTTAGTGGGTTTTGGCTATGAACTGTTTGTTGTGTTACTGGAAATATATTTCAATTTAATTTCTACTGTGAATTGATCGTTATTTATTTTAAAATGTTTATAGGTGAGGCCGTCGTGGCAGTGTCGCAGCTTTCAATGGCGAAAATCATCGCCGTGTTTTGTCTTGTTACCCAGAATAAAGAAATGAAAATAATTAATTCCTTTGAGTGGGAATCGAACCCACAATAGTTATTTTTACAACCAGAGGCTATTAATTGCGTATTAAAATATCGTTTACTATGAATATCACATAAAAAATTGTCTCCAATATCACAAGAATAGAATAAAACCGTCTAAGTCGTCAAGTCCAACGTACAAGTTATAGATCGCGGTTTTTAAAATGCATTTACTTTGCTTTGTATAAGCCGTATAAACGCCACCAGCTGGTGTGTTCACATTAAGTTTTATATTATATTTACGATTTTAAATGTAGGGATAGTATTTGGTTTATACCTTTAGGTTATCGCGCGAAAGTGCACTTGGTTATTGAGTAAAAAAAATAGCAATATTTTAAAGCATCACGCTTTGTTATACTTATTTAGAAAACGTATAAAAATTTGAACGCAGCGGGACTCGAACCCGCGCCTCCTGGAGTCCCGCTGCGTTCAAATTTTTATACGTTTTCTAAATAAGTATTTCTTTCCTAAGTGTGGAATAACACTTTAAAAATGTTAAAAAATCGCGCTTTGTTGTTATCAGGCCGAGGGAGCGGAAGTAATTAGCTCCTCTGAATGGGAATCGTACCCACAACCACTATACAGATGCACCACGACGGTCTCGTCGTTTTTAACGTTCATCTTTATAAATTAATAAAAAATGAAGTTAAAACTCATTCATCCCTCACAACCCACTATCACAACAACAAAAGGCAACGGTGGACGGAATCCCCCATCACTAGCCTCCCACAAAGTAGAGATCGAATGTACCCAGTACCTGAAATCCTAGATTTTAAACACTAATAGTGTACCTTAGTACATTAACGTCTGACCTGATTGCAGTAAAGCCAATAACCCGGCGCAGTCAGTGTTTGACATGGCGGGAGTAGGTCACTTATTTTCGTGGTATATTCGACGTAAATAAATCTCAATGTGGTCGCTGGTTTTTGCTCTAACATAGATATTTTTTTTTTAAAGTTTCACGCTGTATCCCGCATTTAGTAAGGTATGCAAAGGGAATCTAGTGTTAAGATATTCTATTTTTCACATTCCGTTTAATTTTCTTCTTTTTTTTAATATTCATACTAACAATATCCGTTAGAATGATCATAAAAATAGTTAATAAAATTATATAATTAAATTATAATACTAAATATGGTAGCAGTACTTTATAAAATTGTGTTAACTAATTTAACTGAGGCCAGTCAGAAATTAATTATTTATTCTTATTTCCTCGCTCTAACAACGAGGCAAAGCGTGGTATTGAGTCCCGCCGTCCCCCGTTCGGTGGAAACTGGCGAACGTAAGCGTTTATGTGGAACGGAGAGTTTTAAGACTAGGCTCTCTGGTTCCCTCTGCCAACCCTATTATGCACAATGTGAATGTAAAAAAAATAAAAAAAAGGAAAAAATCTATTTACTGTTTGTAAGGTATTTCATTAATTCATACAAAATCATCTACCAATGTCTCAATATTATATGTCATGTGAGATTTTTTTTTATTTGCTGTTGATATGTAGGATACAGCGTAACACAGACAGGGTAGGCAGAGGGAACCTAATAAAAAATAATTGAAACACTGCATTCCCCACGCAACATCCAGTTTCGCGAACTCGACGTTGTGCTTTTTCCTGCTGCCAGAGCGGGACAATGAAAATATTTCTTTGTTCCGAGTGGAAATCGAACCTGTTCCGCTGCCGCTGCGCCACGACGGACACAGAATACAGCATTAATGTAGAAAAAACCTATTATTAGGTATCAACATCGACGCCAAAACCAAATATCTATGGTTCTAAGCTTCTTCTCTGCATTTGGTGGGACCAGCAGGGCGTAATTTATTATGAGCTGCTTAAACCTAATGAAACTATCACGGGAGCTCGCTATCGACTTCAGTTGATGCGTTTGAGTCGCGCTCTGAAAGAAAAGCGGCCACTATACGAGCAGAGACACGACAAAGTGATTTTATTACATGATAATGCTCGGCCACATGTGGCAAAACCAGTCAAAACTTACCTGGAAACACTTCAATGGGAAGTTCTACCCCACCCGCCGTATTCACCGGACATAGCCCCCTCCGATTACCACTTGTTTCGGTCGATGGCGCACGGTTTAAGCGAGCAGCGCTTCCATTCTTTTGAAGAAGCCGAAAAATGGCTTGATTCCTGGATTGCCTCGAAAGATGAGTCGTTTTTCCGACGGGGGATTCAATTGCTACCAGAGAGATGGGAGAAAGTGGTCTCTAATGATGGACAATACTTTGAGTAATGTCATTGTAAGCATTATATTTAAAAAAATTTTAAACAAAAAAAAACAGCGAGAACCTATTCCTAATATTAGATAACAATCGTATCATGGCTTGGTACAAATATACTTATGGAACACCGTAAATCAATTTATAGGGATTTTACAGTAAATGCTATGGCTTCTAAACGTGTTCACTCAGTACCTACTCAAGTTCAATGTCATCACATATACTATATAGCTATAGAAGATACCGGAAAGATCCATTGAACTTACGTTACATGACGTCTAACATTAGATAATTACATTATTTGTATAAATTACAAGTAGTAAACAGAGTTACCTTCACGCTGTATCCCGGATATAGCAGGATAATCAGAGGGAACCTAGTGGTAACACAATTAGTTCCCCACATTCCATTCATTTTTTGTTAAATAAAAACTAAAAAAATGTTAACCCTAACTGAAGAATATTTAAAATCTAACTTAATAGGAAGCGTACCCTGACAGGATATTGCTCTGCTTGACTTCAAAGCGATTGATCAACAATTTTCATAAAATATATGAACGTATATTTTAGTGATTTGAAAATATTATAGATAACTATATCTAGTATAGTTATACTAGATATCGTGAGCTAGTCTAGAAGCTATAACAAGGTAAAGTGGGCTTTACCCGCGTGATCAAACGTTAAAAAGTAATAGTGATAACACATGACACGTGCTAAGTGCCCGAAGTAATTGTGACCGCAGGTAGGGTGAGTCACAACTTGATGTAGTTGTAGCCTTAAAAATTAAAAATTCAATCAGCTTCACGCTGTATCCCGCACACAGCAGGGTAGGCAGGGGAACCTAGTGTTAGAACACTCAGTTCTCACTCACTTTCTGCCGAATTCTGGAGGCATTGCGTGTTGAGTGGCACAACTCAACGCCGCTCTTGTCCTCGACACCAGAGCGAAGAAATGGAAATATAAATTTAAGTAAATATTACACAATCACTCGATTTTACAGCCACACTTCGTGCCGCTGCGCCACGACTGGCCTCCCAAAGTAAATAGACTTTCTAATAAAACAGAATCCTGAGATTAGCGCTGCCAACCAAACAAACAATTAAAATATATTATTGTTTTTCGTTTATTTGTTATCTATACTTAAACTATTATTTAATAAAATAAAAGTTCATCTATCTTTATGTAAAATCTATATCGAGGCCATTAGTGGCGCAGGGGCACGAGCATGTGACTGTAAGCGAGACAGGTTGTGGGTTCGATTCCCACTCGAGAAAATGAAATGTTTAACATTTCTATATTTTTGATCTCGTGTCGAGGCGTAGAGTCCGCCACTCGATAAAACAATGCCTTCAAGGTTTTAATTTTATTTCTCGGGCCTTTGTTTAGTAAATGGATATAGAGCTTTTGAATTGACGTTCCCTTTGACAGCATTTTTGCAAAAATATGTTTTGGAGTTCTAAAATTCACATATTTCGACGCCGTCATCCTTTGTTGAACGCAAAAATCAGAAATAGCCTAACCAGGGGACTATCTACAGTTAGCTGTATGTACCTATGAACATACATACGGACTACATACATACTTGCGTAACAGGTATACCACGGTAGGCTGAGGTAACCTAGTGTTAAGATCCGTTTGTCGACCAATTTTCTGTTGAGTGTCAAACTCAACGCTGCATTTTACCTTGTCACCAGGCCAAGGAAAATAAAACTAAATCGTTTTGCTAAGTTCAAATCGAATCCGCAACTATTGCGTTTTATTCTGACATGGCTCCGCTGCGCTATATACGAGTAACTCAAATAATGTTTTATGTTAGTAGCTTTCTGTAAACAAATTAAAGTCCTGTTATAAACAACATTCGCTCTCTCATATCCTGGTTTCAAACGTCAAACAAAAATCATTCTTTCAATACGTAGCGGAAAAGCTGCAACTATAAACGCGATGACTGTGGATTCGATCCCCACAAGAAATAATTCTAATTAAATTACTTTCATTACTCCTCTCTGCTAGACAAAGTGCGGCGTTGAGTTTCACCACCCAGCACATATTGTCTTTAAAATTAGGCGGAACTTGGATAACAGTGCCTAGAGACCAGGTTCCTTTTACCTACCCTTTTTATAAATAAAAATAGCATACGAGTATATACTTGCACAGCATATGTTTTGTTTTGCAACTCGATGTTAAGCCGATTTTCGTATTAGTTCATTGACAGAAGTAATTAGCTTAATACTTCAATTCATTTTAATTTGTTTAATATCGATGGCTGCTTGTTTTTGTTAGTACTTAAAGATAATTAAATGAAAAATAAAAATGCGAATATATCTTTTGTTTTCCTTTTTCGTAAGGAAAAGGCCGTCATGGGCTCGTGGCGCAGTGGCACAGTGTCTAAGTGTAAATGCAACAGTTGCGGGTTCGATTCTCACTCAGGGACAGCCTCACGCCGTATAGGCAGTGAAAACTTAATGTTAAAATACTCTGTTCCCCTACCCATCGCCCAATTTTCGAGATTTTGTATTGTAAGTGGGGAACGGAGTGTCTTAACACTAGGTTCCCTCTGTCAACCCTGCTGTGTGCGGGATACAGCGTGAAGCTGATATGATATATATATTGTAAGTGCCGGAACTCAACATTAGTCTTCTTGTCTTACCAAAGCGAGGAAAATGAAAATAATGTAATTATTAAGTAATAAAATGATTATTAATAAAATTATTAATTAAAATAATAATTGACCATCCGCCACCAGACAGACATATATTATAAAATATATATGAAAGAGCACAAAATAAATGCAACCAAGCCGTCAACAGCAGCTCTATACATTTATTAATAAAGTACAGTCGAGTGACGAAAAACCTGATTCACAGTATATAAAACTTTCGTGAAACACTTTGTTCGAAGTCAATAAAGCGCGTATTATGATCATAGAGCCCTTTAGCTTCTCCTCTGGGCTATTTTCTCTTAAACTTTCCAATACTTATAGTGCTAGTTGTATGCGTCTGTCTGTTCGCTATGGAATATGGACTGGATCGATTCTGTTAACAAGGCGTAATGTTGGAGAGCAGAAACAAAAGCTCTCTATAATGAGACTAATTGTGGCCCGCAACTTTTCTAACGTAGGCTCTAAGATGTTAAATGGAAATTCCCGTTTATTGCCGCTTCCGTAGCATATGGGGAAATCTTATTTTAGTAATTTTTTTTGAATGGATTATTTTTTTTTACTTCACGCTGTGTACCGTATATAGCAGGATAGGAAAAAGGAGACCCAATATTGAGACACTCCGATACCCACATCATCCCCAAATTTTCGAGACAATGTGTGTAGAGTAGCGAAACTTAACGCGGCGTTTTATATTGTTATCAAAATGTATTACGGTTACTTTATGAGCCATACATATATCATACCTGAGAAAATAGTGTATGTGCCTGAGTGTAAGAAATTATTAAATCGGCGTCGTAACGTGTGCATTTCCAGAAATATTATTTTTTGTTGGTTAATTTTATTTTGTATCTTCTTTTAATTTGGGATAAAGAAATGGTCTGTGTTTATTGTCTGTTCCTTTAGTTTTTTCGTCGGTTAAAAAAGGAGTATATTTAGATGATAGTCGTCTAACTATTCTTTATATCTAACTATATTTATTAAAAAAAAATATCTATTATGTTTTCTTTATAACTGTTCTGTGTGCTTCCAATTATAATGAATATAAAATAAAAAATCTCTCAAAGAATTATCTTAAAAAATAGATCAGAAGTGTGTACATTCGTTAACAACATATCCGTTTTGATGATAAGTCAGTTTAAGTCCAATTATGTTACGTTTCAGGGAAAAATCGACAGAAAAATATAGAATTTGGAGATCGGGAACCACGTTTCATATAATTATTAAGTACTGAATTAATCATTCTTGAGATTAGCGCGTTCAACAAAACAAACATCTAGCTTTATAATATTCGTATAGACAAAGATTAATCGTATACGACTTGTGTGTTTAATTAGACACTTGTTAGTGGCAAAAAATCAAGAATACACAATTAAAATCCTACACTATAATTTGAACGGCCGATCTAGTAAAGATGAGGCAAGGTCGTCCGGCAGCGCGTTGTATAGGAATGTTGATCGAGTCATTTACAAAAACTTACGTTTTAATATGGGACAGCGTGCTAGATATAGGTACGTTCCCCACTCAGGGGACTATTATATTATTTAATTTTTTTTATTACTTAGTACAAGTATATGACGGCCTAGAGTATCTCTATATCTAGTATACATCGATACGTAAAGCATTAATTTTGTCCCTTTTTTACGAAAATTATACGGAGAGAGGAGAAAGAAATTTCGAACAGCTACAGTTTATATAGAGAATGAGTGCAGGAGAATAATATTTTACAAATAATGCACAAAAATACATTAAATTGATAAAACAAATACAACACATATTCCCATAAGTTTGACTATGTACATTTTTGTATGAGGTTGTATACACGCTTTGGTAACGCGTTTTGTACGCGTCAACTTCTCGCGTCGCTTCGTATAGGTTAGTATAGGTTATTATAAGTGAAATAAATGTACTTAAAACTATTTTAATATTATAATATATGAACTATTTTCTGTTTAACAATAATGAGCCGTTGCCTGTGAAAGTTTTGGGTTCGAATCCACTCAAGGCATAAGTTTAGATCTAGTTAGTGTTTTAGTGTACGATTAATGTGGTTTCCTACGAAGGAATCTAGTGTCTTTATAGCATGTCGATTGTTGTTTATGCAAGCATAATAATATGATAGTTGTAGATTCAATTTGTATTCGGGGTTAATTATTGCCTTTCCATTTTCTTACATTTATTGTGTAGGTATGGTAAAACAAAGCGCGGTGTTAAGTTCCGTCATTAACTGTTGTTTTTTTAATATCTAAACAAAATTTTTCGCTTCCCGCCCAAATTTTATATATAACGTGTTGTTGCATGGGAAGTTATAATCAAACACTGAACTGAACTTAACACTTCGCGTTCCCATAGCGTGAAAACGAAAATATTTAATTTCTTCGTGTGGGATCGAACCTACAATCACCACGTTTACAGTCAAACACTATTCATTTATATTCTATTATAAATTGATGAATGGAGTAGAAAAGAAGAAACTGAATAAAGTCCTGTCGTTTCATTGTGATGCGTTGTGATGGTTTATTGGAATTTACGAGTAAATGCATCCACAAACAGGCTGACTCAATACATTTTGGTTTTACCGTAATTAATACATATTCTCAATGAAAGCCATTTATTTGTATTGGATTGTGTAATGAATCGTATTTTAAGCTAGCGGAAACGCGCGGTTTCACCCGCTTGACCCATACGAACATTTAATAAATATATGTATGAAATTATTTTCAGTTTTTTGGTTCAGGGTTAATAAGAAATATAAGCCAAATTATCAAAATAAGCCGAAAAGGAATAATAAGTAGACATAAGTAAGGAAAATAAAATACTAAATATTAGGAAAAATACCTAAATAATTGAAATGAACAAACAAAATAAGTAAAAGTTAAAAAAAATCTAAATCAAATCAGCTTCACTCTGTATCCTGCACACAGCAGAGTAGGCAAAGGAAACTTAGTGTTTTAAATAACCCGCTGCTTAAAACAAACTTTACGCCGGTTTCTAGAGACATTTCGTATTGAGTGGCGCAACTCAACGACGCGCTTTGACACAAGAGCCAAGAAATGGAAATATAAATTTAAATAAATATTAAACCTCGAGTACGGATCGAATCCACAGCCAGTCGCGTGTAAAGTCACATTTTGTACTCTGCGCCATGACTGACCTAAAAGTAACTAAAGGAAATGCTTAATTTTAAAAATAATAAAGCCCCTATGTTCATCCCAAGACAGACAGACAGACAGACAGATTTTTGGCTTTCTATTATTCTTTTCAAGTGCCCCTCTATCCATTTAAGTCAAAAATACTAAATGTACAGACAAAATATTTGTTGTTTTATTATATATCAATACATAATTAGCTTTGAGTTAGTGAATGTTCTACAAAATGAATGTTATATTTAAAATGTTGGCGCTATAATTTTTAAATTGATTGTTAATTATGAAAATATAGTTAAAAAATTATTTAAATTAATGTAAAATAATTAATCTCTCCTTGGATAAATTATTTATGAACAATATTTTTATGACGCATTAACTAAAAATTTTTCACATTTATTAGTTATTAAATCTTGCAATCAATATCACATCTTGCTCTTTTTCGAAAGAATCCGCCATCTACAGAAGTCCGCCATATTGGATTTAGCATGACGTCACTTTATTTTTTGAATTATTCTTAGTAAGCCATTTCATTTGACACATATATTATACGCATATTGGCTGCTTCGCCATGTTGGATTTAGAAATCATACAACTAGCATGCATTATCGTCCAAACTAAACGTGCCTACTTTCGAGCGTCCATCAAACCTCGTACTTTTCCTACAGGGACAAGCTAGTCTCATCCCTCCCCACCCGGCGACGCTGAAAGGATCATCCCAGGTCAATAGCAATAAAGCCAATTCGAAAAACAAATAAAAAAAATCACCGTGCCTACAATATTTCGGGTAAATCGTGTGAAGATTACTGTTTCAAAATTGATTGCATGAGTTGCCTGAACCCGATTTCAACAAACTTACGTTGCAAATTAAATAAAATCTTGCAATTAAAATTTTGTTATTTGATCATAATGACGGCATAGGACAGCGTCTGCTTGTACATACGATGGGTGTGTGTTCAAATTCCACTGGGCCAATTTAATTCTCCTGTTCAGATAAGAAAAAGTGCGGCGTTGAGTTAAGTTACTAAACAGGCAACGTCTTGAATGTATGTAGGAAGTAGAGAAATAAGTATCTTGATACTGCATTCTCTCTGCGTATTTTGATAAATACCTATAAAACTAGTCATCGCCTGCGCCTTGCGTAGACTTAAAAATGGGAAACTATTTTTTTTTGTTGTCATATTTTTAAGTTAATGATTACAAGATTCTTGTTTATGTATATAATATTCTATGTAGAACTAATATAAAACTTCAAAAATAATCTCCCATTTCGAAACCAATTGCAAATACCAAAAGTACCTAGTTAATTTGATATTTTCGCTGGTTTGAACATAACGACGTCACCGTCCACGTACAGCCCGCGCTCGCTGTGATCCGACAAAGTCAATTACACCGCCCAGTTAGGATGTAACTTCATTGTGGGGACCGTTGATGACACGCGCACAATGCGCTCCCACTGATACACTACTACGTATATAGCAGGGTTATACT
Source organism: Heliconius hermathena (assembly GCA_013403705.1). NCBI lineage: Eukaryota > Metazoa > Arthropoda > Insecta > Lepidoptera > Nymphalidae > Heliconius > Heliconius hermathena. Next base: position 325,149 of record JAAIXJ010000217.1, on the reverse strand, counting down.
ATAATGTAATTGAGGCCGTCGTCGGCTGACTGACTGAAAGGCCTTAAAGTGAGAACCGAACCCATGTTAATCAAAACCGAACCGAATAATTTTATCGAACCTAAATATGTACTTTGTGACAAGGCAAAGCGCGGTGTGGAGTTTCGCCACTCAACGCAATGTCTCGAAATTGGGTAGTCTCGAACGGAGTGCCTTACAAGTAAAACTTGGTTCTTGTATGCATGAATGCAGCGTGGATACACTAATTAACCAAAATAGAACATCTGGCCATATAAAATAGTCAAGCTTTGGCCATCAATCGATATGGGTCAGTACGGAAACATTGAATCGAAATGGCGTCTATTTTAAAACTAAAAACGGTAGTTCATAATAAAAACATAAGATGTTATTCATATAAATAGCCAGTGCCTGTTCGATTGTGGCAGACGCTTGCTTCACTCGAGTCTGGGCGTAGCTGTAAACTGGTAAACGGCAAGTCGACAGTGCAACCGGGTTCGATTCCGCGTAGGATTGTTAATTGTTTAAATACTAGTCATTGTTGTATACATTTTTTTCCATAAAAAGTAACTTGGCGCATCTGGTTGCCCTTGCTTGCGTTTCTTTCTTGTAAATAAAACACAAGTTTTTGAACTTAAGTTGTTAAAGTAATGCAGAATTTTACTTTTCATTGTAATTTTATAACATAATTTTATATGATTATTGTTTTGTTTCAGGACTAACATTTGGATTCAAGTATTTCAGTCTTATTCATGGAAGCAATTTGATTGGTCAAAAAAATGTCGTCATATAGAAATTATGTAAGTTTTTTTTTATATTTTTAACAAACTGCTGCCTAATTTAATATTAAGTTTCGTTTATTAGCCGCGTTTAGTGTATGAAAGCCGAGAAACGAAAATTATTTAAATACAACCATTCCGTTGGTGGGCAAAAGCATGCGACTAGTGGCAAAGTACGGCGTTGAGTACCGCCACTCAACACACCATGCCTCAAGAATTCGGCGGAAAGTGGGGAACTTAAGTGTCTCAATGGGTAACGGAATTTCTTAACACTACTTTCCAAGGTTCCCACTGTCTACCCTGCTATGTGCGGTATACAGCGTGAAATTAAAAAACTTTTTAAACTTTTTTTTTTATTTTATCAAATATTTCAATAACAAAATACATATGAGTGTAACAGAGTTCACTCTTCAGTTTGCTATTAATCAGTCTACTGCGAGAGCGAAGGGCTCAATAAAGCCCTTGTACGTTATCTGCGAGCACATTCCGTCAGCTATTTATAAAGCGTTGTAAAGAACAGCTTTATTTCAGATAGTGTTGAGTGAGCATTATGGATTTATGAACATATTACGTGATTGAATGTATGCACTCATAGTGTTTGGTTCTTTTGTTAGTTAATTGGTTAAAATATTATTTAGCTTCCTCCTGTATCCTTCGTAAAGCAGGGTAGGCAGAGAGAATCCGGTGTTAAGACACTCTGTGCACGCGCCACCTAACTTTCAAAACATTGAGTTTTGGGGTCAGAACTTAACGCCACTCTAAGTGTTGTAAGCGGAGAAAGGAAAATATGTCATTCTCTCGAGCGGAAATTTTACCCAAAACTATAATTTCTACAGTCAGACGCTGCGCCTCGATAATCGGTAAAATTAATTTTAGTTCTTTCTACTTTTCAGTATGATTCATCGGCATATGGAAAAAATAGAGAAACTAGCAGAACCTCCAGCATATCTTCTGACCGACCAGCCACTGTCACTGCGAAATATACATCCACCCCTTCATACAAGTCATCCAGTATTCCTGTGCTTAATGATGCACGTTCTACTCGAGAAGAAACTCCAATATCAACGATCGCGAATCGATATGCGAGCTATAACAAAACAACAACAACTGATAAACCAATATCTAAATATGAAAAAAAAGATTATTCTAAACTGGCCATTCCTTCAATCAACATGAACCGAAGTCGAGATGTAAGTCCAGTATCTAAATACAGCATCAATCGAACATCTAGGCACACCAGCCCCGAAAGAAGAACAACAAAAAGTTTCAAAGATAAAAGCCAAGATTTAAGTTCTGCTGACCGTGACAAAGACATTCCAATTAAGACTGACAAGACTTCAAATTACAGTAGCCTATCAAATTATAAAATATATCCGCGTACACCAAGTTACTCTAAACCGAGTCCTATTACTAGGGTAGAAAGTAAACCTGAAGTTACAGTAAACCGATATGCTATTGCCAATCGATTAGCATCGTCGAGCTACTTAAGAAGCCCCACTCCTATCAAAAGAACGTCTGTTTCACCTATCAATCATATTGAAACACCAAAGACAGATACCGATAAACACAAATTAACAAAAATTATGGCAGAAGAAAAAACAGGAAAACAACATGAAGATAGCAAAATTTGTAATCAAAATGGTACTGAAGTTATTATTGATGACACTGATGATATTGAAAAAATTGCCGTTATAACTAGACACACATCACCTACACCACCTGGCTCATCGGCGTATGTGAGAATGAGAAGAGCGGATATGGCAAAAACAGTCGAGAAAATTATTACACGAACTAGAAAAAGACCTGAAATGATAGATAAAGAAATACAATCTGATCGACTTGATGACCCCACACGAACAAGTAGGTTTGGTAGCACGAGTAGAACTAGTGTGACAAATTGGACATATTATTCTCCTAATTCGACAAACTATACGGGTTACGCAGGAAGGTATTCGACGCAGTATTCGAATTTAAGAGAAAACGAGAGAAGCAGTCGCAGCCGAAGCAAAGAACCTGTACCAGTAGATAATAAAAATTCCTACTCTAGTCTAGACGAAAATGATACGGGAAATTGTGCAGTTAATAATCACCTTGATGAAAACATAAGGCTTGAGCAGACAAAGGATACATCCGAAATTATAATTAATGTAAATCTTAAGTTAAAGAAATCTAACAGTTCACAATCAACAGTCACACCAACAGAATTGCTAACACCTGAAATCACTATAACTAATAATCATCAGCTGCCACCACAACCACCCAAAACAGAAAATGTTAGCAAAATCAAAAAAGTCAAAGTACGCAAGTCAAGCACAGATTCTTCTTCTGATTCGACATCGTCAAAGAAAGTCGTTAAGAAAAGAAGTAAGTCAGCTAGCTCCACTGACTCAGAACAAAATAGTGAAAAAGGTAACAAATTAAAAGATTTAAGTAAATCAACTTCAAAGGGGTTAAGTAAAACTTCATCTACTATAAATGTACCAAATGGCATATCAAAATTAAAATATAGTAAAGCAAGAGAAAGTAATAGTCCAGAATCTAGTGTTACATTATCAACACAATCTTCTATTAGTGAAGATGAAACTGTGCAAAAATCGAAAACAAATGACGTTTCTAAGTCTCCATCTAATGAAACTGCAATATCAAACGACAATACAAAGCAAGTATTAAAAAGCGAAGGGACTGAGGAAGCTAAATCATTTTTAATTAGGGCCTTAGCGCCAGTTACTAATTTGTTTAAGTTAAGACATCAGGATAGTAGTGAAAGCTCCCGTTTAATAGAAAATGCTGAAATATCAAGTAAAGATAGTACAAATTTAACTGACAGTGGATCAAATAAAAGTAAAAATATAATAGCGTCTAATGATGAAGCTTTAGTTAAACTGAAAGCTATAAGACCTCTTGAAACCAATGATCAAAAAGTGCCACTCAAGTTAAACTGCTTTACAGATGATGAAAAGCCCTGGTGGCTCGACAGTAACGCAAATATTCCTGAAGGCATTGAACGACTGACTCCTCCTAGAAAATCTTCCAGCGACAGTGATAAAAGTGAAAAGTTCAACTTGTATAAAATAAAGCAAAATGAATCTGGTGATCGAAAAGACTGGAAATTGGCAAGTAATGATAATGTGATAAGTATTAACAAACAAGACTCACAAAATAGTTTGGCTTTAAGCAAATCTGGTTCCGATCAACGAAATTTCCAACTAAGCCGTATACGACACATCGAATCTGGAGAACGTCCATGGTGGCTGTCTAGCAGCAAAAACATTCCGGAGGGAATCGAGAAACTACCGACACCTCCACCACAACCAGATAGTGACTCCTCGGACTCTGAAGAGGTAGAAGTGTACGTGCCATCTACTCAAGTTCCACCGTTTCCTCTTCAATTGCCTGATGACGAACCACTCGGAGATAGGAGAAGTCCTGAAGGCTTGGAAACTCCAAATGATGATTACAGAATTGGACGTCGCTCTCCTTACGAAAATAATCGCCACTATCGACGCGAGTCACTAAATTTACCGTATCAAAAAGCACAGAAATACATATCACGGTATACGGATATCGACGACATATTGGGCACCTCAGGTCATATTTACAGCCCATTCATGGATTCCATATTAGCCAGAAGAACCGGTCAGTTACCATTTGATGATGACGAATGCGAGGAGATAGACCCTACCCAAGTACGGATCCACGACAGCACTGCGCAAATGCCTATAATCAAGAAGCTACGATGCAGGTAAATAATATATATCTACCTCTATACCAAGTCGAGGCCGTAGTGGGTTCGATCCTCACTCAGGGCAATGATTATATTTATATTCCTCGCTCTGTTTATAAACAAAATGAGTTGAGTCCCGTCACTCGAACTCGGATCGGAGTGTCTTAACATCAGGCTCCTTTTGACTACCCTGCAGTTCGGGAAAAGGGTGAAGCTGTGTTTTTTTTTGTTTATATACATACACTTACCAAGAATTTTCATTTCGATTCTACATTTGTAGAGAAATTTTATTTTTCTTTCATTTCAATAGAAAAGGAATTTAATAAGAACGTTTTAGATATAGCAATGAAAAGAAAAGTAATTAAGATTTAGTGTAGGAAATATTTCATTGCAGCTAGTAAATTGAAATGAACAAAAATTCTTGCAAGTCCTGTAACGTAGTTCATGTGTTGGTGAATTATTCTGGAGTATAATAATACACAGATATCACACTAGCAGGCCGTACTAGGTTTACCTGCTGGCGATCACAAAATTTAAGTTAGAGTGGAGCAGTGTCTGACATTGAACGCGACGATTATTAGTTTGATCTCTAATCTGTTGACATTTTCATTTCATTCCCTCAGCCTGAGTCTTGTCAGTGATCACGTACTCAAGTCATGTCTACCAGATTTTAATGGCGTTTAATGCCGTAATAAATATAATATCTCAAAAATGGACGAAAACAGTATAAGTTAGGTACAATGTTTATTTTTAACATACTAATTGAACTCATTTTGTTTCCAGAAGCGAAATAATCGACTATAGAAACGAAGATCAGGTATGTCATATAGTAAGAGATTATAAATATTATTCTATTGACTATTAAATTAATTAAAGAAGAGTGTCAGCGTGCTTTCTTTTTAAAGTCTATAAGTTTGATTCCCGCTGTAAAATGTGTATTTTTATTATAAAATATACATTTTTAATGTATTTTTATAGTTCATTTCTTATACAGAATACTATAATAGACAATTATCTATCTATCTATATATATAAAAGGATATGTACCTGACTGACTGAGGTAAGACGCACGCACAGCCGTAACCGCTGTGCGTAGAAACGTGAAATTTGGATAGATGTTTATTTTCGTAATCTGGACATCCACTAAGAAGGGATTTTGAAAAATTTTAGCCCTAAAGGGATGAAATAGGGGTTGAAAGTTTGTATGAAGGAAAAATTAATCGGCACCGATTTTTATAAAATTTGAAATTCAGACTCTTAAAAATATTTCATTGAACACGCGTTTAATGATTTTTTAGAATTCACCCCCTAAGGGTTCAAATAAGGGGTTGAAAGTTTATATCGAAAAATCTTTAAATCGCCACCGATTTTTATTAAAATTTAAATTCAGACTGTTAAAAATATTTTATTGAACACGTGTTTCGTGGTTTAGAATTCACCCCTAAGGGTACGAATAAGCGGGCGAAGCTGCGCGCGCCCACTAGTAAACTTATAAGCAAATGTAAATAGTATAACAGGTATCTTCGCAAAAAGTTCCACAATTCAAACCTATTATGATTATTCCCTGGGAGTTATCATGAAGGATTCATTCATATATTGTGCGTAGCTCGCGACTTCTCCTGTTAATTTGCGTTCTTGTTGAGTAAGTTATATTTATTTACAAAATATTTTGTTATTAAAAATTGGCCAGAGAAAAGCTAGTGTTAAGACGGGCGAAAAGTGTAGAACGGAGTGGTTAACACTAAACTGCCATTACGAAAACTAATAAAATAAGACGTACATTAAAAAAAACTAAAAAACCCGCTTTTCTATACAGTATACGTTTTATAAAACTTGCTCAATTATATGAGTCTAAGCTAAAGTTATTTACTAGTACCCTCTGAAGAGTTCCACTATTCAGATCCTGGCTCCATCATGAGACCAGCTCGATTATGTATTGTCACCTAAGCAACTTATAAGAGCCAAGTTTATCAAGTTCATTAATTGCTTAAATTTTATTAGTTACCAATCGACGTAATAAAAGAGTGTTAAAAAAGAGGTTCATTCTTTTTAAAGACTTATTTTTTTTTTTTTTATTTACAATAAATATATGTAAGAGACATTCATATCTATATATTTGTATTATATATTATATTCTATAATATATAAAGGGAGCTTTATTGTTAAAAATACAAAAAAAATATCAACAAACCGACAGAAGAACAATAAGTATATACAAATTTTTATTAGTGTAGCAAGCAGGTGGTACAAGTGACCAAGTTTCGTCAAGGAGCTTTCGCGGGAGCAGTGCACTGAAACTGTTAACCTTGAGAGGAACAACAATAAGATACTACTTTCAATATATATTTTTTTTATTTTTAAGCTTCACGCTGTATCCCGTATATAGCAGGGTAGGCACAGAGTTAATGTTAAGACACTTCTCTCTTAAGTGCTTTTGACGTTTTATGGCGGAACCTAACGCCGCGCTTTGTTCTATCATATCGGGAAAATAAATATACTTTAATGATAAAATTATTCGCCCTGAATCCTGGCCACTACTATACCAGTAAATCAAAATTTTAACAAATATACATCTCATATCAAAATTCACGATAAGCATGTTTTGTGAAAATCCATACTAATAATTGAAATAATTTAAGGAAACTAAATAAGTATATTATTAATAATGATGTTTAGCACTAATAAACCTTTGTCAAGTAAACTAAATCTTGTCACTTTTTTAACCCTTGTCTTACATAAAAACTTAGCTTAGCTTTCTTTTTTTTCTTTATACATAACAAATAGAAGAAAATAATCTTCTACTCTAGAGGTCAACGTGGTACAGCTGCACACCATCAGGCAGTAAACCCGACGGTAATGGGTTCGATCCCCATCTGGAGAAATAAATTAATTTGGTTTACTAGCTTTGATAACAAGCCAAGTTTCTCTCCATTGACTCCAACGTGAAATTGAATTAAAAAAAGAAACAATATTAGCTCTAACAAGTAAAAATAATCAAATGCAAATAGCTGATAATCTTCAAACAGCAGAACATATTTTCTTTAATCATGGCTAAAAACACTCTTGATTAAGTCACTTTTAAAACAAAGAAAACTAATTCAAAATCGGTTCATCCGTTAAGGAGCTACTATACTAATGTGTAGTATACACACTGTTTGCATTTAGGGTTAAAAAAATATACAAAAAATCCCCCCAAATTCAGATTTGAAGTCGGTACCATTGCGTCTCATTTAATATAAACAAAGGCTTAGTAGCGTTGGGATCACTGAACTAAGGTTATCCTTGAAACTCTGGGAACGAAGTCAGGAGTCGTCGGTCACATTTTAAGTGGATGACGTCATGTAGTTCCGTTGATAATTTGTATATACAGTATTTAATATTTAGATAGTCTTGTTTTTAATATATAATTGTTTTTATTACGAACAATAATAATTAATATAAAATTGTTTCATTTTAGTTTTAGTTGTTTTTTGTTTTATGTTAGTAATTGTTTATCTAGGGTCTTTTTTTGAAGAAACTGTTTCAATTGAACTGAAATAAGAAATTATAAAAATAATAATACAACTACTAAAAACATCTAAAATCTAAACTGATATAAACGATGATAAACAATTTAATATGACGTCACATCAAACAAAAATAATATCAAAAACTTTAAATAAAGTAACGAATCTGCATACAACTTCCTCGAACTGGAAAGGCTTTAGTCACTTTTCATCTCTTTCCTCCATACCGGACAATCGTGGTGTAAGCCTGACAAATTAAATAGGCACACAACAATTGTTAAGTTAGTGGTGAATTCGACGTATTTTATGGGTCGGTTTATAGCGATGTGAGGTAGCCTTACCTGAGGTACGCCCGACCAGTTGCAATCAAGCCTTCGTCAGATACGGTCGCGATAACACTCTGACGGAGAAAAGTTTACTATGTGATTTTTTAGTATTAAATAAATATATTATAAAAAAAACTTTCAAAAGGGTTATTTTTTTCTTGTGAACAGGTAAGCTTTTTATTTTGTTTGTAATATATATTTTTTTTGGTTTTGAAGCCGACTTTTTTTCTGTTTTCTAACATAGTTTAAAGCTATTGTTTTCGAGATTTCGTGTGCAATGATCTAACTTTAAGTTCAACAACTCATGCTTTGCGTTCAAAGTATTATATCTTAAGTGAAATAAGTTTTCTGTTACTTTACATAAGTTTCGAGTCTTAGATAAACTTTCTTGGTAACTTTTAGTTTATAAATCGACGTACAAAGCGTGTCTGGTCGCCGGTACAATATATCAGAACTTTATATAATTTTTTCTATAATAATTTACGTTTTAATAGAGAGATGCGTGGAAAATTAATTATCTGTTGTAGACTTTAATAATTTATTAATACCACCTCGCTCTATACAATGTCATATCAAATTAAATTTTGACACTTAATAATTTCAATACAATTATAGCAAAATTGTAAAAGCGATGTTTCGATTTTATTCACTACCTACATTATGCTGTTGTGAGTTATAATTTTTTTTTAATAGAAATTAACCATAGATTAAAGATATTTATTTATTTTAAAACTTAGTTCAGCTTCTTTAAGTTTTAAGTTTGTCAGTCGGTTAAGTCAAAAATAACAACTAGTCTGTGCAATGACTTTTTTTAAACTAGTTTCTTAAATATTGATTTTAATATTTTATTTATTTTTTTCATTAAATTTCGAATTGGGGATAGTTGCCCTACTATTACTATTTATATATACATGCATATATTAGAAAAGTGAGTTTTGTGTTTTTCTATTGGTCCACTTGCATTAACTACATAATAACATAATCTCACGCTGTACCCTAAAAAACGAAGCTAGTGTTAAGACACTTTGTTTCCTTCGCATCGCCAAATTATCGAGACATCGTGTTAGATCGCGGCACTTAACGCCGCATGTCACCTTGTTACCAGGGCAAGGAAAATTAAAATGAAGGCAAAAAATATTATTAACAAAAATACATTCAGATATGTTAATTGAGTGATGAAAATGTCAAACTTATATTTCTTAATCAATTTATAAATCGCTACTAGTAGGAACAAGTAACTTATCTCTATATTAAACATTAATAATTAAGTAAGACCTCGAACTATGACATACGAATAATAAACTAAAATAAATTAAAATATAAAAGACGCCGCTATAGTGCATTAAATGACTGTCTATCAACAATAATTATAAGATATAATTTCCATTGCGGTGTTGTGTTCCGCCTCTACACATCATGTCTCGAACGGAGTGTCTTAGCAATAAAATTCTTTACTTGGTACTCCGAAGGACGTGTATGAAGAGGTGGATGAGAATGAATGAGGCGTAAGAGGTCACCATACATACGTATAAATAATAAGTATTATTTTAGCTCAAAGCATCTTCCGCATAAAGTAGAGTAAGCCGGAACCTAGTGTTAAGACACTTCGTCCTGGAGGACGAAGTGTCTTAACACTAGGCTTATTGTTTTAATTAAACATATGCATATTACGACGTCAGTATAACATGTTAACATCAGTTTTGTCAGTCAGACACTTGCATACAATATATGCTCGAAACTTGACTTAACTTACACGGTTGAACTAAACAAAGCCTCCCGAAACACCTGTCGTNCTATATTTTTTTTTTTTTTTTTTTTTTTTTGATGTGCTATTAATTTTATATAATACCTTCTATAGTATAATTATTTATAATAACAAATTAGCAAAGGTTATGGGTTATTTCCTGGACAATGAAATATTTATTATATATGAAAAAAAAAGAAACAATATAAAAAAGTGTCGCCTTAAGATCTGCCACCGTAAGAAGTCTGTATAGAAGGTATTAAATATGTTTTAAATAACAATAGCGAGATTAGGAGTGTTTGCATTAGTGGTGGATTCGATTCCCATTGGAAAAAATAATATTTTACTTTCTATTAGATACCTATTTCTATAACCACCTTTTACCTACGGCTTACCTATGATAAATAATATTATTTACCTAAGTTAACCATCTTTTACCTACGGCTTACCTATGGTAAATAATTAAAATGGTAATTATTTTTTTCCAATGGGAAATATACGGCAAAAATAGATATTTTCTAGGTCATATTATAAATTTAATTTTGATTCAATCCCTCTTTTTTGTAATTCTTGATGTATACAAATGAATTTCTTTTAAATTTACATTATTCAATTATTATAATAAATTAAAAATTAACTTAAAATCAGCTTCACACTGTATCCCGCACACAGCAGTATAGACAGAGAGAACCTACTGTTAAGGCTCCGTTCTCCACTTTCTGCCGAGTTCAGGAGGCATTGCGTGTTGAGTGGCGGAGCTCAACGCTGCGCTTTTGCTTTGACATCAAAACGAAGAAATGAAAATATAAATGTAAATAAACATTTCATTTGTTCGAGTGGGGATCGAACCCACAACCAGTCGATTTTACAGCTACACTTTGTGCCCTTGCGCCACGACTGGCCTCATTATAAATATTATATTAAAATATATTTATTTTAAAAATATATCTCCTTACAAAAGAACAGACAGATGAATTAATGTATAAATTGAATATTATATACATTATACATATACGTATATACATATGTATATATCGGTGTTTCATAATTACTCGTCAATACACCTTATATTAACTATTAATTAATATATATAATATTTTTATCTGCATGCTATATAGAGCAAGTAGAAACCCAGAGGCCTAGAGACCTACTGGTAAGACACTAAATTACGAAACTTAGCGTGTTGATTGGCGAATGCTGCGCTATTTTGATATGTGCGAGCAAGGAAAACAAAATATTAATCATTTATTCCAACGACTAGAATCGAACCCACTACAGTTGCGTTTACGGTAGCACTCTGCCGCTGCGCCACGACGGCGTCCCGTTGATAATTAAACTCCACAAAGAGTCACTTTCAGTGTACAAAGCGCGTATCGCTACAAAGGCGCGTCACTATGTCATTTAAACTGGTGACGTTTTTAATACGGTATAAAATAAGTTTTTCAATACCTAGGTACGTCACTATATTGTTATAACTTTTGTTTCCATGCTTAGAGGAATGTTATTTATCCGCTCTGGAGAGACAGACAGAGCGCGGCGTTAAGTTCTGCCACTATCTCGACACGCCAAAATGTACTGGAACGGACTTTCTCCCTCTCTATCTCTCAATTACTTAAAATAAATTGCATACACATTCATAACCTAAATATCTGGATATAAATATAATTAAAATCAATTCTGTCATTTTTATCAAAAACCAATAAAAGTTCCCAAAAATATTCCAAACTATAATTATTTTTCCGCATCTCAATGAAACAATTAACCAATTTATACTCGAGATCTTTCCAACTGGACTATGATAGCGTCAATAACTTAAAATAACACAAACATTTGCATATACATATAAAACCTTTTAATTCTTTCATTGATAAATCAAAACACCAAAAGTAAAAGTTTCCAAAAATATACCAAACTATAATTATTTTAACAAATATATGGGAATAAGTCCGTTACTATTTATAAAGCATTATTTAAAAACGTCGTCCGGTGGCTGTCTGTCCGTCGCGTCTCAAGATGTGTGACAGGTTTTTTTTTCGCGAAACCGGTCGATGTATCGATGTAGCCAAATGTCTACTTCAGTCTTATTTAAAATCTGATATACGAGAACAATTCATTCAATAATAATGCTGTAGCGCAGCGGCACAGCGTCTGGATGTAAACGCGACGGTTGTGAGCTTGATTCCTATTCGGGGGAATTAATTATTTACATGTCCTCGCTCTGATAACAAGAATGAAGAATATCTCGACAAATTAAGTAGAAAGTAGGGAACGGAGTGTCTTAAAATTGGATTTCCTCTGCCTAGCTATAAGCGGTAAACAGCGTGAAGCTAAAAATGATTGCTAAGTATTTATTGATAGATCCAGATATAAAGACAATGCGTATTGAGTGGCGGAACTAAACACCACATTTCGTCTTTGCCAGGGCTGGGAAATGGAAATAACATATTAATCCGCGAAGACAAAACCATCCCGCTGTACAGTCAGAACTGTGCCGCTGCGTTACAACGGCTTTTTAATAGATGCTTTTATTATTATTATTATTCAATACTTGTTATTAATAATTTAAAAAAATGTATTGTAACCTATAAAAAACTATATATATTTTAAGCTGTCAAACAGGTTCCACAGACGAACAGCAATACTTACCGCTATCTCGAGAACATCAACATCAATTAATAAATTATAACACTGCTGTTGTCATTTTAGTGCAATATAGCGTAGTTTGAAACTATTTAACTGTTTTGTTAACGTAATGGTGGTCAGTTCGATTCCCACTCTAGGGAGTGATAAATTTCAGTATTTTTTCCGCATTGGCTTCCGCAAATCAACATGCAATATAAAAAACCGGACAAGGGCGAGTCGGGCTCGCCCATTGAGAGTTAAAAAATTGGACGTTTGAGCTTTTTCTGAATAGGCTTAGCTTAGCCCAAAATAATAAAATAATACCAAATTCTGTCACCTTTATAAGGCTATTATTTTTTAAGGATTTAACCACAAATGTTTAGTTTCAATTTTTTTCCTATTACTACTACCTGTAGGTGCAATATGCCAAATTTCATAATTCTAGGTCAACCGGAAGTACCCTATGAATTTTGATTCCCTCGAGTGTGTCGAAATACGCGTTTTTTGCGATATAAACGGTCATATCTTTTTTCTAAGTAAATATAGAAATACGTTTTATATCAGGTAATCATGGCGTAGATTTGAGTATATGGTTTGAATTTCAACTCGATATCTCCAAGCGTTCTTGAGATAAAGGTTCTTGACAGACAGGCAACGAAGGACGGACAACAAAGTGATCTTATAAGGGTTGCTTTTTTCCGTAAAAAGGTACGGAACCCTAAAAACTAGCCAAGTGTGAATATGCCTCGTCCACTAAGGGCTCCTTACCAATTTCATCATTGTAGGTCAACGGGAAAATCTTTTCCCAATGTCTTTTACCAATTTCATAATTGTAGGTGTACGGAAAAAGACAGAGGAAGCCTAGTGTTAAGACACTTCTATTCCCCACTTTCCGCCGAGGGGGCATTGCGTGTTGAGTGATGATGGAACTCAACGCCGTCCTTTGCCTCGTTAACAAAATGTAGAACTGAAAATATTTAATATTTCATTTCCTCAAGTGGGAATCGAACCCGAACAACCTCACGTTTACAGTCCCACGCATGTGCCTCTGCGCTACTACTGGCCACACGTTAGTTCTAACTAAACGAGGGAGGACAAAGGCGGCTCGGATCTCCTTGATAATAATAAGCTTATTGCTTTTCTAATCCTAAATACTGTTTTGCAACAAGTTAAGCAAAGTACATATTGTTCTCTTTCAGTACGGATAGAGAGTACCTAATTGCTACACTCTGAGACGTTAGTTAGGGCTTAATTAACATTAAATAATAGTGCTGATAGCTACGTATTTAATGTTAGTAAAGATGACGGAAATTTATGAGTGTGGCTGAGGGATCTTGAAACTTTTTATTTCTAATTCAATTCTACTAGTGTGTTGTCAAACAGCTCTATAGTATTATTTCTTATGGAAAGTGTTCTTCTAAAACATATACCTACATATTTATTTCACATTTTTCGCTCTCTGCTGTCGTTTTCACAACATATTTTAAAGGTTAAAGGGAAGTGGTGGGGTTCTATTTTACCACATTAGTAGTATTTATCTATTACGTTACATATTAGGTTTGAGAAAAATAGTTCCGGATCATCAAAGTAATTTTTAAGCATCTACCTTTAGACGCCCTATTGCAGATATATTTTTAGTCCCATGATATTTTTTTAGTCCCATGTCAAAGGAGTCTTTATTTTTTTTATTTCTCTATAAATACTTTGAAGCTATTTAAAATTGATTTAGTTACCAAGTTTCAAACTAGTAATTTCAATTTCAAATAATAATGTATTTTCACTCCAGACCCTTGTAAATCGATTCGCCCGGCACACTTACAGCGTTATAAGCGTCAAAATAATATTTTTTTTATAATAAAACATGGATTTCGTGATCAATTCGTAACGTATATAGACGAGATGAAGACATTGACCTCCACTGACCACAGTTCAGAGAACAGCGGTCGACCCTGTGTGATAACTTTAAACCATCTATCTATCTTTTACATTTCTTCATACATCTATATTAATATTATAAGGGTAAAGAGTTTGATGCGTTAATCTCAGGAACTGGTTCGGATAGTAATTATTGAAGAAAGCTGTAGACTTTTTTACAACACATTATTTGTCTAATTATAAAATTTTAAAAATATTATAATTATTAATATATAGTTCCCGTTGACCTACAATTATAAAATTAGTACAGAACCCTCAGTGGTCAAGTTCTAATCGCGCTTGACTGGTTTTTATTTCATGTATAAACTTTTTCCACGTTATGCAGGATAGAATGGACGACGCATCATTTACTAATAGGTAGTATATCAATTATTCCTCCACATTGGATATTGAATATTGAAACGTATTGAAATGTTGCATTTTAGTTGCCTTTTGTCGTAACAGGATCTCGGAAACGAAAGTAATTTTTAGAAATAATGACAAATTAAATTAAATCCATAAAAAAAGTAGCTCTACATTTTTTCCGCAGAACATAGAAAGTAGATGGATTCTAGTGTTTACGTGTAACGGAGTGACATTTTGCCTCTTAAGACGAAGCGCGGCGTTGAGTTCCACTATTCCACAACAATGTTATGTCAACCAGGAAATAAAAATAATTTAAATATGATGAATACATCGAGTATTAAAGATTTTAGATATAGTAATATTTAGAAAAATGCATATTATATTATACTATATAATACAAGGCTTACCTAGAACTGAAGTAATAACAAATATTGACGTAATTGTGTTGCCTTCAACATCATATAATCTTCTTTTACAAGATTTAAAATGAAACATTTCTCAAGAAATGTATTTTAAATCAGTTTAATTTTTCTAGAAATTGCAGAAACCTTATAAACGATGCGTCGAAATGGCTTTGTGCATAATAAAGTAATCAACTATAATTTCCCTTTTATATTTTCTATATTTTCCTTTACAAATATTAAGAGTCGATAGAACCAGAAATGATAGCTGTGGGTTCGATTCTCATTCAGGGAAATAAATAATTTTTATTTTACCACTCTAATTGACAACAATTTGTGATGTTGAATTGGGCCGCTCAATACGCTATGTCTCGAATTTGGGCGGGAAGTAAAGACATAGTATAGCGATATGTGAGTTAAATTGTGAAGCTGAAATCGATCAAGTGCGAGTTGAAGTCACCAACTAAAGCTACTAATTTAATACCTAATAATCGCTTATTTTGTACGAAATGAAGTAAAAAATAAGTTAATATCTATCATTTCCAGTTTTTGAATATTTCCCTTTGTTTGTGGGTACTATTAGTTCTCACCGTATTTTCTTTTGATTTAGGGAACCCTAAAAAATAAATATTTTAATATCAAGTATTCTGTCCAAACATCTGCGTTGGTACATACCGCGCTTTGTTGAGAATTTATAACAAAAAATTGAAGTTCGTTGTTTGGCTTCTCCCGATAATGCAGTAGGTAGGTAGGTATATGAAGATTTATTTTCCAATAATATTTAATCTAAAAACCAGATTTTACTTTGTTTTTAGGTTTCATACAGAACTATAATACTTTGCTAAACAAAACTGACTGTAAACTCGACGGTTGAGCACAGGTCGGTGAATGCATTATTTTTATTTTCTGGCTCTGATATCAATAAATCACAGCGTTGATTTCCGCAACTCAACATTTAAAATCTCGAACTTTGCCCGGAAGCATCGGTAACGGAGTGTCTTAACACTAGGTTTTGCTCCGCCTGCCCTGCTATATGCAGTATAACCAGAATCTAAAAAACAAGTATCATTTATATCCGGTGCATAATTTAAATACAAATATCGCTAACATTTTTTTTCTGTTATGAAAGACCCTCGATTACAAAACAATTGGGCCCTACAATGGAGGATATTTATAAAATCATCTTTCGATTCTAATCTTGTTTTGATTATAACTTATTCGAACAATAATCGTTATTTTAACTTCAGTAGGTATATTAGTTAAACATAGAGCTTCGCGGACATGTTCTTTAGTAATAATAAGATATAAGAAATTATATAGATACTCGTGTTGAAAGAGTTAAATCAGCTTCACGCTGTATCCCGAACACCGAAGGGTAGGCAGAGGGAACCTAGTGTTAAGACACTACGTTCCCCACTTTCCGCCGAGTTCTGAAGGCATTCCGTGTTGAGTGGTGGAACTCACATATACATATAATGTATGTTTTATGCCGTATCCCGCATATAAAAGCATGTCGACATCTTTATATGTAATTATTTTTGTTGACATTGGCTTTGACATGTCAATCTTTGACAATCAGTTTTTTTTGTACTTTGTTTTTAACATTAACATTATTTTCGTAAATAAAATAACCTTTTAATTGAAGTGCAATTTTAGTAACTCTATGCTAAAATAGCTTTCCATAGATGAAAAAATATGTTATAAGTTAATTTTCGACTTAATGTGTTACAAACAAACATATAAAACAATATTTTATAAAAAATATCTCTCCTCTCTTTATGGCCAAAGTAATAACAGATTTATAAAAATATGTATGTTTTACTTAGTAAAAAATACAATTTAAAATAAAAAAAAGCAAGGACACGAGCGGTTTGACTAAATTGAACCGCTTAAGATTTTTACGAACAATTTACAATTTGTATCGCAGACGATCATTACCTGCACATTCCTGAACCAATAAAGACTGACCATTTTTTTTAACCTATAAAGAGAATAAATGGTAGGATATATAGAATATTCTATATATTTAGTCTGTTATTACACGTGACAGTTGTGGGTTCGATTACCACTCGTGAGATTGAATTATTATCTTTTCTTCTCTGTAGTGAAAAGACGAAGCGTGGTGCTGAATTACGCAGATTTGGAGGAAAGTAGAAAATGCTATATAGGTATGAGATACGGCGTGAATGAAAATGAAAATACTAACAAAAAAATATGTACACAAGATAAAATCCCGCATAACAGGTTAGACAGATGGATTAAGACATTTCATTTCCCAATTTCCGTTCAATTTTTGAGACATTACGTGTTGAGTGGTGGATCCCAATACCACACTTAATCTTTCCAAAATGGGAAACTGAAAATAATTAATTCCACTAAGTTTAAATCGAACCAAAATCATTGCTTTCGTCTTTCTTTAAATATTAACATAAACTATTTATTTTTTAATAATATAAGGATTCCCAAAGGTTTTATATTAGTAACAGAGGTATAGTGTAACGCTGAAACACACATAATTTACATAATCAGCATGTCTATTGTTTTATAACGTACTTATGTCGATCTAATATTGTATTTACATATCAAATTTATGTGACTATTCTAAATTAATTATAATAATAGCTTCAAGCTGTAACCCTCGTATAGCAGGATAGGCAGAAAGAAGCTATTTTTCTTTTTAATGGAATGTGATTTTTTTATATTAAGACTCTCCGTTTCTAAATTTCCGTCTAATTTTCTAGACATTCAGTGTTGTGTAACGAAACTAAACGCTACGCTTGGTCTTCTTACCAAAGCGAGAAAAATATATAATGGTCTTCCAGAAGTCTGGGGAGTGATCCCCATTCCTCTAGAATTACTATCTCCATTACTGCATCTATTACTCTATTTATTTTATAAAAAAACAAATTTCATTCAATGTCACATACAAACACATATAAATAATTAAGACACACACACATACACACACAAAGCTCAGTATTCGTCATCGACACGATATATTTCGTGTATATTAGCTATAAAATTTCAATTTGTAATATAACCATGACTTAACTGAGCGGAGGCCGCAACTAATGACGGATCAATCTTTAGCAATGACACTCAGATATGACGATTAAGGTTTAATCTAAATTAAAGTGATATTGTTTTAAGACAAAGCGCGGCGTAGAGTTGCGGCGGCCACTCGACATTTTTGTACCTATCTTATTTCTTACACTGCTATGCAGGATAAACTGTGAAACTAAAATTAAATACAAATTGTTCTACGCGTTTTGAGTTTATTCTTGAGACTCTCCGTTTTGAGCTTTTCGCCCATTTCAGAAGCATTACGCATAGATGGCTCAAGCTAACGCCGTTATTTATATATTTATTTCATTTTACTTATCTATATTATTACTTGAGGCCATTTTTTTCCGTTCTGGCAAAAAGATAAGGCCAGCTTTGGGCGGTAGTAAGATAGCGGAGTGTCTCGACAATAAGTTCTCTCCACTTACCCTGTTATAAGCAGGATAGAGCATGAAGCTGACAAAAAAAAAACATAATTTTGCTCTACATTCCTACCTAATTCTTTTATGTAAAGGAAGCCTTATGTATGTAAAACCCTATTGAGAGCGCGTCATGTTTGCTTATATTTAGACATATAAGCAGATTTAGATCATTTGAATTAATGTTATTAAGCTAATCGGAATTGAAGTAGTGACCAACGAGATCCATAACTATATAATGCTATAACACAATTTTACTTTACACGCACTGCTTCACGCTGTATCCCGCATGCCGAATAATAGGCAGAGACAACTTATTATTAAGACACTCCGTTCCCCATTTTCGCCGAATTTATTGAGATTCCGTGTTGAGTGGCGGAACTCAATGTCGCGTCTTGTATAGTTACCAGAGTGAGGAAATGCAAATAATTAATTCCCTCTGAGTGGGAATCAAACCCACAACCGTCGCGAGAAAGGAGTGTTGGTTTTAGTGTCTAGGTTCCTTCTGCCTTACTAGATGTGGGATACGATGTTAAGCTAAAAAACTGTAAAACATCTACGCAAGCATAATGGCCTGCACTAAATACACATTGGGAAAGACATCTCCCTCTTATATTAGGAAAACGAGCGAGACAACAATACAGCGGCATGGGAAAAGTGCGAGAATGCGTAGGCGCAGACTGAAATACCAAAAATATACTACTAACTAGTAAAATCACTTCTACCCACATATAGTAGGTACAATAATAAAAAGGATCAACATTAGAAAATAAATATTAAGGTTATTGGCGGGTTTTTTTAGTTTCCCATTGAATCCCGTATATACTAAGTTAGGCAAAGGGAATCTAGTGTTAAGACACTCCGTTCCCCACTTTCTGCCGAATTCTGGAGGCATTGCGTGTTGAGTGGCAGAACTCAACGCCGCGCTTAGCCTCGACACCAGAGCAAAGAAATAGAAATATAAATTTAAGTAAATATTTCATCTCCACAACCAGTCGGTTTTACAGTCACACTTCGTGCCGCTGTGCCACCACTGGCCTCTGTGTTGTTGTATAACGCCACTCAAAATTCAATATCCCGAAAATTAGACGGAAAGTGAGAAGCGGAGTGTCTTAACACAATCCTTCGCCTACAACTAAAACATAGAAATATATTTTTCTTCCACAAACGAGCAGTCAGTACTGTAAGTGGAATCGCACAGCTATTACCGTGACCGCTTCCCGTGACACGCACATTGCTCGCCAAATCACTTCCATTAGATATGAGTCTAGTAGAGGTGTACTTTAACTTTCACTAAATCGCCTTAATAATATGAAATTTGCTTATTAGTTTCTTATTCATATGTACATATACGTAGTTTATAAGCAATCAATGTAAACTTTTAAATTAATTTTAACTTTTAGGGTTAGTTAGTTGTGGGTTCATTTCCAAGTCATGGGAACGAAATATTTAATATTTTCATTTCTTGGTAACTATGCAAATCGCGGCGTTAAGTCCCGTAAATTAACATCCATGCCTTGAATAAAATGTAAACAATCCATACCGCGCTTTTGCCTCGATACCAGAGCGAAGTAATGGAAATATAAATTCAAATAAATAATATTTCATTTCTTCGAGTGGCGATCGAACCCACAACCAGCGCTTACACTCACACTTAGTACCTGCGCCACCACTGGCAACACACCAGGTAAAGACTGCTGCGGCTATAATTGGGTAATGTAAGAACATTGCATCACTATACATAATTATTTATATTTGCAATAGCGTCCATCCATTCCGTTTACGGTGCTTACACACGAGATTGTAATCTTTATATAAATTATGAAAACTTTGAACTACTTCGGTTGGGTTGGCTAATTTTTTTTACTGTTTATTATATGTATATGTATATGTATATTATGTGTTTTTTTAATTATTTTATTGCACTTTTTGATGTATAGCTCGGTGCTTTGTGGTTTAATGATATGTAGAATCGGTTGTTGCGGTACTAATCTCATTTAAGGTGGTATTTATGTTTGTTATGCAAGTGTTTTGATTATTAAGATTTGGTTTGAAAAATAAATCGTTGAGTACCGCTACTCAACCCGAAATGTCTTAATATTATATTCCCTCTGCATATGCGGGATTCATTGAGAAGCAAAAGAAAATTTTTGATGTTAGGAGATTTAATTACTTAAAAGTTGAGATACAAACTAAAATTCTAAACTGCTCTGTTAACATGAGAAAATGAGATCTGTAACCAAAGCGACTAAAGTGAAACTAATTGTCCCGAATTAGTTTATCAAACCTACAACCCTCGTTAAAACCTAGTTTTGTTAAAAAAAACCTCTGAATGTGAATGAATCGAACCCACACTATCCTCATCATTTAACCTGTTCGCTAGTCACGATTGTAATTATCAAGAACTATTGAAATTTTTGATATAGGTGACAGTTTTAGAGACCACTTGTCACTTCCTTAGTCTTAACTCGACGATGATATGTTTTTTTTTTCGGTCAAAATTTCAATAATTGAAATAACTATCGAGGCCGTCGAGACTCAGTGACCCAGCGTGTGATTATAAACGTAATAGTTGTGGATTCGATTCTCACTCGGGGGAATGAATTATTTAATATTTTCATTTCCTCGCTCTGGTAACTCTCGGAATTCGATGAACAGAGTATCGTCGCACTAGCCACCTCCGCCTAACCTGCTATAAGCGGGATACACCGGGAACAAAGCAAAAGTAATTAGCCATAAGAGCTCCATAGATTACATACCTTGAATTCAGTTTTAACTATATTTTAACACATTCAAAAAGCTTCCATTATATTCAACGGATGACGATAATAAACAAAAGTTTAAATGAAAACCCTTTATAGATTCATGTAGAATATAATGAGGCTGAGGCTTGCATGAGGCCAGTCGTGGCGCAGCGGCACGAAGTGTGACTATAAAACCGACTGGTTGTGGGTTCTATCCCCACTCGAGGAGTGTCTTAACACTAGGTTCCCTCTTCCTACCCTGCTGTGTGCGGGATACAGCGTGAAGCTGATTTTTTTAGAATATAATAACTTTGTTTACCGATTTTAAATGAATAACTATAGGACTGACACTACTGACATTTCTGTGTAATTTGACGATTCAAACGTACTTGTACTGGCCTCATTAAAGATACAATAATATATAATTTGATTATGATTTTAACTTCAATTTACGTGAGTGAAGCCATCGTGGTGTAGTGACACAGCCTCTGACTGTAAGCACGCCGGTTGTTGATTCTGTTCCCACTGAGTGCAGGGAATTATTTTTATTTCATCGCGCAGGTAACAAGGTAAAGTGCGAGTTCCACCACACAACAATGTTTAGAAAAATGGGCAGCAAGTGGTGAAAGTAGTGCTTAAAAAGATTTTTTCTGCCTCCCCTCTGCTTATACGCTGGATACAGCTTATACTTAAAAAATGATATAAAAAATTAAATTTAGCCGAATCTGAACCCGGACCTCTCGGAACATTTTTAAATTCAGCGGGAATGAATACCGCCAAGTTCAAATTTTGATACATTTACCTAAGCATTACAAATCTCGTAAACCACTCAGTAAAGTAATAACAGCTAAACTAACAGACGAGCTCTCTCAAAGAACAATATACTATAAATACATATAATTAACTCACTTTGTATGTCCTTATATAATGTTGCCAATACCTGATAACTGTTAGTGAGGCGGCGCGTGTCGGCCATTGTTTTAGATTCTCATGATCTAAGAACTAGGTTCTAAGAAAAATACAGTGAGGTCGTGTAAAAGAAGTCGTTTTACGGGACATTATTATAGGTAGCTAGCTTCGTTTCACCGTGGATATTTTAAAAATGTAGAATTAATTAATTATGAGGTAGTCGTGGCGCAGAGGCACAAGCGTGCGACTGTAAACGTGACGGTTGTGGGTTTCATTCCCACTCGGTAGAATGAATTATTTAATATTATCTTTTCTTCGCTCTGGTAACGAGGCAAAGCCTGACGTTGATTACCACTACTCCAGACGCAATGCCTCAAGAAACAGAAAATGAGGAACGCAGTGTAAATACTAGAATTCCAAGTTCCCTCTGCCTACTCTGCTACGTGTGGGATACAGCGTCAAGCTTATAAAAAATATATAGTAAATATTAGCTTCACATCTGTATCTTGAATATAGCAGGGTAACTAGAGGAAACTTGGTACTAAAACACTCCGTTCTCCACGCAATTTTCGAGACATTTCATGTTGAATGAGTCTTCCAGATGCCAGAAAATTAAATAAATTAAGCAAATACATTCCCACAGTGTGGATCGAATCCTCAATCACCGGGGCACTGCGACACGACGGTCACAATTCTACCTATAATTGGGTATCATTAGATGCTACTGTAGAAATCCTATGAATCCAAGAAAACTTTAATTGGAATCAGTCCGACAAATCAATCTGTATATTTAATTCGATTATAGCCACTTAGTCAGAAGTTAGCTCATATTATTATAATGATCCTATGGACTAACGATACAACTGTATATGGGACAAACTTATAAATATAAAAATATAAGTTTAAAGATAAACTAATCGAAGAATACGCTTTTATCGCGAACTGAAAATTACAAAAATGTATAAATTATATGAGTCTTATCTCAGGTCCTGGCTCCATCATCAGACCAGCTCGGTGATACTATATTATTGTTTCACAGTCACGTGTGATTATGTAAAAAAGTCTCACTTTCTTCTGTCTTGCACCAGTTCTTCTCAAGTCTGAGTCAGTAACTTTAGTGAAGTGGTAAATTATTATTGGACGTTCAAAAAATTAAACATGTTACTTCTTATCTCTCTCTCTCTCTCTCTCTCCACATATAATAAAACTGTAACTCATTGATGTCTGTACCTGGAATATGTGAGAAAAACTATTATTTGGGACAATTTTCACAGTAATAGAAGCCAAATCAATGATTTTTAAAAGTTGTATCTGTTTAACGTTGCGGGCACGCTAATCTCAGAAACGGCTTAACGGTATTACATGCAGTTTCCACTATTATACTTAAGAAAACTTCATTTAGTGCTAGTTATTATATATTTAATTTAAAAAAAGTTACGTCAATGTAAAGTATTGGATGAAACAATTTTGCTATTATACAAAATAAATGTTTTATTGAATTGGAAGAAACTTTGCTATCAATGTATGGATATTGTTTTTTAATTAAGAAAATCAATAATTTTGTGGTACAATCCAATAGCTGGTTGCTAGTTTTGAATAAAATTATTTGAATTTGACTTTTCAAAAAGCTGTGTTCATGACCACTGTGCCACAAGTGAGTGTAACGGATACAAACATTCAATATGGCTATCACATTATGTTATTAGAATAGTTTCCTCTAAGGTGCTAACCACAAATGTACTGAAATAAATCACGACTAGGTTTCCATGTTCCAGGCTGTAACATTAGATGTTTGTGATATCAAAGAATAGTATTACTGCAATCATTTCTTGTTATAATATGACTTTGGGAAAAATTTAAATTGTTAGAAAGTATTTACATTATATTAGTTAATATATAAATTCATATAATAGGTCTACGCTGCGCGATGTAGTTCAGAGTTAAAACACTCCATTCACTATTTGATGAAAAATGTTCGTAGCGAAGCTTTGAATGGTGGAACTCAACGCCGCATTCTATCTTGTTACCAGAGCGAGGAAATGCTAAAGAATAAATACTTCCGAGCGATTACTATAAAACTGTGCAGCTTTTTTCAAATACATATTATGCTGCAATACATATTATGCTATCAATATATTAAAAATAATCTATTGTATGTATGTATGTATGTATAAGACTCTTTAGTTATAAAGTGTCTGACTGACAATGTACAGACAAAACTACTGAACTTAGAAAGTGAAAATTTGCCTTGTAGATATGAGAGTTGGAGAGTGTAGCCGATGCACTAGGAGGATATTTCCTGAAGTTCCAACGGGAACGAATAAAAACGGAATTTTCCATTTTACGTCTTCAAATCGCAAATAAAGGTGCGAGAAACGACTAGACTAGATATATTATGTAAATGTTATTACAGCAATATAGACATAATAATTACTAATAATATTAAAATATGTAAGTCCAAAGCCACAAAACCTTTAAACAGCCGTAGATTTCCAATTGCTTAGTTTATTGACATCCACAGTGAGTCAGGACCTAGCTATTCAACAAACAACACATTATCAATCATTTGAAATATCTATAGATTATTGAGACCGTCGTGGCGCTGTGACACAGCTTCTGATTGTAAACGCGACGGGTGAAGGTTCAATTTCAACTTGGGGGATTTATTGTATTTAACTTATTTTAATTACCCGCCGGGTTTTTATTCCCGCTGCCTGACCGAAATCACTCTATATACTATACGAGATTCGGGAAAAAAATGCAAGCAAATGCACTCTAGCAAGAGTACAAAAGTGATACTAATATGGTCGAGCAATCTCTCTAAATCTACGGGTATACTAATATTAAAAAGCCGAAGACTGTGTGGTTGAATGCGCTATTCTCAGGAACTACTTGTTCGTATCAGTGGTAAATGGAAGTAGCATTGTTAACGTCATCATGTCCGCGCAAACAAAGCGGGCAGTAATCAGCATCAAGCTGTATTAGCAGGGTAGGCAGAGGGAACCTATTAAGACATTCCGTTCCCTATATTACACCGAATTCCGGAGGCATTGCGTATTAATTGGCGGAACTCAACGCTGCGTTTAGCATTTCTAAGCCAGAGCGGAAAAATGATATATAAATTTAAATAAATATTCATGTCCTCGAGTGGGAATCGAGCCCCCGACTAGTCGCATTTACAGGTACACACTTGTGCCCCTGAGCCACTTCTGACATTGCAGGCAGCACTGAGTACAAAACAAAGTTATATAATATTACATTTAGTTGTAAGACGCGTGTGAAGTAACATCCAAATCGTCCGATGATCGAAATCGTACCGGAAGTTGGTGACGTGCGTCGAAAGTAAGCTGTACAGTGCATACATACTAAGTAGTCAGGCTCAGTGGGTTTGTGTCCACGCTTAGATATTACAGGGACATATTATATGAGTCTAAGTTTTAGATATTTTTTTTATTCTAGTAATCTTTAATTTTTAAAGTCTTGTTCAACATTTAACCTGTACATCTTGGAAACCCTCCAAGAGCTTTCACCTACTAAGCCATACATCATCTAGTTCTTCAAGCTATGTCGAATTTCTTATATATTAAACAAAGAAAGTGCAGCGTTGAGCACCGCCACTCAATACACAATATCTCAAAAGTTGAGCAGAAAGTGGAGAACAGCGTCTTAGCCACTAGATTTCTTTTATCTACCGTATTGTATGGAGGATACATATACAGCTTAAAAAAGGAATATAAACAATAACAGATAACAACGCTCCTTCATGCATTTAGTTTCAAGTTTACTTTAAATGTTAAACTAATTACGAGGAGAAACAAATTGAATAGAAAACTTTGCTTAGACATCGAATGAATTGTTTAATTATTTAAAAATGTACGCGTTCAAATGCTAAGGCGTCATGGAGAAATGGCATTAGCAAAGGTCAGGATAATGGATCATCATCAGCGCTATTGAAGCCAGTCGTGGCGCAGGGCATAAGCGTGCCAGTGTATTTGTTACAGGTTGTAGGTTCAATTCAAACTTCAGGGAATTCTATATTCAATATTTTCATTTCCTCGCGTTGATAACAAGGCAAAACTCGGCGTTGAATTCAAAAAAATCAATTCCGAGGTTACCTCTGCCTTCCCTGCTTCATATAGCAGGATACATCGTGAAGCTAAAAAAATCAACTCCATCGAGCCGTAGTGGCATAAGGTTTCACTGTATACGCGATTCTTGTGGGTTCGTTCCCCTTTCACGGGGCTATCATGACCCGCTTCCCACCCACTACCCAATTTTCGAGACATTGCGAATTGAATGGCGGGACTCTATACAGCGCTTTATCTTCTTACCAGAGCGAGAAAATGATAAGAATGACCCCGAGCCGACTAGGACTTGGGTTTAAACTATTATAAGAATTGTCGCCAAGCGATAAAACACACTTCTAATTAAGAACTTTAGCAATATCAGTAGCATTTTAGTTAAAAACCACGGGAAGTAAAAGGACCTCTGCAGAAAAAAAAACATAATGCTTAAATTGATGCACTTATTGTAAAAAAAAAACAATAATACCGTTACAATCGTTAGGGTTGCCAAATTAAAGCAAAGACAATTCTATGTTTCAAATGATTTAGAATTTACCTTCGATAGTTAACAGTTTAACTGTTAACGCGACGGTTGGTGGTTTGATCCGATTCACGGGAGAGTTAATTTAATTACCTCGTTTATCAAGGAAATAAAAATAATAGTAAACCATCTACAAGACAAAGTGCGGCGATGAGCTCCGCCTCTCAACACCCAATATCTCGGAAATGGACTAAGAAATATCTTAAGACTAGGTTGCCTCTGTCTATACTTCTATAATACGCGGGATACAGCGTGAATCTATAAAAAAAATCCACAGTGCAGGCAGCCCTACATGCGTGCGCGTCTACAATAGACGAGTTTTTCTATCATTTATTATTGCGCAATACTCACGTCACTAGCGTCTATCCGACTGATCTAGAACTATTAGATATTATATCGCGAGATCACACTAAAATGCATTTCTTTTTGTTTTTTATTTAGCTTTATGTTTTTTGTTTTTTATTTAGTGTTATTTTCATGGTATTGGAGTGATCTAGGTTACACTATTTACCATATAAATGTTGTACAGATTATTAATGTTCTTGGGATTACAATGCAAAAACGGAATACCTGATGATAAATACAAAAATAATTTTAAATAAATAATAAGAAATATTAGGAGAGATCAATAATCTGTAGGACCGATTCACAATTGGGGGAACGAATGATTTTGATTCCCCCACTTGTATGTCTATAAAGCACGGTGTTAAGTTTCACCACTTAACACGCAACATCGCATATTAAGGCGAAAAGCAATAGTGTCTGGACACCAGGTTCTTCCTGTCTACTCTATCCAGGAACAACTTGAAGCTAAAAAGGATTCTGATTTTAAAACACTTTCGCTGTTCTCAAAGAAAATACTGGAATAACCTCGCATTGCAATGGTTTAAAAGGGGAAAATATGCAAATATTGTATGTACGCTGGAAACGTTTACTTCGAAAACAATTGATATTCGAAACAGAAGCTTGTTAACGTGTAAGGCTTAGTACACCTAATTAGGTGCATCCTAACTGGACTTTCTCCAACTCCTCTACATATTATAGGTACGATGTTTTTACTCTGAACCTTATTTTTAGGGGACCGCACCTCAAAATCCATAGAAACCCTATAAGTTTAATTTCTTGTTAGTCAGTCAAGCTTTTTCTCAAGATATTGTACCGAGCCGAAATTAATATCAAATACTCAGGTGTCTGTCTATTGAAGCACAAAAAAATCTGTTTTTTTAGACATTTTATATGTATCGATCAAAAATAGTTTGTTACAATATTTCTGACTAACTAGCTAGAGGATTTCATTCTAAGGCCCACACATATAATTTCATAGTAATTATAGGTACATCTTGTATTAGAATTATATAAATTAATTCAGAATAAAAGAACTACAATAAACGTTATAATAGATTTTGTCAGGCTATAATTATTCGAACTGTCAATACGTTGGGACTATAGATATATAATAGGAGATAAGTCAAAAGTTTAAATACATTTAAATTACTTATTATCTAACATAAAGCGCGGCGTTAAGTTCGGCATCTCAAATCTCAACAACCATTCGCCTAAATATAGGAAAAACATTGTGTATTACCTAGTGTAACTCAACGCCGCACTTTGTTTACGAGAACGGAGAAGTAAAAGTAATTTACTAATTTACTCCCGCAAGTGGGGACCGTATCCACAACCTTCACGCTTATAGTCAGGCATCACAGTACATCTCCTTTAATTAGCTGCCCGTTTAAACGATAGCGTATCTTAACCTACATCGTCAGGTTACAGCATCGTCTGGAGCGCCAGCCATGTCGACATCTGTTCGTCCGTTCATTTTGACACATTCGATTCTTCCTAGAAAATATTTCAAATTAAAAATTAAATCGGCTTCACGCTGTATCCCGCACACAGCAGGGTAGGCAGAGGAAACCTAGTGTGAGACACTCCGTTCCCCACTTTCCGCCGAATTTTGGAAGCATTGCATGTTGAGTGGCGGACCTCAACGCCGCTCTAAATATAAATTTAAATAAATATTTCATTTCCTCGAGTGGGGATCAAACCCACAACCGCCGCGTTACACCATTTTGCCTCTGGGCCACGACGGCCTCAAAATATTTGATATATGTATTTAATAAAAAACTGAATCGTATGGTAAAATAATTAAGTATTTAATAAAAAAACATATTCGATAAATTATTATTTGACATATAAACAGGTGTTTAATAAATAATAACAAATTTTAAAATATACAAAAAAATCAGTATAACGTAATACAATTTTTATCAGTATTCACAATCTGCCCATATACATATTAGCAACTGTCGAAAAAGTGGTGTAACTCTTTTTTCCCGACAGGGGGAACCTAGTGTGAAGACACTCGTTTATTTTCGTGTTTATTGACACAACTCAACGCCGAGCTATGTTTACCAGAGAGGGGCAATGAAAATTATCATTCCCTCGAGTGATGATCGAACCCACATTCATCGTCAGACGCCCGCATTGACCCACTGCGACACGATGTAATTTTTATATATTATAGTGCAGTATGCAAGATCTATTCTAATTCGGGCGGTTGCTCAACACGCAACAGGCACCCACCCACACTCGGCTCCGGCGACGGCGACGCTTTGTATATAGAACAAAGACAGTTAGAAAATAACTAGTAGTAGCCCGCTACTTTATTTTTTGTGAATATTAATATGGAATATAAAATGGAAAATCCCTTTTTTTTCCTATTCCTGCAGGTATTTTGAGGAATTATTGAGCAATAGAACAGGTTCTAGAGCTCAACTCGACTCAGAACTAGTCTAAATGAATGAAGACTTTTAATTATGTATGTACCATACATATTCGGTTAGTTTTTTCTCGGGTTCTATAAATTATTTTTGTATTGTATATCCCCTTTTATGAGGAAGGTTATAAGGCCTTATATATAAAATATCTACTCCCGCGTATAGGGTAGGTAGTGGGAACCTAGTGTTAAAAATCCTCTTCCCCACGCACCGCGCAATTTTTGAGACATTGTGGGATAAGTGGCTGAAATAGACGGTACGCTTTATTTTGTTATCAAAGCGAAAAAATAAAATAATTATTTTCCTTGATTGAGCATCAAACCCACAACTCTCGCGTTACAGACAGATTCCATGACGACTAAATAAACTAAAGCAATCTTTTACTTTTCTTCCAAAAATATAAAAGGTGACAAGTACGACTTCCTGTACTTTTATAATTAAGTTGATATTTATAAAATATCCAATCAATAATGACCTCAGTAATGTATAATATATCGATTTTAAAAATATATTATCTACATATATAAATCCATCTCAGTGAAGGTCACAATCGAATAAAAAAAGATTGTTATCGTTTCAGCATCAGATTATTATTATAAAATTAAAATATCAACTTACCGAATATTTATTTTTATGACGTTTTAATATTATATTACAAAGATAAAGTTTATTGTTAGTTTGTTGGGTTGACCACCCTAATCTCAGGAACAAATAGTTTATATTAAAAAGTTTTTTTGTGTTGGATAGTCCATTTATTGAGGAAAGCTATAGGCTATATCATATTTATATCACGATAATCATTTCAATGTGACCCACTGTACCTGCGGTCGGAGTTACCTCGGGCACTTAGTTAAATGTTTAATGTGTCATACATAGCTCTTAGCTATTTTCATTACAATAAGATGGCGAAGCTAAATCAAAAGCTAATAGGTAAAGATAAATAAAAAATTGTAAGTAACTGCCCCTTATATATTTTTTTTTATTATTAATTCTTAACGTGAATTAACAACAAAATATTTGTTTTCATTGTTATTTATTTCCCTTACCACATGTGCATGTGGTTAACGTGATTAACTTTATATAATATAGCTTAAAGTCTTCTCCGATAAATGGACTAAGAAATATATATATATATATATATATATATATATATATATATATATATATATATATATATATGTATATTCCATACGTACCAAGAGTTCCTGAGATTAACGCGTTCAAAGAAAATCTTCGGATTTAAAATAATAATTTTTTAGCTTCACACGTTATCCTGTACACCTATAGCTGAGTTCAGGGTGCAGGGAGTCCTTCCGATTTTCTGACATTGCATGTTGAATAGCGGGACTCACAGCTTTGTCACTCGCGCCTTGTCTTGTTTGCTTTATCAAAGCGAGGAAATTAAATAATAAATTAACTCAAGTGGGACTCGAATCTACAATAGTCGCGCTTACAGTCACAGATGCTAGAACAGATAAATCAAATCAGCTTCACGCTGTAGCCGGGACACACCAGAGCGAATAAATGGAAATATAAATGTAAATTAATATTTTTAATATTTTAATAATATATCCATACAAAAACTCATCAGTATATCGATCGTGCGCAGAGAGGGTCGCGGGTTCAAACGACACACGATTGCGCCGTCGTGAGCCGTTATACCTGTGCTTTGACTTCCTGATCACTTTTATGTCAAACTAGCTTTAACCTGCGGCTTCGCCCGCGTTGTTATGGGGAAATAAGTAAGAGATGTGTATGACACACACATACATGACACATTATAAGTGTCCGAGGTTATTTTATCCAGGTACAATAAGTTACATCGAAACGATTGACGTTATATAATATAACTTCCCCACGTGTATTTATATAATTACATCATTCTTTATCTATTATTAAGTAAGTAATAACTAAATAAATAGAAACAATGAAAATAAACGTACATGACAACAAGAGTTACGAACCAAGAGTGTGTAGTGTTACAAATAAATAAAAATCAAAAAATGAATCAGCTTCACGCTGTATCCCGCACACAGCAGGGTAGGCAGAGGGAACCTAGGTAACCAAGACACTCCGTTCCCCACTTTCTGCCGAATTCTGGAGTGGGGATCGAACCCACAACCAGTCGGCTTTACAGCCACACTTTGTGCGAATGCGCCACGACTGACCTGTTACAAATAATAATCATAAAAAAATAACAAATAAATATCCTTAATCAATAATAAATTATCGTTCACAAAAATATTTATTTGTGTTATTGTTGTTTGAATAACAGATATCCTATTTTTAGATACATCAGTCTACTAAAAATAATTTTCCTATCAATATTTATAATACAAGCTATTTATATTTGCGAAGGTGGGAAACGGAAGTGTCTTAATGGGCACGGATTGTCTTAACACAAGGTTCCCTATGCCTCCCTCCCTGCTATGCGCAAGATACAGTGTGAAACTTAAAAAAAAATATTAAGTTTTATGTAAATTTATACAAAATTAAATCCAAGAATAATGCAAAATATTGAGAAATTCATACTAATCTTTAATGTTTATTTCAAATACTTTCGAGCTTGTATTCTACTACCGGACTTACGAAACATAACTTCAACCATCAACCAACAATCTGCCTTCTTATATGAAGCTTCATAATTTTCAAAGTACAACTTTGCATAGAATTATTAAATCGATACAATCCAATCCGATTATGGAAGAGTGACGCTGATCTCTTCACACTACTTACTAGTTCTATGAAATTTCATCAATTTTAGAGATACTAAATATACGTTATAAATAGATAGATAGATAGATTTTATTCCTGGATAGCACAACCCACTCAATTTTGAAACATTGTAAGCTGGGTGGTAGAACTCAACGCCGTGCTTTGTCTAGAACGGGACAATGAAATAATCATTCCTCGTGTGGGAATCAATCGTACAATTCGTCAAAGACTGTTCCAATGCGCCACGACGATATAAGAAATGTATGTAATTTATATTAATCCGTTGAATTCTAGGAATAAGCTCAAGGAAAAGATATAAATATAGATAAAATATATAAGATAACTCGTAAAAGATCTTGCAACCCCATCACGGAGATATCACACTCGTACCACATATTTGCTGCCAGCCAATTTAGCAATATGGCGCCTCGGTTTCCCACTAATAGAAAGTCCCCGCGCCACTAACAGACGGTCTAGATTTTTTCTAAATTACTACTGCCGTCTTCTTTCAAACTTTCATACTTTATTTTATTACTAGATAAGGCTGTCGTGTCGCAATAGAACAAAGTGTGTCTGTAAAAGCGATGGTTGTGGGTTTGATTTACACTCGGTGGAGTGATTGTAAATAAATAGGTGCTACTTCCTCTCTGGTATGCACAACGCGGTGTTGATTGCCGCTATCTGACACGAAATATCTGGAAATTTGGGCTCAAAATTGGGGAATAGATTGTCTTAACATTAGGTTCCCTCTGTGAACTCACAACCACAGTGCTTACAATTCAATATTGGTCTACTACGCCTGCACATATGTACATATATAATAATCGAATAAATTGGTCCGCTCAGTTATTAAAGCGTTAAGTTCCGCGACACAATACAAGATCGAAGAAGAGCCATAAAAGAAGATTTCTCGGAAATCTCTATGAGAACCTGAATAAAAACACAGAACAAAACTGCGAGCTCCACCTACATAGTATAATATAAAGAAGCTATCGCCATACCTAACTCTTCCTACAAACTATTTCTATTAGTATTATTAGAATTACAATATTCAGCAAGCTATTCAGGACAGCGCTAAACCGTCGATTAAACTAAATCCACGGCTTACCGGGGCTCAGCCAATAATCACTTGGAGGCGCGTTGCAGCCTGTTTACTAGAAAGCTATTCACTATAAATTAGTCCTAGATTAGGTTTAGGTATCAGTTGTTAGAAGTAGAAGAAGAAATGTACTTGATGAGAGATAGCATTGACGATGAGTTGTCTGTACAGCTTCGAATTTCAGAGTTTTTGTAGTATTTGGTAACAGACTTGACTGCTAAGAGTGTTGAGTTCGATTCCCAAGCTGGGCAGATCTACTCTTTAACATTCTATTTTAGCATGTTAAATGTATATGGTAACTAGAGAAATTGTTGCATATAAACTTTTCTTTTTATCTTTTTTAAAGGTAAAATATTTTTAGTTTAAATGGAACCCTCTTTGGGTCAAGGTTTGCCTTGTCTATTTTGATCTGGATCACCCATATAGCAATGTAGGTAGAAGGAACCTAGTGTTAAGACACTCGTCAACAACTCAAATTTGCGCTTTATCTTCTTACTGAAAATTACTTCATAAAACAATTGGTCACTACAGAAATTCAATATAAAACAAAATGAAGGATCTAATTTTGCTTCAGAAAACTAATTGTATGGAGCTCCCAGCGCTAGGTGTTTGACGATATTGTTACTAAAGTCTCATCTAGTAGATAAAAAGCTGAAGCATTTCAGTGTCCCGTACAGACCGCCCATACTGTGCTGAAATCAAAAGGATTCTATATGAAACTTTGTTATTTGTAAAAATTGTCCTGTTTAACTTTTTCGCTTAGCTACACGAACAATCCCGCAGTTTGCCTCGTATAGCAAGGAAATGAAGACATTAAGTTGGAATCGAACCCACAATCTTTACAGTTGCATGCTTGTACCCTGCTTCTCCACTGGCCTGGACATTTTTTAATAAAATTTGTTAAATATTGAATGCAAACTTTAGAAACTGTACAATTTTAATAATTATGTTAATTATATTCAGATTTGCCTTTTTTTGAGCCAAAGTAATGCTATTATTATACGCTGCAGCGAAGGTAGACAGAACCTAGTGTCCAAAAACTCCATCCTCCGACATTTGTGTTCATAGACAGAAATCAACACCGCGCTCTGTCTCGCTCGAGCAGGAAAACTCAAATAATTCACTCCCCCATGTGGGGATCGAACTCACAACAACTGTGTTTTCATACAGTGGTAATGTATACACTGCGCCATTATACCTTCAATTTATTAACTTCTTCGTAATATTTCAATGTTTTATCGACAATTAGCTACTCTTCCCATCGGAGTAACTCTAAAACACAACGAAATAGCATCAAAACTGTCCCAAGTCCATCTTCTTATAGCGTGGTGAATCGTGGAAAGGGGTCACTTAGGGCGTCGACCGCGGCGGGAATGCGTCCCACAGAATGGAGAGACGACACGCGACTTTCCTCGCTATATCTTTGTAATTTTTGATTGTGTAATATATGTAGATATAGTTATAATGTTACTTTTAATACCGATTTTGTTGTTATGTTTTTAATATATTTATATTGAAAAGTGTAAGTACATATTATGTTTTTGGATAATGCGTTACTCCGTTCCTTTTTTTTTCGTTCATTTTTTTAATACATAATGTTAGATCAGGGAATTGAATACTGCACCGTAACCGTAACCATTTATCATAGTCAGCAAGTTTAGAGAAACTGAAATCATTACTATTTGAGACCGTCGACTCTTGTGAGTTTAAATTCCCACTCGATGGAGTTGATTATTTTACCATCCATACCAACAAAGTTCGGCGTTGAGTACCGCCACTTAGCACGCAATGTATCAAAAATTGGGCGGAAAGTGGAAACGAAGTGACCAAACACTAGGTTTCCTTTCCGTACCCTGGTATATACGGGATATAATGTAGAACTATTTCTTTAGATCTAATTTTAGAAATATTTTAACCCTTTCCTAACTGACGGTACTAATTTGTACCAGGTGATTACATGTCCATTATTTCGATAATACAATCGCGCATTACTTATTTGACACTGACGATCCTTTCGAGTACTATTACGCTAGCCAATCAAAGTGATTTATTCCATTTTTTTCTATATACAGCCAACAAGTGACACTTTCAAATCTCGACCTGTTTTGGATTTGAGAACTGCGAATTGCTTTTTTTTTAGAAAATATTTAAAAATAGATTTAACGAGGTAAGTGTATATTTTTTTCACTATTATATTAGATTGTACTTTTAACTATATAATTAATATAGTTTTACATTATAATTTTAAAGTTTTGGACCGAAGTAAAGTGGAAAAGGTACAAGGACTTATAAGTACTGTCAGGGACTTTGGTTGGTTTTTTGTTAATTAAATCGAGTATTATTATAATATTTGTTTATCTTATATTACAGAAATTTATAATGAACATTTCAAAGAATACGGCTTTGATAGAAGCCTTACTTATGGAAGATCTATCAGATTGTTCCGAACCTCCAAATGTGGAATTATCTGATGAAGAAAATATTTCCGAAGACAAACTACCCTCAATTATCAATTTTGATAAAAACTTTGAGGCCGCATTAGAAAAATATATTCTCACCCAATCTAGACCTAATACAAAACATGAGGCAGATAAATCTAGTATGGAAATAGACCAAGATGTAAGTGTACATTCTCTTCCTAACACTGTTCCAGATAGTTTACAGTCTAGAAAGGTAGAAGGAAGAAACGTGATGAAGAAACGTGTTTACTAGAACTGCTGGCCTTTATTGGAATGAACTTCTATAGGGGGTACAACACTACACCTTCTTGGACAGATCATTATTCATCGGCACCTGACTTGGTTATTCCCCTGGTATATAAAACTATGCCTAGAGATAGGTTTGCAGCAATATTGAGCTATCTCCATTACGACAACAATACGTAAATGCCATCTAATTGTAAAGATAAATTATATAAGATGAAAAATATAGACCTAAATCTAAAATTACTTGTTCAAAGGCCATCAAAGACAACAATATAACTCTTACATGGGGGGTGTTGACAGAATAGATAGATTGACAGCACTTTACGGTGTGGAAAATGGTGGCATAGGTTGTTTGGGATATTCTAGATATTACGTTTGTAAATGCATATGTTATTCATAGTCTCATAATGGAAAAGGTATCTATAAAAGACTCTAGGAGATCCATTGCGCAAGGGTTTATGTCCATAATAGATATCAAAGATAACAAAAAGAAAAGATTATCAAGAGACTGTATACCTAGTCCTGGGCCATCTAAGAGGCGAAAAACTGGCTTCTCAACGGTGAAAGATGTTCGTTTAGGAAACCGCGGTGTACATTCGGCTACATTAGTTTCAAATAGAGAGAGGTGTGAGGTATGCAGTATGAAGAAAATACAGTTAAAGTTAAAAAAAAACTCGTTTAAAATGTTAACACTGCAATATATTTTTACGCATTAATGAAAAAACTAATTGTTTTACAGAATACCATAATATTAATCTTTAAATACTTTTAAATTTATTGTTCATTTGGACATAAAAGTAGTACTTAATGGTCCTATTTTATTAGTCTTTTTGTGACCCTAAGTCTCTGACGGTACTTGTAAGTCTAGGTTATAGAAATAGTACTTAGATATAATAAAAAAATCTAAATAAAATAAATTAGTTTTCTTTATTCTCCCTTACCCATATAAAATCATAAAAACTTTCTTTTTTATTAATTTTCGTATGTTCGTTAGGAAAGGGTTAAAATATCGAACAAACAAATTAATTATATATTATTCGTTGACTTTGTGATAGCGCAACAATTACTACTTACTTCTACTTACCCGACTACTTTTAAAATAAACTTGGTGGCTTCAATGACGCGGACCAGTTTGTTCCTACATTGTATTGATACGAACGCTGTCGTGGTACGTTTGACTCGAGCCGGTCTAAACACGATAATTGAGGATTGAGATACCATTAACTTTTTTTTACGATCACAGTGTTTAGTTACGCGCCAGGTACGTAGTGTACTTAAAAGATATAAATAGGTTAAATCTGCTTAAAACTCGAAAATATAATTTTGTATCTAAAATAAACATATACAAAGGACTCGGATGTCGAATATTGATACAGCACCACATATTGTACACAGCACTTATTGTACACATGTTACTTGTAGAATAATCCTTAAAATATGTATTTCAAAATATATATGTTTAATCTGGATTTCGTACTGAAACAGGCTGTAACTGAAGTTAAGCTGATCACACGAAAGTTTTCATTGATTTTGGCCTATACGATGTAAACGGCTTTTTCTATTGGAAAAATTATATGTAATTTTTTATTGCTATACAAAATGAGTATTATTTTTCGAGAGTATATTTTTATTTATATAATTTTTTATGGTACGGTGCATGGCGCTGGAACCAGGAATGGTTCTATTTGAACCAGTGGTTTCTGAAATTAGCTGTTTTTTTTCAGTTTTTCTTTATTACACAAGACGTTTCAATTTATATTGACTTATTCTCTCGTTATGAAAAACTTCATGAATAGAGAGAGAGATAGAGTCGTGTATACTTCTTTGGATATTTTATTTATTAAAAATGTCTAATAAAACCTCGCTGCACGCTGCTTACACCCGTCTGGGATCACTGACGCTGATTCCACATGACGTACTTATTAAACAGACTTTACGCCAATACTCGCTGGAAAATCTTATTTTCGTTTATTATTCACACATCTTATGTATGAAATAGGTCAAATTGTAAACCTCCTTTTTAAAGTCAATAATTTTAAGCAGAAAGTTGAAAGTTATAGCTAACTATTATGTAAAAATGTATAATAATAAGTCTTTCACAAGCGTTTCTTGGTGGTCAATTCAGTTCTTTCATCGACTTACCGAAGAGCTGTAACAACGCGAGGCACCGCCACTATGTGTATTGTCCACTCACATTAGTTACATCATCGTGCCTCGTTTGATAATATGAGTTTGTTTTTAACATTTTTTAAGTTTTATTTCACGCTAGGTTCTTTTTCTTGGAAACGAATAAAATTGAAACTTAGCGGATTGGAACCCACACCTTTTTAACGGTTTCAACACACAAGGGACATCATTTCCACGCTCTGGTACATGGACAAAGCGAGGCGTTGAGTTCCGCCACTCAACACGCATATTCATGTTATTTATATGACCCTATAGTATTATTGTTATTTGTCAGGTTTACTAGATTTTTTCAATATAACTTATACTCGTACGTACTATAGCTATATTGGGCCCATTATCAGTTTAAGTGATGCCTGTCCGCAAGGTCACATATTCAATGCCAATTGGGTGTGATGACAATTCATCTCGTTACAAAGAACCCACACTATGCTCTCTAGTGGGTATTACTATGAACTATGAAATCATCGTCTGCTGTAATAGCTTAATCGATTTGTAGGGCTGTCTCTCTTATTTTTAAGATTAATATTCAAAATATTTAATTGTTTTAGAAGTTAATTGGCACAAGAGTGTGACTTTAAACGCGACGGTTGTGGGTTCGATAACCACTCGGGAAATTAATTATTATTCATTAATATTCTTATTTCCTCGCTCTGGTAACAAGGCAAAGCGCGGCGTTGTGTTCCACTACCCAACACGCAATGCCACAAAAGTTCGGCGGAAAGTGGGGAACGGACTGTCTCAACACTACGTTCCCTCTGCTTACCCTG
Organism: Heliconius hermathena; assembly: GCA_013403705.1. NCBI lineage: Eukaryota > Metazoa > Arthropoda > Insecta > Lepidoptera > Nymphalidae > Heliconius > Heliconius hermathena. The sequence goes on along the minus strand of JAAIXJ010000217.1, from coordinate 285,780 downwards.
ATATGCGCGTGATATAGCGTGAAGTTAAAAAAAAATTGTAAATCATTCATCACTAAGGAAGCTAATAAATACGTCTCTTCTCAGCAGAACTCCTCTCGACCCGGTGGTAGCTTCCTTTAGGACTGACACTACTAATGTTTTGATGTAACTTGACAATTTAAAAGTGTTTGTAATGGCCTAATTGAATAAAGAATATTTTAATTTAGATTTTTTATTATTATATAAGATTTGACAAAAATCCTAACTAGTCAGAATGTCACAGTAAGAATGAAGATGAGCGTACTCAGGTTGTTTGGACATGTCGAAAGAATGAGTGTCAAAAGAATTGCAAGAAATATAGGTATATGAAGCAAGAGTGTGTGGTAAGAGTGGCAGAGGGGGACCTCGGTTGATTTCGAAAACACACTTTTGATGATACTGGAGAAAAGTCACGAAAAAGCACCATTTTCAACCCAATACGACGTGGGTACCTTCGAAAAGACGGCAACGCAACTGTAGCTCTTCTAAAGTTACACGGGTTCGACTGCGGTGATGATCACTTACCATCAGGTGACTCGTACGCTCGTGTGCCTTGTCTTTTCCATAAAAAAAACTACATGTAAATACGTTTAGTGTTTTTAAAAAGTAAAAAATAATTTTACATAATGTAAACCTACTTTGATTTTGTTAAACAAAAATATTAAAAACATTTTATAATTTTGAAATTGGTGTCATGTAAAACAAACAGGCTTAGTAATTCGATATTGTAGTAAGGCTGTTGTAGCATTAGCTTATGTTGCATTTTTACCAAAAAAAAAACAAACTTGTTCAATTTCAACCGGATCCCATAGTCAGAACCAAACTAAATTTTTATCAAACTATCCTTGAAGTGTATCCTTTAAAATAAAAAAAGAATCATCGGAATAAGTTGGCGTGATATTGAGTTATTCGTCCATTTGTCGCGCACATACTTAATGCAAATTTAAGACTTATGTGATTTTCTTATCGATACCATTGTCATAAATGGACCAAAAAATGGGACCACACGGGAAACACTAGCTTTCAAATAAAAAAATCATAAAATCCGTTCACCCAGTCAAAAGTTAAGCATAAAACAATACAGTCGAATTGATAACCTCCTTTTCTTACAGAAGTCGGTTAAAAAAATATCAAATATTTTGTTTCGTTATTTTTATAAATGCCACACATAGAACACATTCAGCCAAAGCAACAGGTGAGAGTAACTCGAAGTTAATAAAATCAAATCTTATATTGTACGAAGCGGTAAAGATAGTAAATACAATGGTAAGAGCATGGTTTTTTAGCTTTTTTTTTCTCTATAAGTCGTTCTGAAATGGTGCGAGCGAGACAGTTGTGGGTCAAGAAACCGGAATGTCTGCGAGTGCGACTACTTGCTGATAGGTAGTAGGTACCTCGATGCAACTGCGGCTTCACAAATAGTATAAAACTTATGTTTTATCTGTAGTTTTATTTTTTTTAAAGAAAAAAAAAATGGGGAAATATTGTTTTAATTATTTTATTTCAAATAATTAGACCATTGTGGCACTGCGTGGTAAAGCGTCTGAATGTTTGCTTAATTCCTCGGGGTAATTGAATCATTGCCCTGCACTGGTAGCAAGTTTTTTAAATTGGGCGGAAAGTGATGGACGGAGTGTCTTAACGCTAGGCACCGCTTGCGTACCCTGCCATACACTTATTATATTTTACTGCCATATACTTATTATATTTTACAAAAAAAAATACTGGGTGGGTACTTAAAATTATACTAACTTCATGTTGTATTCTATAAAGTAGGGTAGACAGAACCTAGTGTTACCTCCATCACCCAACACACACAAAATTATTCTAAGTACTTGCATATTCTATGCAAAATGAGTAAATCTTAATAATAAAACAGATGATACAATTAAAGCATTTTATTATGCGCAATGTAATTACGACATAAATGTTTACATTACTTATATTATGCGTATATTTCTTAAAACTGACCTATTCGTACACCGACTACTGAGCGACCAGACACGCTCGCCGCGACACTCACCCGGCGTACGTCGCCTCGTCCACAGCCGGGTCGGCTGAATGGAAAAAGTCATTGCATACGCGAGAAAAAATCGGCTTCACGTCACCCCTCCCGCGCTTTTCAATGTCACTGTCATACCTATTATTTACTCTAAAAATGCAATTTTTGTTTCAGTGAAATAAAAATGTGACCAAATGTGTTTATTACTGGATATAGAATTACTTAAGTTAGGTAAGAGAAGATTATTTACTATGACAATGCGTGAACTTGCCTCTGACGCTTTAGTGTGCCGTGTTCAGTTTGTGAAGGATGTAGATCCTTTTGTTGATTATAATGTGCGTGAACCATCTCGGCCATTATATCACACGTTCAACACTAGGATCCCACTTTCTTACCAAATCGGTGCTGTGCTACATTTACTGAACGCTCCACACAGAGTAAGTGTCCAATTTCACTATAAACTTAAAAATAATAAGAATAATATAATTATTACAACATATTGTCATTACTTATAATATAATTATAGGAATTAACATCTATTAATGTGAAATTGTTCTCCAAACCACACAATAATACAATTTAAGTGTGTATCATCCACTTAGTGTATTATTATATTACGAAGTATTACATAGAATAGTGTAGTGTTAGTAATGCAGCTTACTCACCGGTTTTCGCTAAAATTATCTGTTCCAAATATTTGCGCACGCGCAGGTGAGAGGTGATATGGCTGCATTAATTGAATCTCAAAATGTTAATGTAATATCTAAGCTCGGCTCTGACAAATTGTATGTATGTAATATTCGACAAGAATTGCTAATGTTGATTTCATTTAACTTTGATCAGATTTATTCTATTGTGTAATCATGTATTATATCGATATGATAAATTCATTTTATGGATTGCAAAAACAGTTTGTTTTTCTTAGTTTGAAATAACTTGTGGATCTTCTGTTTAACCAGTTCGTAAACAATGTTGCGTACATACGATCAATGTCAATAAACGTAATCTGTGCTTCTAATTAAAAAGGGTATAAGTACAAAAAAAATAATTACAGAAATAAATCAAATCAGCTTCACGCTATTACCCTCATATAGCAGGGTTGAGTGGAGATCGCACCCACGACCATCGTTTTTATAATCAGACGCTATCCCACAACGCCACGACGAGCTAAATTAGTTACTATGAAGAAAGCCTAAATTACAAATTATTTTCGTGGATTCGATTTGCACTCGGATGAATAATTTATTTTCATTTGCTCGCGTTAAAAAAAAAACAGGAACAGTGTGTCTAAGCACTATGTTCCCTATGCCCATTATGCTATTCGGGAACAAGCGTTAAGCTGTTTCTTAGTAATTGACACTTTAAAATCCTTGAATCCAAAATACAATACTAAAAGATAAATCATAAAAATATATCTATTTAAACTTATTTTCATTCATATATAACTTACACTCCATTAACTAGAAACATAGTGGTAACCTTCTAATGTTTTCAGCAACGAAGTATTTAGGTATGGTCTAAATATTTTCACAATGTGCTGTCATCGTAGATAAGCCAGGCCTGTGAATCTGCGAATTCAATGGCCAACGATGCTCCATTTATAACCTGCAAGTATTTTATTATGTAAATACATCTTGTACGTTAGAAACTATACTTATTCCGCTTTAAACGTGTGTGTAAAGCGATAAGTATAAGCATCAGTGACCTAAACCTATGTGATAGGCATAGTGAACCACTCTACTCTCTTATTTGCAGTCAAATGGAGAAATTGTACACTAAAAACTAAAACAAGGATTGTATTTAGCTTCATTTTTATTTTACTATTAATAATACCTATGTCTGAAAACTAATTAGAGTGGTAAATAATCTTGGGGTTAGGCCATTCTATTTCTGCGATGACAGTCTAATAACAGCAGCGTTACGTGTCAATTGAATCGATTGAGTTTATAATAGCTTGACTATTTCTGTAAGTCATGTCTAAATTTTATTCAAAATTTTACCACTATAGACCATGCCAAAATATAACTTGCCCTAATAAAGATACTTGTAACTGAAAATCTATTTATATTTACTAAACTTAACAATTTTATATTTACTAAACTAAATTATTACATTTTTTGTTCTTATTAGAACACATTATCACTTAAAAGATAATATTTGAATTTTGAAAAAAAATAAATAAAAATAAAACTAATGCCAAAATACAAGAACAAAAATTTAATTTAAATCGGTCCCATCGATTGAATTGAAGCCATTCTTGAGATTAGTGCGCACAAATGCACAGACAAACAGACTAAAAAATTAAGGTACATTGCTTTGAGTTTTATTTAATTTATAAATGTCCTACACAACAGTTTCCACATAAACAAGATGTACACAACGATCAGTTACAGTTGTATTATATTTATGGATATAGAGCAAGCGGATCACTCCTAGTTTTCGTCTCCAAAATATTTATGCGACGTTACGTATATAGGTAATAAGAATAGAAAAAATTATAGGTAAAGTAAAAGATATATTATTAAGCAAAGCTTACTATTCAATCCAAGGCTACTAATGCTGTTGATGTTCACTCGGGAAGCCAATGATAGTTATACATCTATTGGAAATTATATTTTGAAAAGGGCAACTGTTGAGTTTCTTGCTCTTCTCAGTAGAACTGCTTTCCGAGCCGGTGGTGGCTTCCTGACAATTCTAATGTGAAAGAACTTAACAAAATATTCATTCATTATTCATCTATTTTCATAACAAAACCAATCTAGCACAATTATTGCGATTCTAAAATAGACTTGAATTAACAAGTTTCTTTGAGACGGTTAATTATGACCTTAGTGGAATAATAAACGTCAAACAAAATGCACACAATAGTAACCTGTTTGACTTGACTCGAGACGAGACAAAAGTATGTAGTGTAGGTCAGTGGTTCTCAAACACTGTACTGTAGCATTTTTAGGTACCTTAAAGGCTGTGGTGTGTGCCAAAAAAAACGAACGTACATACAAACATACGCTTGAAAGTCCATTAACGCAGGCGGTTAAAAGCAAGTTGTTAAACTTATCCTTTTCTTGGTGTGCCACAAGTTTTTTCGAAAATATTGAGTATCACTGTCCTGTCGAGCAAACTTGACTCACCGTTACATCGCTTTTTACCGCTTTAAATTGACAAAGGCAATAATAAAAAATTTACTCGTTATTCTAGTCATTAAAAGAGCGGCGTTGAGTTCCGTCTTGAAAATTTGGCGTAATGTGAGGAACAGAGTGTCTTAAAACTAAGTTGGGTTTGCCTTTTATACTCCAACTACAAAGTTTACTCGTTCTCACCTCGAGTCGGATTTTGGAGAACAATTGCTTTGACCGGTTTCGAGCTCGCTACTGTCATTGTATGTTTAAAGAGCACTATTTTACATGTGTGCACTATGTACCTGATATGGTTGGTTATATGAGATAAACTGTTATTTTTTTTTAATTGAATTGAAATTAAATCACTTGCTAACCTAAGTATATGACACTTCGCGTCAAAATTTCTACAGTTTTAGAATTTGAGTCGTATGCAACGGAAATCTATATCACTATGTCACTTCCAAACCAGGAAATGAATATTTTAAATGTCACTCTGATTCAAGACATTGCGTGTTAACTGTCGACTTCCAACAGTTACAATATCTCGAATTCAGGTAGAAAGCGGAGAACAAAGTGTTTTGAGTTAACACAAAAATCACTTTCTTTAACCTAGCAGAATAAAACCTGATTAAGATATAAGAATCAAACCCGCTACTCGTATGATAACATCGATTTAGTATAACTAACCATATTATTTTCTATTATAAGTATTTTTTTTTGTAAGATCGGTCATAATTACAAATGTAGGTAGGTAAATCTGCATATCTGCATACAACGTTGTTTATATAATTTCTTTACAATAAAATAAAAAGGCATGTGTTTTCATCTAATAGCATTCTGCGTAATGTCTGGTGTAAGAAGCATGCCTTTTTGTATAGAATGTATGGGAAATGCAGAAATGACACAGTTTCTTCTACTTTTTCTCAATGTTGTTTTTTTTAGTTTAAAACTTCACTTTTTTCCCCTAGCAGGTTAGCTATAGAGGACTGACTGTCGGACCAAACGATACATCTCTGCATATCTCTCTCGCCTAGTCCAGTGCCTTCAACCTGCACATACATGACCCCAGGGGGCCCTAATGCTTTTTACGTGTTCCTCCGGTATCATCGATACTGTGACTTCGAAAGAGGTATGCAGAGACTAGTGTTTGGCGATCTGTTTAGCTACCGCGCTTGGGGCAATCGTTAAAAAAGATAGATATTGAATTCTGGCCGATTTGTAGTAAGAAAAAGATTTTTGTTATATTTTCTAATATATAATATTATATTATTGTTATAGCTGTAATGAGGATATAAATAGTCATAAATCTATATTAAATTAATATTAATTTCTGATTATATTCAAATTATCTTTACCCTGATCTAGCAAAAAAATGCGACGTTATGTTCCGCAAAATGTTTAAAAAATTGACGATAAGGTGGGGACGAAATGTATTAACATTGAATTCCCTCTGTCTATTCTGTTTTTCAGGAAAGGCCTATTAGCTAAACCTTGAATTGTAATGTAATAGTTGATCGAACATGGTAGATAAATTTGGCATATTACTTAAATTGCTGTATTCTTTTACTTTTTACACTTTCCACCACCTAGAACTTCATGTAACTAATGAAGTTCTAGGTAAAAAGTGTTAAAAATAATGACAGTCAATTGCTATTTGCCTTTTATTGCTTCAGATTTGTTGTCTAGAGAACATAACGATAATATTTTCAATATTTGCTTCGTCGGAGATTGAACCCATAGCCAGCGTGCTGTTCCGGTAACTGTATATAAACCAGACATAAATAAACTTAAATACTTAGGTAAATATTTTCAATACACTTACGATGGCATAATATCTATATATACAATGACGTCATAATTATACTAAAGTCGTCATGACGTCGAAACTACTAGGAAAAACTTATATACCTATAAACATATTACAAACAAAACTAATATTGCAAAGCCAAATAGTGTCTGGTAGAACGCGCTAATATCTCGGACAAAATTTAAATTATTTTTGTGTTGTATAGTCCATTTATCAACTGCGGTTACAGTTACCTCGGACACGTAGAATGTGTCATATCCGTGGGCGTAGGAGTTGGATGAGTCGTGCCCAGCCCAGCAGTCCAGTCCAAAGTCTTGTGCCTACCCCAGAAAAATAACTCACTAAATAAACAGACCAGCCTCCCCCTGGAAAATATCTCTAATTACGCCCATGATCATATGTACAACTCTTAGTTATTACGCGAGCGAAGCCACAAGCAAAAGCTAGTATAATATAAAATATTACATCAAGTTGTTATTAGCGTATTTAAAGTACTTGCTATTAGCGCGATGCTAATGATTTTACGTATAATTTCTATCTATACTGATCTTCTATATGTATTTTACTATAATACATATAAATATATTAAAGGTAAACAACAAAAAAAATAAAAAACCTTCGGTTACGTCTAAAAGTTTTTTTTTTATTAAAAAATAAAAAAATATATCAATGGTTCTTGTCAAGTTAGGCACATAATTAACAGTACCTCAAAAGTGTATAGAAATCAATAAGTTCGTCTTATATATATAATATGTTGATAAAAAGAATAAAAATATTTTTTTTAGACCAATTTGGAATAAACTATTTTATATTATAATATAGTGCTAATTAGATACGCCCACAAGTTTGTTTGCGTAGATTTTAAGACGGAAAATGGAAAATCTCGTTTTTCTCATTTTCCATATTACTTTCGAGAAATCTCTCTTGTTGCTTCTCTACACTCCCCGTTCCTTCATGCGGTAGACTAAAGTCCGATAGTTTCGTCTGTTTGTTGACTGTTAGTCTCTCAGTAATGAAAGAGTTTTATATGTGTATGTAATATATGTATAGATAATATGTTATATAAGTATATTTTTAATTATTTTTCACAGGGAGGTAAGTACAAGGTTAACCCTCTTTATAGTATGCACTTGGAATTTGATAAGGTGGAGTATTTGATAGCATGATAACACTTTTATTTATATTTATACTGAAAATGAAACAATGTACACTAGTAATGTATAGTTGTGGGTTCGATGCTCACAATGCAAAAATTAATTATTTCGCCTTCGCAACAAGACAAAATACAGCGTTGAGTTCCGCCAGTAATCATGAAATCTCTCGGATAGGATCTTGAAAATGGGGAACGGGGCGTCTTAACACTAAGTTTTCACTGCCTACCCTGCTACATGCGGAATGCAGTATGAGGCTAAAAAAAAATAAAAACGATCCAAGCATCAATACTGTAAAAAATATTAATTTGTTCAAAATGCAAACGTCTCCACTTACAAAATCAAAATTAAAAATAAAATTTGTATTGAATATATTTCGAAGAATCTACAACTATAAAATAATCGTATATAAAAATTGGCCCTAAATTTAATGGTACTAAGTAACTTTGTAAGGCAACTTTAATATCCAAGATTAGACAAATATTTATATAACATTGACATTTTGTAACATTCTTTATAATCTATACCTAATATTATAAAGTTGTAAAGTTTATTTGGTTTGAATTAAAAAAATCGTTTTCATTGAATTGTCCATTTGTCGAGGAAGGCTATATTATATGAAGTTAATTGTTTTGATGTAACGCACTGTGACGGCGGTCAGAGTTATATCCCGAACTTAAAATGTGTCATGTGTCATACAAAACTCTTTCCATTTGAGCGAGCGAAGCCAAAAGTTGAAGCTAGTACAGAATAAAATAAAGAACCCTTTAAAGTAGTAGTGATTTCCAAAATCATAGAAAGCTAACGCAAAATGTCATAAATATAAAAACGGTCAAGTGCTAGTTCATCTCGTCAATCTAGGGGTTATACCTATAACACTTTCAGGCCAACGGGAACGTGACTTACAAAAGTTGACCTTGACAACCTTAAGACATACAGATGCACAATAAAGTAATGGTATAAGTTCCGTTTTTTTTTCTTTTGAAGTACGGAACCTTAAAAAAATAAATGTGAATCAACAATTGTTGCGTATATTTTCCCATGCAGTGTTGGCGCGGTGCCATAACATATCGTTAGATGTTTACACCTTTGCTAATTCTAATTTAGTATGTTGACTCATTTTGTTTTTGGGGCAGCCCTCTCCTATCAGTACCACTGACTAATGCTGTGGGGACACTGCATGTGCAATCACTTAAATATATTATTGAGACACAGGAGGTATATAAAATATGGTATTTGTTTCATCTAAGCTTATAAGCAAATATTTAGTTATTTTCTTTGTTTTATAACAATTAGGATTTAATCAAAAAAGAAAGCAAGTACGCTGACATTAAATAGTAATAATTTAACTGAAGTCCCGTATGAGATTGGATCATAATGTAATATGAACCAGTTTTGACGACGCTGTCCAAATTTTGAAAACAAAATATAAATTAAAAGTAATGAGGCTTGTGGGTCTTCGATTGATTTACAGGGGAATGAATTATTTTCATTTCCTTGCTCCTGTTGCAAGCTGATAAGTTCCACCACTCAACACACATTCTTTCGAACATTAAGTGGAAAGTGGAGAACGGAATGCCTTAACTAGGCTCCCTATCTACTCTTTTATACGGTGAAAAGCGTAAAGTGGCTTATTTTTTAAAGAAGTAAAATATTTTACGTGCCAGACAGCGCCCTCTATCGTTGTTATTGAGTTAACTTATAGTTCTATTTTCAAACTGATTCGCTAGTTAACCAATCTGACGCTAGATGGCGCTAACAAAAATGTTACAATAATATATTTAATGTTACAGCTCGATGATGTCACTTTCCAAGTTTTTAAGGATGGCGAATACGGTGCCTACTTAGATTTAGATTTATCGCTCAGCGAGCAGCAAGAGGAAATCGAAGGTCTGGAAGTAAGGTTGGTATTTAAATGTATATGTTATTTAATTTTTTATAGAAACATAATTTGTGCAAATAAGAAAATATTATAACTACTTAAAGTTGCATACTTCCGTTGTAAATGTATCTTCCATATTATTCCGTTGTAATGATGACATAATTTCTTAACAATCTAGTGATACAAAAATAAGAAAAAAAAATAAAAAACTAAAACCCCGACTGCATAAAACTAAAAAGAAAATAAACAAGCCCAATAGTTTATAAGGATTAACAATCGGGATCTCTTTAAATTATGGGGGGTTCCTGGTAAAGATTTTATTGATTGAAGAATTACTTATAGGTCCCGACTGTTAATCCTAATAAACTATTGGGCTTGTTTATTTTCTTTTTAGTTTTATGCAGTCCGGGTTTTTGTTTTTAATTTTTTTTTATATTTCACTATTTGTTAGGATTTATTATGGTAATAATAATCATGATATACTTATTTGAAATCCTCATATTGAGCTCTTGAATTTAATACCCATATTGTAGTATTCGAAACAATTTTTTTTTCACTAAGTTCAATGGCGTCCCACAACCGCCATGATTGATTTTTTTTAACGTCACCTATCTAAGAACACTTGGGCTGCTAATACGAATCTAACGATTAAAGAACATTACATACATACAAGATACGCGCGAAAAACATAACCCAATAAATTTTACTTGGCAGTCGGGAAAAATGGATCAATTCAAAAACAATTGTCACTCAATTAATGGAAAAAAAATATTTATCTTAAATCTTATTTAACTACATGCTTTATATAGTTCAAATTCAAATAATATTTCTATTTTTTATAGAAAAAAAAATTATAATAACATAAAATGATCTTTTTCTATAAGTCGTATTCGAACCAGCTACCATTGTATACTAATAATAACTAAAACTGACCTGCGCAAGTTCTATTGTGATAGAAATATTTAATATTGAAAAGATTGTCCACAGAAATATAAAAATCCACAGTAAAATTTGTTACTTTTTAAGAAAAAATTATTGCCTTTTGTACAATAGTATGAATAGTATAGTAGGTATCCAAGGATGTGACATAAAGCACTTTAAATCAATGAAAGTGCGTAGTGCCCCCCTACATCAGTCGTGTCCCCTTCTGTTATAATAGAAACGTAATAAAAAGTTTATAGGAAGTAACATAACGTCCGATTTTGATTAGAGTAAAAGACTATAGAGTAACTAGAGAGTAAGTTTACGAGTATACTAATATTATAAATATTTTTTTAACTCTTTAAACTCAGACTCTAGTGGTTCGTAACTGCAAAATTATATTTATATTGGATAGTCCATTTATAAAGGAAGGTTTAGGTTATATGTAATATAGCAAAGACTTTACCACGATAACCGTTTCAACGTATAAGATCCTAGTTACCGATGCAGTCTGAGATACTGAGCACTTAGGCCCGTATTTAGAAATCGCCCACAACTCTGAGATCCATCTTGAAGATCGACCTCAGAGTTAAGAGCGGCTTATGGAGCTTATGGGTATGGGTTATGTATCATACACAAGTCTTAACTGTTTCCATTTGACCACGCAGGCGAAGCCGCAGGAAAAACTAGCAGCTATCATATCAAAAAAAATTGTAATATTTCATATGTTATAGTTTTTGTTTCCATCAATACAGGATTAGGTTATTAAGTATGTTTTTCCTATTGTAGAGCAAAAAATCGAATATCCTTATTAATCTTTGCCAGCAGGAATAGACGTTCTAGAACGCCCGACAGTGCTATGCCCTCTAGGTATCAGCTGAGGGATCGGTGAGTCCAGTGTAGACGACTAGTAGTTGTATATTTTAAAAAATCTCGATGTGATTATTTTTTTTACACTTGCTTCCTTTTCTGACACCAGGTGGCTCTATTTTTTGTCTAAATCTTTTTTTTTCTCTTTAGGGATTGCTCTACGCACCGACACCATTTGAGAGTGTCACTGTTTTAAAAAAAAATAATTAATGAACGAATTAATTTTTGGTCTAATTTTAGATAGATATTATATTATTACCTATATATAACGAAAAGCAAAGGAAATAATCCCAGATTTTCGAGTTTTATATCTACATTCTGGGCCTTTCTTCTACAATCGACTTGTTAAAAGTTCATTATTCATCAAGTTACAGATTTTATTTTGCGTAAAGCATGATTATTATTTTTATTTGATCCTTCCTAAAAATATGCAAACATGTCCAACAACAACACACACGTTACCTGTCACATTCTATTTCACTACAAAATCTGCATAAATCTAAGAAAATAAAAAATGAGTGTTTATTATTTTAATAAGTGTTTATTACTTTATTTATTTTTTAATTATAAATGAAGTGGTTCGTAGCGCTCCGGCACAGCGTTTAACTGTAAACGCCAAGGTTATGTGTTTGATTCTCACTTGAAGGAATGAATTATTTTCATTTTCTTTCTGATATAGTAACGCTTTAGTTCCACTATTCAACGCACAATATCTCTACAAATGGTCGGAGAGTGTAGAACGGAGTGTCTTATTACTAGATTCCCTTTGGCTACATTGTTATATAGCGTAAAGCTATAGAAAAGAAAAGTATTTATAATTCAATATGAATAAACTAATAAAAGAACAATTCGCTACAATTTATACAAGATTATTTATATCACGGTAGTTGCCTCTAGTCCTTTCTAATGAAGATTGACAAACTGCATTCACGGGGCAGGATGGAAGTAGTAATGAGAGAAGGGTTGACATGTCACCTCTGTCTACAGATAGATGAATTAAGTAAATCATGTGATTTTATTGATTTTTTTTTAACTTTTGATAATTATTAAAATAAGGTTTTATCAAAATATTTTTGAGTAAAAGCAGAAATAACCTTGTGTTAAGACACTCTGTAATAAAAGCAAACTTCTATGCGCAAATAACTTACATATCGTCGATTTGGTGGTAAAGAGAATTAACCCATACCATTAATTAACCATATATATTGTCGGGTTCAAGCCGAGCAACTGTTGAGTTACTCGCTGGCTCATCTCAGCAGAACTGCCCATCGAGCCATCCTCATTCGACGATACAAAAGTAAAGCTAAAGTTTATTTCAATGAAGTATGTTTTAAATTTGAACCTCTAAGTCATAACTTAAATTTTAATAAGATTATCTTGTATGAAAACAGAATTCGATCTTCGATACAAACAATATGTGACATACAATAAGGAATATAAAACTTAAGAAAAAGTAAACTTCCAGGGAGGCGCTAATGTCGTTAGTTCGTTACCATTCCGTTAACAGAAATAGCGCGAGCACATTTGGGTTAGCAGTGCGCGTAACCGGGTAAACGGTTGTGCCACATGATATCAAACTTTTGCCAAATTACATAATAATCGATCTGCCACGAAACTATATATTGGATTATTTGATTAAATCCATTGTAGAAATTCATTCAGCGCGGCGTTAGACTCCGCCATTTAATTCCCAAAATTGGGCGGAAGGTCTTAACACAAGGTTCCCTTTACCTACTCTGTTATGTGGGATACTGTATATAAGACGAGTTTACGAGATACAAAGACGAATTAAAAGAAAATACTTCAAGAACTGTATTACTTAAGACACCCATACATATAAAGATAATAAAGAACTTTCCTAAAAAATATGTAATATAAAGTAACGAATAACCGTCAAATACGTTGTTTAACGTAGAAAGTATAGAAAACATAGACACAAGCGAAACCGTGAGTTACCTCTTGGAGTTTTTCGACGAGCGCGAGCGCACGCAAGAACTTGTACACAATGAACTTGGGCTATGATACGCTTATACAGGTCGATCGTATGAACAGCTACTACAATTTATTATAAATACTACTAATATTAAATATTTAAACAAAAAATATACAAAAATAAAACTAATTATACATGTATATTAAACGAATTGACAACGTATTCTGAAAAAAAAATCCTTCGGTCCACGAGCAAAATATGTTAATTAAATTTCTATTAGATAAACGCTACCAAGAATGAAATAAACAAACAAACAAAACTAAAAACATACATATATAAAGATAGCAAATATGTTCCCATACAATAACATTGGTCCCCTTGCCAGTTACAAATCGCGAGTTAGTTCTGAATGAACATCGACCGCGGACGCATCGTAACCTATATCTCATATAAATACTATACGAAATAGAAAAATAAATTGGCCGTAACTGTTTCACATCCTGTATATGCGAATTGGTATCGCCGTGGATTCTCGAAGAGATAGTGCGATTGTTCTGTTGATATCGAGATGATCAGGCAAGCGTCAGACGACACCGGCTTGGGCAGCTCTTGTCAGGACCTCTCTGATGCCACCACTGCCACCCTGGACTCGGACGACGATCTAGAGGACTTCCAGGATGCGTACGAACACTTTGATGAGTGAGTTCCGTGCCGAATTTATATACCGCCACCGTGATTTTGCCAATAAGAAATTTAAGCAAATTATAATATGATTCAGATTCACTGGTTCAATACTGTCGTCTTGTGGTTAAAGTGTTTAAGTAGTTAGAAATGTCATCATAACATTAAAAAATGTAATTATCAAATGTCATTAAAATTTAAAGCTGTTTAGATAAACACATTACAAACTCACATTACTAAGTTAAACATATTTCCACAATAAATATTATTTAGTAATTTATGTTACTTATGTTTACTTCTAAATGTTTTTCGTTTTTTTTATTTCTACGGTTTAGCTTACCTAAGTTTTTATTTGCGTCAGTGTTTCAATTGCACATGTACGTATCGTCGTTTCTAAGTGTTTACAAGTAAATATTTGATGAAGGAACTCGAAATGTGTATTTTGGTTGAAAAATATTCTTTTTACAGCCGCAAAAATGCGCTGGTCCTGCGTACACAACTGTCGGTGCGCGTTGACGCTATCATTGGTAAGTAAGAAATTTACTAAATTAATTTAAAGTTGAGGCCAGTTGTGGCGCAGTGAGTGTGACTGTAATTGCGACTGGTTGTGGGTTCGATCCTTACTCGAGGAAATGAAATATTTATTTATATCTCTTTCTTCGCTCCGTCGAGGCAAATGGCGACGTTGAGTTCCGCCACTCAACACGGAATGTCTCCGGAATTCGGCGGAAAGTGGGACACGGAGTGTCTTAACATTAGGTTCCCTCTATCTACCCTGCTGTGTGCGGGATACAACGTGAAGAATTTATGTACGGATATGTTTCAAAAATCTATATTCTAAATAAAAACTAATTAAATTAAATTCAATTTATGACTAATATTACTAAATTAATTAAACAATTGCTGGATACTAAATTTAAAAATACACTAAACCTTAAAAACTTAATTACACTCAACATATAACATCTATAAAATTGGATGGGATTGGGGCTTAACGCTAGCTTCCCTCTGCCTACCCTGCTATATGCTATGCAGCGTGAAGCAAAAAGAATTTATCTTGCAGAAAAATTATTACACGCCGAAGGCAGAGAGCTCAGGCGAGCTCTATTCACTCTCAAACAGATACTACAGCAAGACAAAGACTTGGTGCACGAGTTTGTTGCCAACAAAGGCCTGGACTGCCTCATGCAGGTCGCTGATACTGCTGACCACAACTATTTGGATTATATATTGAGAGCTCTAGGACAGGTGAGACTAAAATATTCTATAATATTTACATAATTTCCTTAGTCTTATATAATAATTATAATCTACTATCTATGTATTGAGTTTTAGTACATTAAGTATTTTTACATCTTTTATATTTTTACAGATTCTTCTCTATGTAGACGGCATGCATGGAGTTATGAAGCATAAGAAATGTATACAATGGTTGTACTCACTGATCTCAAGCCGTTTTCGCCATGTAGTGAAAACTGCTCTAAAACTACTTCTAGTCTTCGTCGAGTACGCAGAAAAGAACTGCCTCATGCTCATCAATGCTATCCATACTGTCGATAGTGAAGAAGAAAGACCACCTTGGTTCAACATTATGAAGATACTTCAGGATTTCGACGCGTCTGACGCCGAACTCCTCATCTACGCCACGACATTAATAAACAGATGTCTAAATAACGTGTCGGATCGTAGTATTTACTACGACCAGGTCGATGTTCTTCAAGACCAGGGTATTGATGAAACTATACAATTATATATGTCTAAAAAAGAAACAGACTTAGATCTTCTAAGACAGCTGCAGATATTTGAAGCAGTGCTCATGTTCGAAGATGGAGATGAATCAGGGATTGCTCTTAAGTAAGGTTTTTTTTTAAAGTTGCTTCAGTTTAATTAGTTCTATTTTTTTTATTCTACGCTATTTTGTAGGGAGCTCGATGAATCATTAATATCTTGCGTGATGAGAAGGAGTCTAGATTTGAAGACTCCTGAACAACGCAAGTCCAAGAAAAAGATAGCCAAAGAAAATGGTTCCAAAGGTACAATCGTTTACTAATTAATATTCATAATTTAACATCAATGTCATGTTAATGTGTTATTGCATGCGTAATAATCTTGATTTAATTTTTGTTTTGTTTTAATTTATTTTATTTTATTTTCGTGTATTTCTTTATATTTTTCATTTGCTTCAACGCAACGCCTTAATTGCCGCATTTGACTAACAATCGTCAGTGGGTACACCGATCACTCCTGAGCCAGACAGACTTAGTTCCCGACAATCGTTACCTTCTATATTAGACACAAAAGAAAATAAAGAATTAAGTACAGCATTAAAGAGAAGAAGAGATAGATTTGCCAGACAAGCCCATCATATAACGCAGCAAAAGGAACTGCTTAATATAACTAATGGTTTACTGGAAAAGAACGACTGGTCGAATAAAAGCTATGGCATATTCTCCAGTACACCTGCACATAAATACACTAATGGTACCAACGGAATTAACGGGACTAATGGGACTAACGGAACCAATGGTACCAATGGAACAGTAGTCTACAATTCCAACGATATCAACGAACAAGAAGACGAGAACTACAGGAAAAGTAATCTGCCAGATGTTTTGATGAACGGTTTGTGCCTTGCTAACACACTAATTATGCATTCATTTAGCGCTTTTCTTTTTATTTTTTAACTTGTTCTATATATAGAATTTCGTGCTTATTAATTTATTTTATTTCTTTAGGATATCATCGATATACCACTGGAATAAAACAAAGAATGCAGGGTGGGTCATTAGGTCATAGTGCAAGTGCGACAGACACTCTCTCCATTGCAAGACAATTGGACTTCTCTCCTGAACCCAAAGACGACAGAGAGATTCTGTTGAATCGTGAACACATAATTAAGGATCTCACTCAAAGACTCACAAGTACTGTGAGCCCCACCGAGGAGAAACCTATACGGGTTTCCGAAATGGCGGGTATCGTTTCTAAAGCCAAAGAAGAATTAGCCAAATCTAAGTCAAAAGGTAACAATAATAATAATATTTTAAATAAATATATATTATATTAATTGTAAACTAACTATATTGTGACATAATAATATAATTCCTACAGAAATAGTTAAAAGTCCATCGATAGAGAAAAGTCCAAAGACAATTGAGTTGAAAGCATCAGAGAACGACCTTCACTGGGAAGAGCTGAAGAAGAGTTGCAAGAATCGCGATTTCCACTTATGCGATTTAGATTTCTCCGACTTACGATACGACTCTGATGACGAAACAGAATCGGCTGGTGCCTGTTCCCTGCCCCCTCCTCCCCCCACGCTTCCTCCTCCTCCCCCCGGTATGTTACCTGGAATCCCTCCCCCTATGCCTTCTAGTAGCTTCTTTAGCTTACCTAAACACTTACCTTCCACTTCTTCGACGTCAATGACGGATTCTCCAACGGAAAAGTCTGCGACGTTGAAAAAGAATAAGAAAACGGTTAAGTTGTTTTGGCGGGAGATACAAGAGAACCCTGCACCACCGCCGGCGAGACCCAAAGTGGGCGGTTTCATTTGGGATGATTTACCTGAAGTCAGTTTGGATACTAATACGCTGGAACATCTGTTCGAAGCCAGAACTAATGATCTAGTTTTAAAGGTAGTAATCCAAGTTTTATGATTATTTCTTAATGTATAATACAGAATAAATAATAACCCTTCCTTAGCAGTCGAGAATAAAATAAGAATGTATGATAAAATTATATTTTTTAAATATTATGTCACTATTTTTTTTTGTAATATTTTTTTTTATTTATTTAACTAACAACTTATTTGATCAAATATTTTTTCTTTTCCATATATCATGCTGCTGCACACTACAGGAAGTGAGTATATTTTTACACGCATTTATTAAAATGATATCTACTTATTTTCAGAGGAATGTAAATAATTTAATTAAAATTTAGGGATGTAACCTGTAAAGTACTTTTACAATTTTATTTTGTAAACCACATTGAATACCATATGAAACTGTGCTACAACCAGGTTATAAGTTACCTTGCATTCCTACTAAGGATTTGAAAGGAGTTCATTATAAATTATTGTAATAGTTCAAATTATTCCTAAACTAAAAAATGATAATTCAATACATTGTGATATTTTTACTCCACAACAGAAATTAATGGAACCAAAAAGAAATTTAATATTAGATACGAAACGTTCAAACGCGATAAGTATCGCCATGAAGAAGCTGCCCACACCACAGACTATAAAGGTCGCTATCATGAAAATGGACGCCACCGTCATAGGAAGGGAGGGAATAGAAAAGTTATTGACAATGTTGCCAACCCAGGAGGAGAAACTGAAGATACAGGAAGCACAGGTGACAAAAATACACGTATATAAATATTTTTTTAAACTTCACTCAGTATATCGCATACGTAGGCACATTAAATCTATTGTTAAGACTCTCCGTTCCCCACTTTCCGGTCAATTTGCGGCAGTTGAATTCAACGCCGCGCTTTATTTTGTTACCAGGGTGAGTGCGAGCACAGCGACTGTGTTTGTACTTATAAAGTAAATTGAATCATTGAACTTATTTGGGTGGAACACATCTCTTGTACGATCGATCTCGCTGTAGATGGCTGTGAAGATTTGATTTTTGAATTTTTATAAATGTGACTATTTCCTTTCTCCGGACGTATATTACGCA
Source organism: Heliconius hermathena (assembly GCA_013403705.1). Taxonomy (NCBI): domain Eukaryota; kingdom Metazoa; phylum Arthropoda; class Insecta; order Lepidoptera; family Nymphalidae; genus Heliconius; species Heliconius hermathena. The sequence continues at coordinate 266,708 of JAAIXJ010000217.1, read as the reverse complement.
AAAGTTCGGAAATCCAAACTTCAGCGCGGCGGCTACGACGTCGTTAACCGTGCTGTAATTCTATTGCTTGGATGCCGATATGGTGAATTTTATTGATTTTTTGTACATTCAATAATTTTGTTTTGTATTGAATACATACATTTCATATAATAAATATATAGGATACGCCAAATTAAATTTATTTTAGGTGAATAGATGAAGAAAAGAGTGGTTAGTCACGAAATGCTACCAATTTCCTTGAAATGTCTTAAATCCATGTATTCTTTTGTTTTTAGTTCGCAAACCCCGACTTACCTTTAGGAAGTGCGGAACAGTTCCTCCTTACGCTGGCATCCATCAATGAGTTACCTTCACGTCTCAAGCTTTGGGTGTTCAAACTCGACTTTGATAATCTTGAGGTAAGTCACACATATACCTACTAACGTTATTTTATTTCCAGTGTTACTTAGAGCAATATTATTAAAATGTTTATTTTGCTTATTTTTTGCTTTGTTTTTTTAATATAAATTTAAAGAAATGAGATTAAAAATTTACATTATTATTACCATACTTATACAGCTTAACGCTGTATCCCGCACACAGCCGGTGTAGTGTTAAGACACCCCGTTCCCCGTTTTCCGCTGAATTCTGGGAACATTGCGTGTTGAGTGGATCTCAACGACGCGCTTCGCCGTCACCAGAGCGAAGAAATGAAAATTTAAATAAATATTTCATTTACTCAAATGTTGAGCACTATACTCACTTTTTACTATATTGTTTAATATAAGTATATAATATTTAATGAATTCAAAAATTACATTATGAATTATATTTATTCATAACTTTTGATAAACTTATGGATAAATAAATATCACACTTAGGAATAAATACCTTTTTTAGAAATGTATAAAAATTTTAACGTAGCGGGATTTGACCTGGCGCCGCTTGGGAACTGTCCAAGAGTTCTGACCACTAAACTATACGTCATCAAGCTACGTCGACATTCTTATCACCCGCTACAGCTTATTTATATTGTTAGCATCTTTATTGGGAGATTTTTACAAATTTCTGTTACCCTACTACACTATTTATACGGTTCTCAAAAAGTATCTGATATTTCGTCATCATACTTCATACTTTACTACGTCATACTTTCTCGCCAATTTTAAATGATTCTTTTTATTCTTAACATAATTTTCCAATCTTTACAGAAAGAGATAGCTGAACCACTTATGGACTTAAAACAAGGTATAGAATTACTCAGAGCAAATAAGACATTTAAGGTCATTCTCTCAACTCTCCGTTCTGTAGGGTCCTTTTTAAATGGGACCGCAGTTAAAGGATTCCGTTTAGAATACTTGTCAAAAGTGATGGAAGTGAAAGACACCGTACACAAACATCCACTGTTATATCACATTTGCGAAATGATTATAGAAAAGTTTCCGGATACTACGGATTTCTTTAGTGAGGTAAGCTTTTTTGTTATATACTATAGAGAAAAAAAAACACTGACATATTTTTAAATGCTTATTACACTTACACACACACTTAGGAAAAAATACTGTTTTAAGAAAAAAGTTTAATTTTTAATATGGGGAATTCGATTTACTAAAGTGGAGAAACAAAAACATGCTAGTGGAGATTAAGCCCACAAGCATCGTGTAGAGTCAGTACTGTCATACATTACTCAAATGCACCACTATAGCTTTAATTCTTTATTAATATAAATAATATGTACAGATATCTCTATATATGAAAATATATAGTCTTTATGCTAAATTAATACATTATAATTAGGTAATAGATTTTCTTAACTATATTTATTGCAAAATATATCAGGTATTGAGTCAGTAAATGATAAAATTTCTGAGAATCTTATTTAAGAATCATGAATCTTATTATCTATATGAGGCCGATGTTATAGCGCAGCGGCACAGCATCTGACTAAACGAGACGGTTGTGGTTTCTACTCACACTCATGGTAATGAATTACTTTCACTTCCTTGCTTCGGTGACAAGACAAAGTGCGGCGTTGAATTCTGCTACTTAACAGGAAAGTCTTGATAATTGTACGATGAAAATGGAACGAACTCCTTTATGCGGGAATACAACGTAAAGATAAACAAACTATCTATATTAATCATTATATATAAAATCAACTAAAACCCGCCACTCCTTAACTTAAACCAGGTTGGTCCAGTGATACGAGCATCTAAAGTGGACTTCGATATACTCAGTTCAAATCTCTCGAAACTAGAAGCCGATTGCAAAGCATCATGGGACCATATGAAGAGGGTCGCGAAGCACGACGGCTCCCAAATGTTCAAGACTAAAATGAACGAATTCCTCACAGATGCGGCGGAAAGAATTATTTTATTGAGCATTGTCAAGAAAAGAGTCATGAACAGGTAAGAAAATATAAATTGAGTAAGTTTCAGGTAAGGTAAGTTTAGGTAAGTGATATAATGTAGACAAGTGGTACACGATGTAGGTAACTCGTATTTGTATTTATCTTAGAGGACAGTTATTATTTTCTTGTAATTATTATGATTTTCATAATTATTTGAAACAAAAATTAAAACTTAGTGTTTTTTTTTAAGTTCAATATGTTTTTGTTATTTTTATTGCTATTATAATAGGTACATCTAGTAATTTGCTACACTTGCTTTTACTAGTCTTTTGATCTATATCATAACTAATATATTATTGTATTTGTTTTAAAAAAAAACTAAGCGAGCATTGTGATGGAATTATTTTATGTAGTAAAATTGCGGCAAAGCGAAATGATATTCAACGCGAAATATTATACTATTGACAGATATATCAAGTTCCTCCTCTACCTCGGAGTGCCAACATCTGACACTGCGAAGACGAAACCCTCTGACCTGTTGAAAGTGATAGCGGAGTTCGCCCTCGAGTTCAGAACCACACGAGAGAGGGTCCTTCAGCAGTTGGAGAAGAGAGCCAATCATAGAGAACGGAATAAGACCAGGGGGAAGATGATAATTGATGTGAGTATGTTATTGATGTTGTTTGTTGATATTAGTGTATTCTGATATGGCGTGGAATTGGAGTTGATAAAACAAGATCTTCTTCATTTTATCTGTGTGAATGGTTGTAATTTAGAAAATTATATTAAATTAATACATTACCATAATATTACTTCAATATAAAAATTACTACAGTATGCTATTTTTATAACATTTTTTTTATAATCTAATGTAATGTAAAAGATACAAAATTATTTTTTATTACATTCTACAAAATATATTTGAAATAAAAATATAATTATAACCAACATATATTAAAACAATATGTCTATAATTTATATATATTTACAGGTAGGCAACTACGTAAACAAATGTGACGCGACAGCTGACAGCGCACTAAAGGAGCTTCTAAAGAGCAGACCCGACACAGACATGAGACGGAAACCATCGAAACCAACTAAGTAAGTTCATTTACAAATAATATAAAGTTATATTTTGTTGTTATTGCACACAATAGGCCGTCGTAGCGTAGTGGTATAGCGTGTGACTGTAAATGTGACGGTTCTTGGTTCGATGCCGCTCTGAGGATGAATTATTCAATATTTTCATTTCCTCGTTGTAAGACAAGCGATGTTGACTATCGTCACACAGTACGTAATGTCTCGATAATTTAGAGGTGCATGGAAAACGGAATGTCTTAACGCTAGCTTCCTTTTGCTTCCCTTCTATTGCACGCGTGTATAGAACTGGTCTGGAGTACAGAAAATATTAAGCTTCTATTAGTGATAGAAACTTGATATTTTCTGTAGTTCAAATGGCCGTAGACCTGCATATTTGATATTAATTTCAACTTGATACTTCCGTACGATCTCAAGAAGAATGAAATGAAATGTCTTGTTATTTTGACAAATGGATGGATGATTCTTCCTTTTGATATACGAGTATGATACCCTAAAAAACAAAAAAAAGGATTGATCTAATTATATTTTTTTAAGTAAATTAAAAAATATCATAATATATTCTCAATAAATAGCAAAACATTTTTAATATTTTAAAAGTGCACTTAGGGCAGAAATATACATTCATTATAAAAAAATGTGAACAGTGGTGAAGAAGCTGACGAGGACGAGTTACTAGTGAACTTAGTTCGCGCGGCGACGAGCACCCGCCGCACCGCGCAGCGCGAGCGACGACGAAACCGGCTCGCTGACAGGATGAACCGTGAGTGTCTAACACACACAAACACACACATATATAAACATCGAGACTTATATAAATATACATACACATAAACATAACACAAAGCACAATCATTTATATACAAACTCATATATTTGACATAGGTATATACATTTTATAAACAGACACACACTCATTCTCTCATGTACACTAAAGCGACGCACATGTAATAATTAAATAAATAGCTAAGCTTTGCGAATTACATTATTTCAAACAAATTAAGCCTAAAAGATTAGCATAGAAAATTATAATTTATTGAACTTGATCCTTCAATAATTATCATTATTACAATAATAATCGCTATCACTTAATGATTTGTTATAAAATTGCTTAAATTTAAGTTAATAATTCATTAACTTATTAACACCACTAATAACAATAACACCACTAATAACAATAACACCACTAATAACAATAACATCACAACAATTTCTATACACGTGAAGTAACACAACAATATTGTTAAATTTGCTAAGAAAGTAATTTGTGCTAAAACAATATAAGTAATATAGGTATAATTTAATGCTCTTGCTATTATATACTGAACATTTAAATATCATTTAGTTTCGCTAGAAATTATTCATTTACTTAATTGTATATTAACAATTGAGTGTTGCCATAATTTTAAAATAATACCAATATCGTCTACATTTTCTAAAGACGTTCAAATAACGTCTGTTGTGTAAAAATGTGTATTTACTTTTAATATATTTTCTTTACCATTGTATGTATTTTTTCATGCATCATTTATCAGAGGAACAATTAGTCGACCTTCCGGTCCTGACACACCCCACGTTAGAGAGTGTTGAGGAATAAAATTATATAATAATTATTGTTGTTGTACATAGTTATTGTTGTAAATATTTATTGTTGTAGCAATATATAGCATTTTTGGATTATTTTGTAACAAAAGAATATAGTCAATATGTACACATATGAGTAAATATGAAAAAAAAGATATAGAATAACGTAATTAGGCATAACTTTAATTAATAACTATTACTTTTTAGCTTATTGAGTGGAACGGAAAGTCTAATATTAAAACGTTCATTATTGTATTTCAATATACATTTAAGAATTTCTAGAATTTTTATGAATTTAGAAATATTTATCTATAAAATATCATCTTTCTTATTGATTGATGAAATAATTATTTTTTTGTTGTTATTAAAAGTTTTCGAACTCTATTTACATTTTTAAAAATAAAACATAATATTTAAATTAAGGAGAATTATAGCGTTGAAAGTAAAAAAACCTTAAAAAGGTTTTAATAAACAATTATAAAAGTGTAAGTCTTGCCGTGGGGGGACGGCATTAGAATACACTTCCCTCCCACCGCTGGGAAAGTGACTCGTAAGAGGCGAGGAACCCATGCATCTGTTACCATCATACTTCATATTCACTAAGAAGAAGTAACTTTTATCATCGATTGGGAATATAATCAACAGACAATTGTCATCGAAAGAAAGCCGGTGAAGTGGTTTCCAAACGAAATTAAATAAAGAGTGTCCTCAAGATTTTCATTCTTTCAGACTTGTGCCTCTTGGTGTCCTTGCCAAGTCTTTTTTATTTCTTACTACTTCTCTTGCACAATCCTTCTAAATATCTTATTAAAAAACTGCGTCATAAAAGGCCACCATGACGCAGTGAAACAGTGTCCAACTGTAAACGCGATAGTTGTAGGTTCAATCTTCACTCGGGAGAAATTATTTTCTTTGACAAGAGTTTGCAAATAGCTGCCAAGTTTATTTAAAGCTACTAGTATCTAAAAAAAATCTAAGATTATATCTTAGATAAGATAATTAAAAGGATTGAGCAAGATCTCTATGATGTTCTGAACTCCCTTTTTCAAAAACTCCCAATTTCCCTTTTTCAGGACAAGTACGTCAAATCAGGGTATTAATTTATTATAAAGCTATTGCTTATCTTAAGATTTATGAATGTATATGAATAAAAGCTAAACAGACTAAATAAGGATAAACGTAAGTATAATTAATTCATAATAGTATTAAGGAAATTTCAGAATTCCATATTACATAGCGAAGGTAAGAATCTGGAATTCATGTTTTAGTGTATTGTGTTTTTTTATATATATTGAAATGAACTTAGCGCTATACGGCCTGTCCGGGATAGACACATTAAAGTTTACTGAGTCCAACAGACTTACTAAGTGTAATAATGATTAAGAAAACTAGGAGAGAGGAACAAGACTTAAAAAAATGTAATCTGTAAATAAGACTGATTTTAATCAGAATAATTAAAATTATTCTACTTTTAATTATAATCATCATTTACCTAATAACTTTATAATAATCATCGTTAACTTGATAATCGTAATCATAATTATTATAATCATTGCAATTTTATGTATATTATTGTAGAAATAACAAGTACTTAAGTGTTTATTAAGCAAGCGAATTACTATATTGTAAATATTATGTGTAAATATGGCTCTTATTACATACATATGTATATACACGCTAGGCGAATACATCCATATAAGGCATAAACTATAAAAGTATATAATAAAGTATAGGTACTTATTTAAATTTGTTAGGAATAGATAAATCTTTATTTGAACCAAGTCTTAAAGTAAATATTGATTTGTAATAATCATTAGACTACTTGTACATATTATACACATACTATACGAGTATATGTATGTGTATAATATGTACAAGTAGTTAAGAATTTTACTACTAAAGACGATCAATGTTCTAGCTAGTGGAACTCCAAATTATAATCATTTTAATATTTTAAATACAATTATATTTGGAAATATTTAATTAGGCTCGTTAACTCTAGGAGTCTAACTTATACCCAACATAATTACTTGTATGTCTTAGACATGTGTATAATATGTACGTAGTAAATTATATACTTGAGAGGGTCAATGATAAAATAGTCTAAGTTTAAGATAATAATAATTTTAACATTTTAAATATAACAATATTTGTAAATATTTATTTGGATTGTTTGCTCCAGGAGTCTAATTTATACTCAACGTAAAGACTAGTCTACTACGACTGGACATACATATGCACATATGTATATATTTTGAAAATATTCGTATTTTTAAACTATTTGTAAATATTATAGATATATTTATATACCTTAGAGTTTACTACAAATGAAATGTCCATTTTATTAGAACATTTATATACTTAAAATGTCCTTTATACACTATGAGATAGGGTTGTGTATGTATATAAAAATCGATTTTGATATCGATTCTTCGTATATCAAATAGCGATAATTGACAAAGTGGCTGACATGTGAATAAATAAATGCACATAATTTTTCTGTATTAAAAGCTTGCATCATATATTTTTTTATATTGTAAGTTCTATCAGTAGTAATTGTAAGTAGAGTAGCCGTAGATGTTTGATATTTATACAAATGTTGTATCATGTGTGTATATAGATAGTACCTGTAAAAGAGAGATATAAGGCTTATATATAATAAAAGATTGGTTTGCAGTAAACAGAACGCTGGACGGTCATCAGTCGTGGCCTGGCAAGCAAACTACCAACGGGTGAGTATAGCTACTTATATAACTACAATATTTTCAGCGTTGCCAGATTTTTTGCCCAAAAATTAAATGCTCCCATCGGAACATATAGTGTATACGTAAGTTACGTGTTCTGAAGACTTAATTCCTTTAAATATGATAAACCAAAACATTATCGTAAAAATATAATGACGTTTATTCATAAAAAAAACATTCTATATAGATATGTTTCACCATTGAAAGCTTTATTTAAAATTCAAATAAATAAATAAATAATAAATTAAATCCTCATTTTTTGTCCCGCTTTTGGTGAAAGAATCCCCTTTTTTTACTTAACATTTTTCAAAAATCCCGCTTTTTAAGGAAAGAAAATCTGGCATCGCTGAATAATTTATATATAACTACGTAAAATACATTATATATATTTATGTTTTAAAATGTAATAAAAAATATTAAAATAATAAAATTCAGTATAAAAATAGTCGATACGATGGAAACAGTGGGTTCGATTCTCACTCGAGGAAATGAAATATTTAATATTTTTATTTCTTCGCTCCGGAAACGAGGCAACGCACGATGTTAAGTTCCGCCACATACATTCATATTCTGGACATCCACTAAGAAGGGAATTTGAAAAATTTTAACCCTAAAGGGATGAAATATGGATTGAAAGTTTGTATGGAAAAAAATTTTAATCTGTACCGATTTTTATAAAATTTGAAATTCAGACTCTTAAAAATATTTCATTGAACACGTGTTTCATGGTTTTTAAGAATTCACCCCCTAAGGGTTCAAATAAGGGGTTGAAAGTTTATATGGAAAAATCTTTAAATTGCCACCGATTTTTATAAAAATTTAAATTCAGACTGTTAAAAATATTTTATTGAACACGTGTTTCGTGGTTTTTTTAGAATTCACTCCTAATAAGCTGGCGAAGCCGCGCACGCTCTCTAGTTATATATAAAAAACATGCCTGCTGATTGGTTCAGCATATCCCAGTATTTAAGTGCAAGAGATGTGTAAAAATAAAATAAAGTAAAGATAAAAATTGTAGGCGCCGTATCGCAGTGACACAGTCTCTGTGGCGATTGTGGGTTAGATCCCCACTTAGAAAAATAAATTATTTTACCTTCCTCTCTCTGAAACAAAACACGGCATTGGAATTTATTAACACTAGGTCCTCTTTGTCTTTCTTAAACTTATTTAAGCATCTTTCACTTGTTTCAGGCCTCCAGAGGGAATACAACAGTCTTAGTCATTATTATAATTATAATAGTTGTATAATAAGTAACACAAATATAAAAAAAACTTAGGAAGAATTGAATGATTTGTCAATTATATATTAGAACACGCATTTAAAATTTTTAAAAAATGTTTCATTACTTATATATTTTTTTCATTTATTAAATACACGCACAAACTGATCTAAGTAAGTGAGCTGAGTTTTTATTACAATAATAAATAACAGCATGAATGCCCTTATTTTTAAAAGTTTTTTTTTGTTGGGAGGAATTATAGAGCTAGATATTTGATATAAATTTCAGTTTGATACCTACACGTGTTTTAGAGAAATAGGGTATTGACAGATAGACAACAAAGTGTCCGTTTCTTTTCTTTTGAAATACGAAACCTAAAAATTTTAGAGGTATATTACATAAATATAGAGGCGTATTACATAAATACTGCCGTAGTTGAAGTAAGTACGGCAGTATTTATGTAATATGTTAGAAATTATTTTAAATGTCTATTTTAAAACTTTATTAAAAGTTAGATAAGTTAGAAGATTTGCATTTAAAACTAAAATAGTAATTGGCAGATCGTTCATAACTACTTGCGCGCTTGGAGACGTCATTTAGTATTTAATTGACATTAAACTAGTAAAAACGATCGATTAAATGTTAATTAACGTCTCTAGGTGTCACTGTAAAAGTAAACTAATGATAACATCGACATGACGTTACATTAATAGTTAATATAGTATAATTCCTGTATTTCAACCAGTGTTTTTACTAAAAACTTTTTAAGTAATTAAAGAAGTTTCGGCCAGCTCAGGCTTTGTAGTAAAAAAAAAATATTGTGCTTGTTTTTTAATAAATTGTGTATAAAGAATTAAAACGAGTGGAGAATAAAAAATATTTGATTACCTTGCTGGCCGATTATAAAAAATCATTAGACTTTTCCTCCTTTAAAACGATTTGAACTCGCATATACCGATAGGTTTGTTAAGTGTAATGTAAGGTGTTGAACGACTATTGTGTTCTCTCAATTTTGTGTATTTATTATAATTGTAAATATATCATGTATAAATAGAGAATAAATTTTGTTTTATTTTTTCCCTAGAGATCTTTTTGGTAGAGATAATTGTTTTAACTTCACGCTGTATGCCACATATAGCAGGGGAGACAAAGGTAACCTAGTGTTAAAACACTCTGTTCCCCATGCACCGCCCAATGAATGTTTCTGCTGCCTTTTCCAATCTGACACATGGATATAATTATTTTAACGTTATAAATAAATTATTTTTTTTCAATATCGCGCTTTTTCTTTCTCAAAGACAGAATACATGTGAATATTTTACATCATCAGCTTCACGCTGTATCACGTACACAGCAGGGTAGGCAGAGGGAACCCAGTTTTAAGACACTCCGTTCCCCACTTTCTGCCGAATTCTGGAGGCGTTGCGTGTTGAGTGGCAGAACTCAACGCCACGCTTTACCTCGACACCAGAGCGAAGAAAATGGAAATATAAATTTAAGTAAATATTTCATCTCTTCGAGTGGTTGTTTGGAACCCACAACCAGTCGGTTTTACAGTCACACTTCGTGCCGCTGCGCCATACTTATATAATTTTATTATTTACCCCAAATAGAGATGGAAACTACAACTATAAAATTTATAGCTGCGTTCATAGTCGCATGTTTTTCCACTTCACAACGATACAGATAGCATACAGAAACAGATTTACATTTTTTTTGGTTTGCTGTTTAGTTTCTGCTATTTTTGCCTTTATGATTGTTCCTAGATTATTGACAAAATATAACAATTTCATCGAAGATACAGAATAATTAAGAAAGTCTTTGGGCAGATGCTATGCTTATCAAAGCAGAATAATATACTGCCACAATAATATACATTGATAAACATTAATTAATATCTTTATTGCCTTTATAAACGCTTAAAAATAATCAATTGTTAGCAAAATTAGTGATGACATAGTCATAAACAATCTTATTTATTAATTTTGGCTCTACTTATGCACAATTTTCTCACTCTTTTCAGTCAAGAAAACTTCTTTAGCTATATCCGATAATAATCTTCTATAATACATAAAGGATTTTTCATTCTAAGTAATATTGATGATGTCACTCATTTTAGACGAAAATGTCTTTACGTTAAAGTATGACACGCGGCCATACTCGTTTTTTCATCGAGTATTTAAGCAAACATTTTTCTACATGGACGGTATCTTCGTCATGGAGCATTTTGTTCGATTTTTGTAGCGATAAATTCACCTGTTGGACGTAGAGACAAAGGTCGCGGACGTGAATATCGCAAAAAAAATGTGGATCTGTGATGACATGATGTGTAATCACGCGTGCGGATGTATAATCACAAGTGTGAACCTGCGATCACATGTGTGGATGTACGATCGGCGATTTTTTTCAATATATTTGAAGTTTTGATATTTGCTCGACTGCCCGAATTGAAATATTTATTTTGCTTATTTTTTTTCAAAAATTATAAATTCGTTCATAACAATAAATACCTCTTAAATTAACGAAAGTAGAGGTCGAAATGTTTTTCCATTTATTTATCCCCTATAACTAATATATGATTGACTGACTGAAGACAGATGAATGCAGATGCAAACAGATATTGCAGTCGTCGTAGTGAGCTCCCAATGTTCATACACTTCACTAACAATATGAAGGTTTATATAATTTCCATTTACAGTTATAGTTATGTCTATATCAACACGTCACCGTACGTCTTCCAGCAATGCAATGCCGTAGAACATACAAAAACAAAAGCCGATCTAAATTCAAATTATGGTTCTAAAAGGGAAAATAATCAGTCGGCAAGTTAATTATGGTATATTTGTAATATTCAATAATACATATTAATAATAATTGGTAACACAATTATTTCACAAGTAATTTATAAAGTATATCATTATTTCAATAAAAAACCTTTTTTTGACTATATGCTAGCTTATATTCTAAAAAATTGCCGAAGCTGTGGCGCAGGGGCACAAATACGATAGGTTGTAGGCATAGTTTGATTCCCACTCGAGGAAATAAAATATTTAATATTTTAATTTCCTCACGGAAACTGAAACTGCGAACGAGGCAAAGCGCGGTATTGAATCCTACCTCTCAACACTCAATGCTTCTAGAATTCAGCGGAAAGCGGGGAATAGAAGTATTTTAATGGGAATGGAGCGTCTTAACTCTAGATCCACCCAAACAAAGTTGCGGGCGGCGACTAGTTATATAAAAAGTTCCATTTAACGCCATTGAAGTGAAAAAAATAATTTAAATAAAACATCTCCGATATAAACAAAAATAGTGGGTACATGTTTTGTCGTCTCTCTGTTTGAAAGATGAGATTTTAAAAGAAGAGATTATAGATCTCATCTACAGAAGCATACAGTGAGGAGAACACTATTTTATAATTGTATACTATATATAAAATATATTGTTATGAATAGTTACCCTTCGCACGTTGCTTAGGTTTTAATATTATTGCTGGCATATGTTAACATAGTTTACTTGTGTACAAGCTTTTCACATTGAGTTTCACATTGCAGCCGTCGTAACGCAGGGGCACAAGGGTGTGACTGTAACGGTTGTGGGTTCGATCCCCACTCGAGGGAATGAATTATTATCTCTTAATATTTTTATTTTTTGCTCTGACACCAAGGCAACAGCCCGGCGTTGTGTTCCGCCACTCAAGAGGCAATGCCTCGGAAAATTCGGCGGGAAGTGGAAAATGGTCAGTGGGAAAGTGTCTTAACACTAGGTTCCCTCCTCCTTGCTGTATGCGGGATAAAGCGTGAAGCTGATCTGTGTAAATACAAACTAAAAAGCTAAGCTTAAGTTATATTTATAAGTCAACTACCGATCGATATTATACCTACTCATTGTAATTTACTTGTACATACTAACGATTTTACCACTAAATTATAAAATACTCAATGAATTTATATCACTTAAAAGAATTATGTCATCACAACGCAAATAATTAATAAAATATAGTAAATTTAATTATAGTCATTAACTAATAATATATTAATTGTGTATTCTTAATTACATAAATGCGATTGAAAATCGATTATTTTAATAATTTGTTATCAATAATTGTATATAATCTGTGGAGACGCGACCGCCGGCCTCACCCAAACAACGCACTCATCACTAACTGTCATTACTGTCAGTGCATAATACAGTGTGACGACGCTTCTACTGTTTTACTTATTTTGAATAAGAATTTCGTATTTTTATAAACAAAATACACAGGTAATATAAATTATAGATCACTTATTTTCCTCCACTAGCTTTTCGTTTATCCATAGAATTTAATTAGCTAGTGTTGTTGTGATAATATTCTCACTAGAATCTCGATAGTCCGCCTGACCTATTTACCACGCCCTAAATTTCGAGATGTCGATCAATAATAAGTGCATACACACAGCGATGCAATTAGCATGCGCCAGTCGTAGTTGCCCCTCGAAGGTCCACCCACCTGAACATTAATTTCTTTCTTCGGCAGGTTGTAATACGAAAAATGTCGGCATATGACTCTCACGCTTACTTTACAGGGAATGGGACGTACAAGTCTATAAATCCGTTAATTTCTAGAGTGGGTGACTTCACACCGTTCTATATAACTATAGCAATCTGCTCCGTCATCCTCGGCTCTCTGCTCATCTTGAATTTCGTCTGCTGCTGTTCAAAGTACTCTGAGTACTGGCTCGATAGACACACTGGTGAGTCTACAGCTTACTCTACTTTAGCTTCTGTTATATATTGACACTTATCTGATACTAGACTAGATATGATCTAAAGTTTACTACAAAAAAAACTAAAACACTAACATGAATGTTAGCTATTTATTGTTCACCATTACTATATCAGTTAGAATAATAATACTTCTAATTTAAAAGTAATCTACAATATAATCGAAAAATCATGGAAACTCAAAGTTTGCCATAGATGGTGATGTGATATTTTATTATTACTTATTTTCTTCCTGAGTATACAATGTATGGAAGAGGAAGCCTAACTTCTAGGCCGCCACAACATATCAACCGTTCTGTTAACTTTTATCTTATATTATATCTATTATGCTATATATCTTTAAAAAATACTTCCATACTCTTTTCAGGGAACCGCTGGATCGTGTCAGTGTGGTCATCAACTCCTCACAAGCAGCCTCCCCTCGACTTTGCAGAGCTCGAGCGCCAGTTCCAGCATCAATACATCCCTTACATCAGTGAGGAGTACCAGGAGGTCCACCACCACTCTGAAATCCCCTCATCTGTATCTCGCCAGCCTCTGACCTCTTCCCAGGAATATCTTGAACTACATAAGAGGGAAAGTGACATTTAAAATGGCTTTTCTAATGATATTTCCCGCTGTAGCCATTCTTTCTTTATTTGTCCTCATGGTTATTATATTAATTCTGCGTTTCGGAGCTCGCTGGTGCAAGCTCCGGCACTCTACGTTTGTAGAGACGGAGATCTGGAACGAGGATGCTGCCTATGAGCACAAAGTTTCATACGCCTAATAATTTTTATATTATGTAACCCTTCCGTCCTGTTTTTTATTTTACTTTTTTAATAGACACTTTATTTTTACTCTCTATATTAGGAAAGGTCTATGTTACTTCTAAAGTATATAATGTAAGTGTCTAAGAAACATATATACATATGTTTAAATATAAATGTTGTAGGAACCTTTATGTTCCAACTTTGTTTTAGTCCCTCGCTTTCATAGCAAGATGGGTCCAACGCTGGTACCGAGACTGTGGACAAAAAGATAGGAATAGATGCATTTACTAAAAACTTGAATCTCAAGTCAATTTGTATTGACTTAAGTGGTGTGCAGCTTATTTAATGTTTTATATTGTATAACAATTATATTTCTGGCGTATATTGTATAAAATATATACTTTTTACTTTCACTTTTAGTATATGACAATAACAAATTGACTATTTTTTATAAGAAGAGTGAACTGCACACTACTTATGTACTTTAGTTTGGCGACCCCCTCCGTCCATTGATTGTCTGATTTATTTTTTTGTAATTTTAAGTTAGATATAAGGATTATTTTATTTTAAATATAGATTCACTTGAAGTGCACAATATCCCCCTCTCCTGTGTTCTTATCATTGTTAGTGTTTTACTGATAATATATTGAATGTATTGATGTCTATATATTGATGTATTGCCTACGGAATACAGTGTTGTAGACTAGTAATATTTACCAGTTGATTGAATAAACTAATTCTAATTGTCTATGAGTGTTTTATTTAATTTTTCTTCTTTTGTTTATTTTTGTTTAGTTTACATTCAAATATGTTGTTTTGGTTAAACAGGCGAATGATAATCAAGTTACTTTTATTCTCATTTTTATACAAATTAATCTATTATAGTAAAGTTCTTGTTTTCAAATATATTTTGATTCAGTATACAGTTTTTAACATATATCTAGAAGTGAAATTTCTTTCGGCAACACATCTAACCTAATCCGAAATTAAATCCATGACTTGATGCACATGTAGCAGGGGCACTAAGTGTGACTGTAAGCGCGACTGGTTGTGGGTTCGATCACCTCCCGAAGAAATGAAATATTTAAATTTATATTTCCTTTTCATCGCTCTGGTGTCGAGGCAAAGCACGGCGTTTATTTCCACCACTCAACACGTAATGCCTCCAGAATTCGGCGAAGTGTTAACCGTAGTGTCTTAACACTAGGTTCCCTGCTCTGTTGTGTGCGGGATACAGTTTTAAGCTGATTTAATTTAATATTTGATTTTTAACAAAAATATTGCCTTGTGCCTATCCAGAGAAAAAAAATATAATTACTCAAGATTTAAGCTCATTGCCATCGTATGCAGAGGCTATGAGGCTATGTGGTAACGTTATTTAGATGCACGCTTTCTCCCGCATAGCGGGATTGCCAAAGGGTTTAGGTACTTATTTTTCAAATCAAAATCAGAATCATTCAATGATGCTTAACACCACGCGTCAAGTTACCATATCGGAGGAATATAAATAATTAATTCCCTCCAGTGGGGAAGAACCCACAACCATAGCCACTGTCACAGAGCCCCACAAATGAGCTCCATAAAAAAATAAGTAAATAAAATAGGTACATTTTAAGTCAAAATTTACAAAGACCATCTAAAATAAAGCAACACTTATGAAAACACTGGTTTTATTCAATTAAATTAGACCACTCCGTAAACAATTCGTAAATCTTATGTAATGTGTTATTAAATAAAGTATGTCTCCGCTCTCCGCTCTCCGCTCCCCGCGACTGATATGACGCTTGCCGGTTATTGCTGGCGCTTTACTTGTACATACATATATTGCTTAAGTTCTCTTATGGACTACCTTACATTTTTATCGATGTTTGTATTTATATACAAAAATACTTATTTTCGGTTTTTGATAGTAATTATTGGTATTCGTAATTTGTTGTTATTGAGATGATTTACAATAAAAAACCTATATAATATAGAATTTATATTTTATATTTATATTAGAAATATTTTTTACAACGCGTTTTTCATTTAAAATGGATCTATAATGTATATTTCGTATTGATGATATGACGATTGATACAGGTGTTCAGATAAACATGCAAGGTAGTATTTACGCCATGACTCGCCTCGCGACGCTGCACACGCCGATCGACCAACGTCTATCCGTACAAATATATGAACGTATTTATATATACTGTATGTTTGTTTGTTCGCTTTTATATCTTTAATAAATAACCATTATCAATATCACAATTTGTTTCACTCACTCGCACTAGTATCCAATATATAATCTTATTTCTAACATTACGTCGATGTATAAGTACCATATAACTTTCAATACACGAACAATATAAATATAAACTTTGTTACATTTTCGAAGTACACATTTAGTTTCAGTAGATTCTATGTGCGGGCCATGTAGACCTAGACCTCGTTCCAGGGCTAGGTCTAAATAGACACGTTGTATTTTGTAACACCTGTATAAACGATTTCTTTTAATTTTTGTTAATTTTCTTAATATATTCTATAAATACAGTATATATTATGTACGTTGTAGCTTCAAGTCAAACAACAGTGTGTATACTATATACGTTTAATAATAATATGCGAAATTATTATACTTTTTGACTTAAACTCGCAAAATATATCTTTTTGATACACATATATACGTACACACACGTCGTTATAAGTAAATAGTCAATATTCGTTTATTAAACTTTCGGATTTCTGGATACACGTTGGTTGGTTAAGATAACACTTAGGTACTTAAAATATATCTTAGAGTGCATGTGGTTTTTAGTAGCACCTGTAGAAACGACTTTGTGGTCGAAAATTTAAGGAAAGCCAGTTCTGCCAACGGACTAAAGTTAATAGTTTTGCCAATAATGGACATTTCTGCCAGCGGCGTGTGCAGCGGGCGACCATGACCTACATATAACTTAGAGCCTAAATTTATCATTACGTTATTAATAATATAACGAATTCATCTATAATCTCTACAGTGTCCAAGCGAGCTCTAATGTCGTGTCGTGTCAAGCTGTGTCGTGTGGTCTACTGACACTACTCTACGCGAGACAAAATTTTAATCTAGACTTATGTCTGTATAACTATAAGGTGATAAATAAAATGTGTATTTTGTTTCTATAACGTGTTTCTGTTGAATGAAGCACGATCGAAGTGTAAGCAACCTTGAAGAATGCGAAAAACTAAGACAAATTGGAACGATCTGACGAAGAATTGAAGCGGCATCTATTCAGACGACCAGATAATATGAGACATGCCATCGAAATCTGGCAGAATTTTAATATAACTTGAATATTTATAATATATTAAAAGTATATACATGACAAAGCTCCACTCCTCCAGCTCGGGACACGCGCACTGACCGGCAGCGACGCCGTCTACTCTCACTAATGAACCTAAACAGAACAACGTGTAATAACAATCAACACTATGTCAATGTTCGGCTAAAACTCACCTTAAATGAACACTTATACGTTACAAATACAAAAACATCTTTAATAAATGTACCATTACCCTAAACTATACTACGAAAGGTACTTATGTATGAACGCCGCCTCACCTGCAGATCTGGCGGTTTTTAAGAAAACGAGGAAACCAGTAGCTACGGTGGCGTTAATACACAATTACCGTATGAAGATAAGATACGGCGACATATCGACGTGGATCGAGTGGAGGTCTGGGTAGAGGTGAGAGGGAGGGAGAAGGGGGTAAAGGGGAGGGGGCGTCACTATGAACACTATAACTATCACTAATATGTCGTATTGCTTGTGTGTCAACATCAGGTAAAACGTGTTGCGTAAGATTACTGTATGTATAATAAATGTATAGTTATATTATATGTAAAAGTTTGAGAACCGCTGTCTTAAACTCTTCACTTTAATATATAACACATCAAAAAAGTTCCACTTAAACTCTAGCGGCGAGGAGGTCAACGATTACTGTCGAATATCGAAATCACCGTTTGGAAGACCAAGTTCGACCTTGCTATTGCTACGTACCAACTATTTGTAAACCACTATCTACGGAATTACACAACAAAATACGATAACTGCTAACATTTACTATTTCAAGATGGAGGGGGAGGGAGGGAGGGGGTGGGGGCGAGATGGGACACTACAATTAATATTTCATTAATTGTTTTTGCCCATCTTTAGGAGAGGAAAAATGCTGGGGAGAAATTGAGAAGGAATAAGAAAAGGTTCATACAACACATCAGATGGAGGAACCGTTGCACATAAGTACAAAAAAACATAAAAAAGTTGTAAAATGAGCTGTATAATCTGTGGACTAAAGTTGACTGGATTGAACTGGTTTTTTTCTCGTCGTAAACATGTAGTCATAATAATCGTATACTAGTCGAGGTAGTCGATCGCGACGTGAGCTGGTTCAAATCGCTTTTAGGAGTTAAATGGACGCTTATAGATAAGAGGGAAGGGGGAGGTTTCGTAGTGGAGGGGAATGGGAGTGAAATAGCGTGTGTATATATACTTGTAACATGTAAACGAGTCCGAATGATCCGACTTACGCTTGTATTATTGATGAATTTTGATTTATAAATGAATAAAGAAGTTACAGCGCCATTGTAACATTGGCGCTGTAACTTCTTTATTCAATTATATAGTCCAGAGTTTCTAATACTCAAGGGACCACAATAGCCTGTCATTACAAAAAGTTTGTTATTCATTACTTTCAAAGGACGCCACAAAATCCCATGTGCTCTAATGCTCTGATCTACGATTCAGCAATTATGTTTTTGAAGAGTTCAAATATTTTTAATGGTTTTAAATGGTGAACATACAAACGTAAGCCATACACCCGCACACGTAGAAACGTTCACTATATATGTATATGTATGTATGTATGTACGTATGTATATTTGTATAAAGAAACTTAATTATACTAAAACGTCTGCCCATAGGTAGCCCATAGGTACATGTCGTGTAAACGAAAGCCAAGTGTTTTTGCTCATTGTTACTATGTTACTAAACTATTAAAACTATATATAGTGAATGTAAATGAAATCTATACAATCGCACGATTACTATCAAAATCGGTACACCATTTTATTTTTTCTTTAAATATCGAACTAGGCTTACTTAATCATAATAATGTTCAAATGAACGAAACAAAGGGAGTGTGTAGAAAGCTACTGATTGGTGCCCTAGTGCAAAATATTCCTACGAAAACTCAACTGCAAATAAGTATATTTTTATATATAATTGATTAAATAATCATAATATACGCATGTACAATATAAATTTTGTTACAAATATTAACAGCGATCGTGCGACCAATCGTACGGTACTAATTTTAAAAAACAAAAAAAAAGTAGTATAATCTACGGCGATTATAAAACTCTTACCACCCATAATATTTACATAAATTACATTAAAATTCCGACAACATTCGAGCAATAAGAAAATATGTTCATTACATCATAATGTTGAACTATAGATAGATATTGACGGTGCAGGAGACGAAGCCGAAATATATGATGACAGAGCGAAACGTATCAACACTGAGTGTTGGATTAATTTGATGTTTAGAATAAACAAAGTGTGATTTGAAGTTTCGTCACTCGACATATTTACAATTTTGGTAAAAATACAATCCTTATCCTGCCAAAAGAGAGACGACATGCAAAAATAAGTAAATATTTATAAAACTATCAAACAACATAACTATAATAAAGTAAATATATATGAAAAATCCAAGAAAATCAAGACGAGAGTTTCAAAACTCGTCACAAACAAATTGAATTTACGACAAACAAATTAAAATTTCAGCTTTTTTAAAACTATTAATTTCGCTCCATCGATATTTAGCTATGGAAATACAGATATAATAGAATAATATGAAAAATTGGAATCCACTTAACAATTTTTTTTACACCTAACAAAGTGGTAACAAAAGAATCACTACAATTGAATAACATTACATTATATTATATAATAAATGCTCCTTTCGATACAAATACAATCTAAGAGGTAGGATCGGGAAAGGGGGACCGGACGCACATTACTAAAAAAAGTGTAACACGGGAAAAAAATCATCAACAATTTTTGGCTGCATTTTTAGTACCAATATCCAAAATTTGACTTTCCAATAAATAATGAAAAAAAAGCAAATCACTTATTAAAAATACATGAAAAAATAGGCTGTATATCATCTTCAAAAAGTATTTTTTATGATCGTACTCCGTATAAAATAAAAAGCTACCTTCCATTTTTTTATATATAAAGCACATACATTAGTTTTCGCTCATATAAACTTTAATTTAAAAAATACAACGTTTATTATTATAAAAAAATATATGAAGAAAAGGCTGCACCTTTCAAAAAAATACTTTTTGTAACCATAAAATTCATACTTCATACGAAATACAAAACTACATTCCCAACCTAAAAGCGCAGTGGGTACTGTCCGTACCTAATTATAAACACGAAAGTTGTGGGTTCTATCCCGATTGGTGATAGACGAAGCGCAGCGTTGAACCCCGCCATTTAACACGGAACGTCTCGGAAAGTGAGCGGTGCGAAGGGGACGAAATGTCTTAACACTAGATTCCCTCTACCTACCCTGCTGTACCCGGGATACGACACTACCAAGTGAGGTTAATATTCACTTAGATTATTACTTTGCGTATTAAGTTAAGTTATCATTGGACCTTAGTGTATATTGTAAATTAAAAAGGTAAAAAAGCGGGAAAAGACAAAAAATATATATATTTTTTTATATATTTTTTGCACTATTGACGGTAGTAAAAATGGACAAAAACGCTAATAATGTGCGTCCGGTCAACTCGAAAGTAGCTTAAAAACGAATCTACAGTATCTAATTTGATAATTTCCTTAATCTAAAAGTCAACGTCGACTGTTTTGTATTAGAAAAAAATATCACAGTTACGAAACGCCATATCAGTATTGAATGTATGGAAAATAATCATTTATATATTGTATAGTATTAAAGTTAAATTGTATAGTATTAAAAAATTATAGTATTAAAGGCAAATGACGAATTTGTATCTGTAACTAACCGTAAGTACAGCCAACGTCGACCAACTTAACTTAGTAATTTTATCTGTTTGTTTGTTTGCTTGTTACGAAAAATATGTAAAAATTCATAAAACGTCCCTTAAACAGTTCAAAACGTGTGTGTTTGCTTGATTTTGTGTTTGTTACAACGCTTCAACAGTTACATCTAAACGCATCATATAAAATATATAAGCTTGTAAAATGCAAAACATTACAAAACACTTTTTTAATATAAATATGTATATATATAAAAAAGGCGGGCGGAACCGCGCGTCCGTACTTACTTAAATACTAGTCGTCCATATTATTGCTTGAAGTCGAGTTGCGTATTATAATTATAACAAATCACCTAAAAATCCCACATTTATCATCGCATTGGTAAATCTAAACACCTATATGTAATTTTCCTTTCGTGTAATGTACATATTTTGAAAAAAAAAAACTTCATTTCATATAACCTATAATTGAAAAACCGACAATGAACTTAGTTTTTTTTTTCATCTAATTTGTAATGAAAAAAAGTGACAATAACACTTATAAATAAATTAAGGCTGTATATTTTAATATCATCGCCCAAAGTCCTGCTCCTATGACCAAGCTCCATAGATAATACGAAATTACATTCAAATTTTATTATTAATTATATGAAAAATAGTTTTTTTAGTACTTACAACTAACCTGCATTACTTGAATAAATAAACTAGAGCTTACTAGAATACAATACAATAATATACAATACAAATTAACTTTAAGGGACGTTTTTGAATAACTTATTATTAATAATAATCAATAATTAATAGTTATTAATCACTTACTCGACTATTAATAGTCACTAATTAATAATAATTAGACATCAAGTTACATATGGTTTCTGTACTAAATAACAAAATGTATAACTTTTGTTTTTCTTTATCTCTCACAGTTACCTTCACAATATTATTATTATATTTTTTTTTAAAGTCAAATCGTATAAACAAATTTTAGAAGCATTTCATGCCATCATAATTATAATAACATTCATTTATATTATTTAATTAATAATTCACGCCTACAGCTCAGTAGTTAATTTCTTACGCACTCTAATACAGCGGTGGTAGTTGATTCACATCTCACCTTATATATTTATTGCAATTTCCATTGACTCGCCCATAACTTTGAACATTAGGTTACTTAATAATCTTGTATTTTATAATAAAATATATTATATATTATGTAGTATAATTAACTTGTTCATAATTGCCCTTACATAACCCGATGTCTATTTGCCCAAGCCATGGCGGCCGTGGCCTGTGGCTTGTCGCCACTGCCCGGACATGTTTATGGTTGCCATGCGCTGGCCTGGTTGTGGTAACCATTTACATGGCAATGACTTTTCTTCACGTGTTTGTGCCTGACCTGGTTAACACGACTGCGGCTGCCACACTTGCCACGGCTGTGGCTCGTCTGGTTGGCATAGTTGTGTCTGATGTAGTTGTAATGAGTGTTGCACGTGAGGTTGCTGTGGCTTGTCTTGACATGTTAGTGCCTGTTGTGGTTGGTACGACTGTGGCCTGCACACTTGCCACGGCTGTGGCGTGTGCGGTCGTGGTTAGATCTTGTAATGATCGGCGGCCGCGACGCTGGCGAGTGTCTTCTTTATGCGGAGGGCGGTCAGCCTCGCTGCCGGGTTCTGGTACCAACACTCCTTCATCACTTTCGATATTGATGATAGCACCTGCAATATTTAATAGTTTCAGCATCAGTAATCAATCAGCAGCAAAAGTAATCAGTATTTTTAGACAAAACAAAACGAAAGTTAATTAATTTATTGCTGCTATTTTATATAAGGCTTGTATTTATATTGTCATATGTACGAGTATGTGCAAAGACAAAGATTTAAAAAAATATTATAACATTGGACTGCGTGTTGTTCGGTCACTAAGTCCCTTATCCGTCCACTGATTTTTTTTTATTATTTTACCAATTTTTAGAGTGTAAGGACTAGACAAGAACTTTTGACGACTAAGTCTACTCAAAAACTTTAAGAAATTCTATTAAAGGAAATAACCACAAAATTAAGCACAAAAGTAATGTTTATCCCTCAAAACTGATAAACTAATTCTTTTTATATTAGTTAAAAAGTATACTCGTATATCACTTACCGTAAAATCGACAGAAAGTGAATTGTGATAAACTAATTTTTGATAACTATTTACATCTTCTTAAATATGGAAATGAAATTAATATACTATTAAGATAAAATAATCAAATGACACACGATGATGTCCCATCATCATGTCATTTTACTCTCTTTACTACCAAGACTTAGGCGCAAAGTGGGGAACCGTTTCAACACTAGGTTCCGTCTGCTATATGCGGGACATAACGTGAAGTTATTCTAATATTTTTTTTACTATTAAAAATATATTACAATAATAGCCACCACCACCTCAATAACAAACATAAATATGGACGAGAAGCACATCCACAATCACACCCCAACTCACCGGATCCGAGTGCCATCTATTAGGTACTACCGGTCTTCGTCGTTCCACACAGACTACCCTCCTCATGTCCTCCAGGGCGGGGTCTGGGGGCACGCTGTCGTGGTATGGGGGCTGATACTCCTCACTGACGGGGGAACAGCGGCGGCCCATTTCCCACAGAACCAGCCCTAGGGAGTACACGTCGGAACGCTTGTAGGGATCAAATTGACGGCCGTCCATTGTTTCATCGAGCACCTAGTTGTATGGAAGATAATAATTTGTGAGTAAAGATAGGAAAAATATATATAATTACTTATAGGACTGACCCTACGGAAAATATATGTATGAGTTTGTTGTATAAAGGAGACTGAAACTTTTGGGCCTAAACGTAAAGAATTGAGATGTGATCTAATAAATTACTATTTTTTTTTTATTTTTAGAATAGCAAATAATAAATTAATTGACAATCTGGAAGTGGAGAAAAATTAAAAAAATAAGATTGAGATCCTTAATCGATTAAAATCAATCATATTTTAAATCAGAGATGTGACAGCTGATTGACAATGACACCTTGTCTAATGATTTTTTGCATTTTTGCTTCTGTTTGTCATCGCAAAATCAGGCCATTAAATAAAAAACATAAAAAAAAAAATTTGCTTCTGTCATTACGTTCGTGTCATAACGCATCGACGTTTTGAATGTTTTCCCGTTTGTTTGATATTTTCAACGACTACTGTTTTGTTTTTCTCGGATTTTGACTCTGCCTACTTTGTACGACCCTCGCTTCCCCACTGGACTCTGAAATCTTTTGGATCTTACGACCGCCACGCTATGGATATGAATCGCTGTGTGAATTGTGGGATAGCCAATGGACACTGCAATACCCTAGTCCGACGACCTTTAGACGATGAAAACCACCACAACCTGGTTACTTAGAGGTGTGATATAATCCCGACATATAAGCAGGAAAATATATTTCTGTTACATTTTAGTTGACAGCTTTCGTAGAGGAAGGGAAGCTATTGCTATGAAATACTGCAATTGTATTGTAGGAAGACGAATGGTAGGCTGCTGTGCTCATGTTATGAGTATTATATATATAAGGTACCATACCTTAGTTGGGCTAGATACCAAAATAATTTAGTTCCACCTGCACACTTCTTAGATGACATTTTAATAATAGATAATAGAAGAAGAATAAAATATTCATTAAAATGTGTTTTATTTATAAATAATAAACATTAATGCTTAAACAACTCAGTAATCACATATTTTATAGAAGTTGATATTCAAGAAATTGTGCTGCGAACTTAACCTCACTTTTATCAAATCTCTAATAACTCAGCTCTCAGATTGCCAAAATTTATATAGATTTCAGGGAGGGAATGATGTACCTAAATCTATTAAATCATACCATTTTCATCTCTTTACATTCTGGGCCCAAAAATGTATGGAATAGTTTCAGTCTCCTTTGACATCCAAATTTCGTTTGGTATCCTAAAGGATTTATATGACAGTAGAAACGAAGCAAATTACATAATAAATATAATACACAAAAAGTTAAGAAAAAGTTAAAATTGGAGCAAAAAAACAATATCATAGAACAGAAATAGCGTATAATATTTAAAAATGTCTACGAGCATAACATTTAATTTAAATTTGCGATAGTACTTATAAAGTCAAAAAGGCAACAACCATATAAAAAATCTGTTAATATATATTTTCGCGATTCGCAAAATTTTGAACACGCAGCACAAACATATAACAATAAAAGATGGTGTGTGGGATGTTTGTTTATATACTGAAGTAATGTTGTCTATATAACAATAAACAATATTAGTAAAATAAGTAGTACTTTACAATAAGTAGAATGTCATGGCGTCAGTCGTGGCGCAGGGGCACAAAGTGTGACTGTAAAACCGACTGGTTGTGGGTTCGATCGAGGAAATGAAATATTTATTTACATTTATAATTTCATTTCTTTGCTCTGGTGTCGAGGCAAAGAACGGCGTTGAATTCCGCCACTCAACACGCAATGCCTCCGGAACTCGTCGGAAAGTGGGGAACGGAGTATCTTAACACTAGGTTCTCTCTACCTACCCTACTATGTACGGGATACAGCGGAAGCTGATTTGATTTATGATTTTAATTATTAAGTAGTACTATTTTTTACAAAACATTTCTCTGGAATTCAAGCTTAGCTTAGCTAGAGCCTCCCTTGAACTAACGGCTTCAATACCATATTTTTGCCCTCCTTTTATGGGTATTATTTTTTAGAATTTCATTACAAATGTATACTTTTCAGATTTTTCCTGAACTAGATCAACCGGAAATACCCTATTAATTTTGATCGACTTTATAATGTCGAAATACGTGATTTTTGCGATATAAACGGCTATATCTTTTTTTAATAAATGTAGAAATACGTTTTATTCAGGAAACCAAGGGAATGTAGATCTGAGTATATGGTTTGAATTTCAACTCGATATCTCCAAACGTTCCTCAGATAAAGCCTTTTGATAGACAGACAGACGGACAACAAAGTGATCTTATAAGGGTGCCTTTTTTTCTTAAAAGCTACGGTTCACTATAAATGGACGAAGACGTTCTAAAGCGTTCTCTAAAGAAGTATTTATTTATTCGAAGTGTAGTAATTAAAAATAAGTTCTTAACTTCTCCTTTTTCTTTTCTAACTTAAAATACATTAAGTAGCTTAGTTTGGAACGCCGCAACTCCACACCGCGTAAAATTATTATAAATACTACTACTACTACGCATTCACATAAAAAAGTTTATTATAAAATAAGACTTTGACTTGCAGCTAAGCTGTTAAGGAAATATAAAAACAATATTAAGCTGCACGCAAGACAGAGGGGAGCTATTGTCAGCCCACTCTGTCC
This sequence comes from Heliconius hermathena, assembly GCA_013403705.1. Classification (NCBI taxonomy): domain Eukaryota; kingdom Metazoa; phylum Arthropoda; class Insecta; order Lepidoptera; family Nymphalidae; genus Heliconius; species Heliconius hermathena. Next base: position 239,794 of record JAAIXJ010000217.1, on the reverse strand, counting down.
TCGAGTTACAGAACTCAACGCCGCACACAGTTACAGCATGAAACTAGTATTAACAGTTCAATGCAAAACTATTGCATAAACTATTCCTAAAAATTTTATATGTTAACACAGTCGCCGAGCACACCTACCTATCTTTAATTATACAACTATATCAATGGAATTTCGAGAGGAAATTACACTAAGGAAAATTCTTTGTCTAATCTGAGATTTAAAATTAATTGATAATAATAATTATCACATTAACTAAACATATTTGTGTATATATCGCGGTGCTTAATAAAGTTATAATATATTGAGGGAGATTTGCATATAACAAATACATAATCAATTATTATATAATATATTAAACTCAGACATCGCTTCGCTTCGATCGCTCGTGACGATTAAAATAATAATAATAATAATAATTTGCGGACACATTTGGCATTTGGCTTCTCCTATAAAAAAAATTAACAAAACTTTTTTTATAATCTAGTGACAAGACACAATTTTCTACATTTTGTTTAGATAAGGACATTGTTTAACATTAAAAACAAGTATGGGACTGAGCAAATATTCTAACAAGTACGGGATTTTTTAGTTGTTAGCTTTAGAAGCGAGTGTTCCCCTTGCACCGCCAAATTTCCGAAAAATCGCATGCTGATTGGCGGATTACAAAATGGAATGTCAGAGAGAGGAAATTAAAAAATTAAATAATTTATGCTCTCGAGTAGGAATCGAACCTACAATCGTTGCGTGCAGTGAGGCTTTGTGCCGCTGTACCTTAAAGGCCTTTCAAAAACATATATTTCAAATATAATTTATAATTTCCTTGCAAATGAGATTGAACCCACATCTAAAATACTTCACTTAAAATACATTAAGGTATAGATAATAACTATCGCTTAATCATAAGATTAAATAAAAACAATATGTATAGACTATTGTTATCAATGGCGTCTGGACATATTGATAAAAACGTGAGGTTATCGAGAAATGCGTTAGACGATAGACAGATTAACAGACTAAAGGAGACTTAAGTTTGTTATCTAGATTGTTTTTTTATATCTTTGTTTAGGATTAAATAATATGATAAAAAGATGAAAATATTTATATAACTTGTCTTTTTTTACTCCCACGCCGTATCCTGCATGTAGCATGACAGGCAGAGAGAACTTAGTGTCAGAGCACTCCGTTCTTAGTTTTCCGCCGGTATTCAAGAGATTGTGTGTCACATTGTGTTGCATATTGAAGTGCGGCTTTCAACGACGCGCTCTGTCTTATGAGAACGGAGAAACGAAAATATTTTAAAAAATAATCAATCATGAGGGTGAGAATCGAACCCACAAACTTCGCGACCACAGTCACCCTCCGAGACGGCCTAAATTGATAAATTCCAAGAAGCGGACACGTTAAACATCAAACATATAAATTAATATCGAACCTACACCTATCATATGATAGTCTCATACGCTCAAATCAATTTTGATAACATTTTGTAACACTAAAAGGGTGTTCATACAAATAAGCTGTAAACAATAAGTCATATCTAATCAATAATTGTATAGTAAACAAACATCTATTATGAACATGTTGTAATTTATATTAAATCATCGCCACATTTATTACTAATAAAATATATAAATATATATGAAATATATTCGCTTTCTTCACGCTGTATCCCGCACACAGCAGGGTAGGCAGAGGGAACCTAGTGTTAAGACACTCCGTTCCCCACTTTCTGCCGAATTCTGCAGGCATTGCGTGTTAAGTGGCAGAACTCAACGCCGGCAAAAAAAAAAAATATTCGCTTTCTTTAGAATAATATAATAAAACAAAAATATATATTTTTTTTATTTTAGATATTTCGCAAGCATTATATTATTTTTGCTTTCAATCTTTAAGAAACGTTGTCTAATGAGTCAGTAAAAGAGGGAATGATAATATATTATATATAATAAAGAATACTTCGAAAAGGAATCGAATCCACATTCATTGCATTCTATAGAATAAGTCTCAGCTACACCTCAAGATTATTTTAATATAATCAAATATTTTTAAGTAATATTCGTGGCGCAGTGGCACAACGACAGTCTGTAAACGATGGTCATGGGTTCGATCCCCACGAGGGAGAATAATTTTTTTATCTCCTTGCTCCGGTATTCGTTGTAGCAAGTTAAATATACAAAGGCAAATGTAAAAGATCATTTTATTACAGATATTTCTAAATATAATAGCACATCAGGTGCCAGGAAAATGGGTAATAAGAAAATAAATAGAAAAAAGAAAATACAATGTCATTCGCAGTAAATAATACTAAGCAACTACATCGAAACTTCTTTAAAAGCTACGCTTCTCTAAAAGATTACGCTCATGAGCCAACATGCTTGCGCCAGCGCTCAACACATCTGTGCTTGCATTACTGCCGACATATTTTTTTTGCAAAATATGTTTATGGATTTTAAATTCTATTTCACGTAATTATCTGCTTGTAATGTTTTATTTCAATATAGAATATTTAATTATATTATTAAAATTTAACATAGACGTTTTCACTTGGCAGGATTTAAAATAATTTTCTATACTGTTCGAGTGTTAAGCCCAATTCATTTATTACAATATTTATTGTAATATTATAAAGCTTGAGAGTTTGTTCGGATGAACGTGCTTAACTCAGGAATAACTGGTTCAAATTAAAAAATTATTCTGGTGTTGTATAATCCATATATTGAGTAAGGCTAGAGGCTATATTATATTATTTATACCACGTTAAACGTTCCGATGTAACCGACTGTACATAGACAATTCTTTGTTATTTTCCCCCTTAACCATAATATTGACATATCTATACAAACCTCAGGCGCCATATATCTCTTAGTGCCCACTCTGTTCGTACTGGGCACGTCCACCGAATCGCTGGCCACGTTGTGTCTGACTGCTAGACCCAGGTCTCCTATCACGCAGCTCAAATTAGACTTTACTAGGATATTCTTGGACTTCAGATCTCGATGGGCTATTGCTGGTTTGCCTGGAATAGGGAATTTTAGAATATTACAAATTAATAATGATCATTCTCTTATCATCATTGCTGTTAAATTTAATAAGTTAGTTTAATTAATCAACTCCTTTTAAAAGTTGTATTTTGGTGTTTTATTTGTCCATGTGTTGTAACAAACACATTTATTATTGACCAACTCATTATTTGTCGAAAATAAAAATTAGAGGAGTGCTAAAAGTTATATTTAAAGAATAAATATTAAGCGATATAAAAAATAAATTCTTTATTCGATCCAAATGTTTTATAATTAAAGTTAAGGTAATTCATGTTTACATAAAATCAAACTATTTATACAATACGTGTACACGTAACTTAAAACTACTGTAATAACATGATTATATTGCAAAATTCTTTAATAATTTTAAATTTTGAAAAATGGGTTAACTAATGAGATTGAAGCCAGTCGTGGCGCAGGGGCACAAATTGTGACTGTAAAACCGACTGGTTGTGGATTCGATCCCCACTCAAAGAAGTGAAATATTTATTTAAATTTATATTTTCATTTCATCTTCTGGTGTCGAAGCAAAGCGCGGCGTTGTTAACACGCAATGCTTCCAGAATTGTCTTAACACTAGGTTCCCTCTGACTATCCTGCTGTGTACAGGATACAGCGTGAAGCTGATTTTTTTTAATTAACTAATTATATTGAACCACTCACCCTTAGTACCAACGATGTCCATATGCAAATGTGCAAGTCCAGTAGCGATGGACAACGCCATCTTAACTAAAGTGTTTGCGTCGATAGTATGAGCACTGAGGAAGTCGAAGAGAGACCCATTCTCATGGTAGTCCGTTATCAGCCACAGTTGCGTCCATGTACCGTTGTCTGTAAACCAAAGGAAATGATGTTACTATACACTATGTGCTAGGTGAGTACTTAACGCTTCGCTTTCTCTCACCAGATTGTGACAATGCTAGTAATTAGGGGTTACGTATTCAAAGGGTAAAACGGAACCCGGGAGAAAGACTTTGCTGTCTGTCCGTCTGTCATCAGGCTGTATCTCATGAGCCGATATAAATCGAGGCCAATGGGGCGCAGACTGACGGAAGATAAGCGCGACAATCTTGGGTTCGCTCCCCCCGCTCTGGTTAGACCATCCACCACATTAAGTTTCGCTACTCAAAAAGCAATGTCTTGAATTCGATTGTAAAGCAAAAAACTAGAGTGTCTCGCCTCTAAAATTTCTTTGCCTACCCCGCTATAGATGGTACAAAGTGAGAAGTTAAAAAAATAAGTACTCTTAAGTAACATTCGAACCCACTAATACTTTCAATCAGTCTCTATCATCACTAATACGTTCAATCTAATCAGTCGCAGATTAAATTTGCAAAAATACTTAATACCTAAGTGATGTATTCTTCGCACACGTTTTTTTAATATGCTCATAGACATATCTCTTTGTATGCTGAATACTGAATTATTTAAACAACTTAAATTATACGCCGTGTTGAAGAAACAATGTTTTTTTTAGTTCCGACTGTGCAACACAAATGATAGTAATGTGTTTATCATCTATATATTATATATAAAACTCATCTTTTACTGAGTGATTAATAGAACGTTCAGACGAAACTACGCAAAAGCGCACGTAGAAAGCTAGAACGCCACACTAAACAACGAGAGGATTTCCTGATTTTTTTAAGGGAATACTAAAGAAAAAGAAAAAAAAATCACTTCGAGTGTATTAATAAATATTTACGTATAATATTAAATATTTTCCCCCCCGAAATGCCACTGAACCGATGACCATCACGCGCTGCCCAAGTATTGATCATTTTGTAAACATGTTCTTGAACTAGACTTCTAGTTTCCTTACCTATTGCCTTACCTTCAGATTAAATATTGACAACAATCCTACGGCAGCTGGATTTAGCCATTTTAGATGCGTCCTTGACTTTAATTCGAAAATAACATACGACTAACATTTGTTACACGTTTGAATAATGTAGTTTAGATTATTTTAGTTTGTTGTAATATTTTATACAGCTGAAGAATGTCGTTGATTAAATGTGCTGTATCATAACATAACTTTAAGGTAGTTATTTCAATTAGTTTCTATTTTTTAATATAAACATTAAAGAGAACAATAATATTTTTCAATAAAAACAAAATGCCTGTAGCTTAAATTATATTGTATCTTTTATTATAAAGCATAAAACTTTATTTGACATTATGTAAAACTAAGAATACTGTCATTTTAATAGTTTTTTATGCATCATTTTGTTTCACGCCGTATCCCGCATATAGCAGGATAGGCAAAGAGAACCTAGTGTTAAGAGACTTCCGTTCCCCTTTCACTTTTTACTGAATTCTCGAGGCATTGCATGTCGAGTGGTGGAACTCAACATCGCGATTTGTCCCGTTATCAGAGCGAGGAAACAATTACAAAAAAAATACTTAATTTATCCGAAAGGAAATTTATAAGCTAAGTTTTCACGCTGTATCCTACAGGCCTCATATAATATGGGAGACAGAGAGAAGTTGGTTTCACAACACTACGTTCGTGTTCGTGTCGTGTCGAGTGGTAGAACTACGGAAATAGAGCACATTCCTATATAGATTGAGATCCCAGGGCCCCCAGACCTAGTCATTTTAGCAAAGCTGAAATTTTGAAGACTAATAGTCTAATATATCTAATATGTAGTTAAGATGGTATGCGCACTTACTACCTTGAAAGTGGGGCCCTTTCAGAGGTATACGCTCACTTATGTTAAAGTAGAAACGCTCGTATTTAAATATATTGTTAAGAATAATATAAAAATGTATATATTTATTATTACCAGACTCTTTACGTGGACCTTTACTCCTGCCAAACGTCCTAAAGATTGTTTAAAGTTAGGGCAAAATACGTTATACTAGCAAACTTAAATTTTACATATATTATTTACAGACTATTTCAAGACCTCCTATAAGCACCCAGACCAATACGATGGCTTTATCTTCCTCTCAAACAGAGATATACTTTTATTTGGAGCTACCTCTGAAAGGACCCCACTTTCAAGTTAGTGCGTATGCATACTGTCTTAACTACATATTAGACTATTAGTCCTCAAAATGTCAGCCTTGTCAAAATGACGCAGGTCTGGCGGCCCTAGGATCTTGGGCTTATAGTAAAATTAACTTGTTTATAAACAAAGTGACGTGACATAACGCAATATTGGCTGATAATTATATTTAAATCATTATAGGAGACAAAGCGTGGTATGGAACTCAACCAATCAACAAACACTTTCTATAAAATTGAGCGTGAAGTGGGGAACGGAGATGTTTTAATACTAGGTTCTCTCTGCCTATCCTACTATGCCAGAAAAAAATCTATAAAAAAATTTTAAAATTTCTTAATATTACTATTCTTATACAAACTCACCTTTATTATCGGCAGCAATAAACCCCAATATGTTCTCATGTCTCAACATAACAGTCTGGTATATCTCTGCCTCCCTGAACCAAGAGCACTCCTCGCGGGAGGAGAATATCTTGACTGCGACGTCCTCGCCTCGCCACCTTCCACGCCAGACCTCCCCGAAACGACCCTTACCTATTATGTCCATTAGTTGGATTTGACGAGCTATCGATCGCTGGACTAGCAGCGGAAGACCTAGAAGATAGACAGATAATACTCTTTATTGAAAACTTCAAGGAATTAAGGAAGCAATTTTACGAGAAAAGTAAATAACTTAAATGGAAGAAAGACCTGGGAAGTTATGCTTGGTGTTATCACCATAGCAAGGAAACGTAAATTACGCATTTCCGATTGGGAATCGAACCAGAAACCGTCGTGATTATAGTCAGAAGCTGTATCGCTGCAACACGACACGCTCTACGAATATTCTTAATGTAAAATTAATATATTATTATAAAATATATATCTTTACTATGTACTGTACAACACTGCATATGCTATGTTCTTTTAAAAAAGCCCAAAAAAAATAGAAAATAATAAATGCTTTTTTATTTAAAATTAGTCAACTAAACCTATATACAGATATCAACGAGGATTTACCCGATCCAGAACCAGAAGTGGTCAGCTCAATCATATCCTTTATAGTGGCAGTCATCATAGGATGGCGTGTCTCGCAGAACGAATCCTCGGGTGCGAAGAGGGACCTCGACTCCCGCTTTATGGTCTTCGGCGACCTCTTGGCCCACCAACAGCTGATCGCCACGCAGACACTCAGCACCAAAAATCCCATTATCCAAGGTAGGACTTGCCACGCTGTCGCTGTCGGGCTCGACTCTTTATTTAACACACGCTCATATTATACGAAGGATTTTGGAAGATTTTATTTTAAAAAAAAGAAATCTCAAACCTTTTGCGTGTTCTAGCGCTCGTTGTGATTATAGCAAAGGTGATACCAGGTCTACCAAATACATTATAGATGTGTGAAAATACAAAAAAAAAAACAAGTAAAATCTGTGGAAACGCTGTCCTTGATACCACCGAATGATTAATGTATTATTAATTTGAACGGAATTAATGGTGGTAGCCGGCGCGAGGCGCGAGGCCGTGTAGTCACCGCAGCGGCCAGCGGAGGCTGCATACATTACTGGGACGCTCGTCCGCGCCGCGGCATCCAAACTATTTTCATATTAAACCGATGAAATAGCGATAGGATAGCGTTTCCACAGACATTGTGCATATTTCGAATTACTCACTTCCATTTATGGTATATAATTACATTATAAAATAACGACATAATCAATTAAAAATATTTAAAAGCACAACCACAACAAACACATGCTTAACAGAAAAAATAAATAAAAAAAATCCACTATGCTCCAACATGCAGAAAGCGCAAAAACAAACATTAGTAAGCTGCAGACATGGCTAATCACAATTTGGACCCAACCCTTACATAGTTTCACGTTATCGTGCACCTTACGTAGGTGCAGGTAGGTGCAAATTGAAAGAGAATTAATTACAAATTTAAGAAACTAGTATTCCGAATTGTTATTACAGCTCAGGGGATCTACCAGGACTTTCCCTGCCGGAGGAGCTAACACCCCCAAAGTGATCCAGGATCAACGGTTGGCATGCGATTAGTGCAAGGTAAAGAAGTACCGGCGTATGATCACTCACGTACTGACGCCTCTCGGCACCTACATATCCGTTATACGTACGATGACGTTCTCCTCTTGAAAGTCCTATAAACGTTATAGAGTTACACCTATCGGGCTCTCGTTACTGTCAAAGGGAAACTAATAGTATAGGTAGCCTGAAGGGCTCAAATGATGATACATCCAACTGTGAACGAATTAGACCCTTTATAATAATTATAATTTCTGACGACGCTGCACTGCGGTGCGCAGACCAGCCACAGTGGCGACGGCAACAAACATCCCCCGAATGAAATCTTCGACAGTCCATGCACAATGCACATTATGTTATAATAAAAACCTATGAGATCCACAGACAGTCTCCACAGACAGATCGCGGGTGATGAGTGCTGGCGACTATTGGACATGACGAGCACGATACAAAGCGACCCAGTGGACGGACGCCGACGGCGCGGCGGTTCAGTGGCGGTGCGTACCTGCGAGGAGGGCACGGTTACAGAAGTCCGTGGCGCAGCATGTAATGTCCGGGGACTCCCGCTCGCGACACCATATGGGCCTGTCGCCGGGGGGGAATATGCTCTCGCGGTGCCAACATCTACACACAAGTGTTCCGGAATTAGTGACGCTGACGCCTAACGTGATCAATGCCGGAAAGGAGATTTAGTACTATTAAACACAAAAGAAATCATAGTGGAGCCATGCGGTGCGAAGGGCGTTGGGCGTAGGGCGGTGTGGCTACAAGCGGGCGGCGGGGCGATGGCTACCTGGAGGCTTGGTGTGTATCTCCAGTCGCAGCTTCTGGTTGCACATGTCGCGCGACTTACAACACTTTATCACCACCGATTCATTCCTAGTTCTCGTTGTGGAGCAACCGAAGGGGTGCTCGATGGGTATCAGCGCTTTGAGCTCGATACAGCTGCGCGCGATGAAACCACCATACATCATGTTTAGTTGTTATGTCAAGCAGAACCAAGGCACACTCGGGGGCGGGGGCTTGTCAGTTGTTGTTAACGGACACTCTAGGATTGGCATCTCAACACAAAACTGTTGGTCGTCACGCAAGGCAAGGCGTCTTACCAGCGGGCGCAGCGCCGACTGTGCGGCGGTAAGCCTCGTCGGTATTGCACAGATCGTTACTACAGCAAAGGGCCCACAGCTGTCTGCACTGCACCGGGTACTCGGGTGGGAAGGCTACATGTGTGTGCAAACAGCTTAAGGCCACCTCTCTACACAAATTTATTAAAATCACACCTCGGACCCAACAATGACCAAATTAATTAATTTAGATTTGTGTTGATGTTTTGCCAATTGATTTAACAAGTTACCAGATGTGATACAGAATTTTAAAATATGTACCGCAAAAATTGTAAGTAACATTCTGCACTGTGCTTTTTACAAACATTTATTATAATGTATTAAGCTACTTAAGTGAATTATTTACTTTTTGCAACAGTTTTTGTAAAAACCCTAACATGAAGAGAAGTTTGTAGAAGGTACAGACAGATAATACTATATACTTGACTTTTAATAATTTGGACAAATCCTCTCTATTATATAGTTATTTGTAGACAAAACAGGTAAATAGATTACTCACTGGTATGTATGTTTGGGTACTCCATTGTCGAGGGTTGTGGAGGCATAGCAGTAGCCGTCAGTCTCACAAGTGGAGTTGGGGCAACTTGGACTATCACTGTTGCAGTAACACTTCAGTCCTAAAGTTTTCACACAAATACACTTTTACCCAGATGTTCAGGGTTAGCATACATAGAATATATTATAACAGCTGTCACACATTAAAGTTTGTACACATATACTATTGGAATTATTTGTAACATACCTAACAATAACAATCAACATTGTATAAGAACATATCATATCTGTCTGTTTAGGATCTTTTTAATATGCTAAAAACTGAATATTAATACTAATGTCATGCGAGATATCATTATCTAGTTGTCTGTGATGTAATTGCTAATAAGTAAGAGAGGCTAAATTACGCGGCAAAATTATTGCTCTATGTATTAGCATGTCTAAGTGACGTTACGGTCAACTTAGGCGCATCTGAATCGCTCTAGCATTTACAATTAATATGTTTCACTATAATTTATGGTTGATTTCCTTAGACCAGATCACTCACCGTGTACATAGGTAAGTCTCCAGCACAACAGGACTATCAACAAGTGGAGGAATCTCCTCCAATCCATGCCTTCCATAGTTAAGCTAGTAAAGATAAACATACCGAACTAATCCCACACGGCCAAACACTTAATATTGACGCTCGGGCGATACGGCCATTGGGTCGCTCTAAAAGGAACATATGACATTTTTGGTATCAACAGTAAATATTATTGCTATACGCTTTGTTCTTGTTTGTTGCTAATTCAATATCAACACTAATAATAATAAAAAATAGTAAAGGAATGTTATAATAAAATAAATCCTTTCCGGTAGATAAATAACTAGTGTTAAAACGTCACAGATGAACCGTTGGTGTTGCCACATGGCCGGCACGGTAGACCGGGGCGATGGCGGCAGGCACAGCTTGTTGCCATTATATCATTTCTGACATATAATATTTTATTATACACAAAAATAAAATAATGAAATAATTCACCGTCTGTCATATTAAATATTATTATTATCATATTTGTTCATACTATTATTTCGTTCCTTTTTAATATTTTTTTATAATGACTGCGATAAAATGTCCTTTTTTAGTTATTTCTAATATTAAGAGCATAAAAGAAAAAGTATTCTCAGCGTGAATCATATTTCTTTTAAATATTATTGACATTTAATAATATGTAATAAAATTATTAAATTCAATTTAATATTTTATACTAATAAACCACAGTCTATTTTTCTTTAAAAAAAATATGATAAAATTATAATAACCAGGGTAAAATTGCTTAAATGAAAATCCAAATATTCTAAATTACTAAATTAAAAACAAAATATCAATTCAAACAAATTATCAATGATTGATTTCCGCGTTTTATTAGGTCATGTTTGGATAGCGATAGAATAATAACATTTATAATACAATATTTATACAAATTTGTATTGTGTGTGACCTCGAGATGCATCAACTATATAGCTTAACTCATTACAATAAAATAATGCAAAAAAAAATGTTGGCGTACTTTTATATATTTATTTCAATAATATTTTTGATTTTATTCTTTTAATTAAGGTTGATAGTTGCAAGCTTAAGTGCCTTTTTGGGGGTATAAATATATTTTAGTAACAAATAAATCCTATAAGCTCGTCATAATGTTGCTTAAAGCAAAATACAGTAGATTGAAATTATAAAGACTTAAATTCGACTGCTATTTATATATCTTTCAAAAGAAATGAGAGAATTATTGCAATATATCACCCATATTATTTCTAACCTGTATAAATTATAAGGTGGGATTATACTTAAATATTCCCATAGTAAGATATACTAGAAAAGAAAAAAAAAACGGATACATTTACAGTATGTAAGTCGTGACACATAAAATTAGCAAAACTATAAAAAACACCATTGTAGCGCAGTAGAGAAGTTTATTTATAGTATGCGATGATCGTGGGTTCAATTTTCACTAATGAAAGAATAGTTATTTTTCAAAGATTGTCTGGTAAGTTTTATAGCCCACGATAATTAAACCAAGGGTTCCGTACAGAAATTGGAGGTCTAGAGCTTTTTCTGAAATTCAAGCTTAGCTTAGACAGAACCCTTTCATCTGACACTTTACTTAAACCATCGACTGTAAAAACAAATTTAGACCTCCTTTTAAGGCTATTATTTTTAGGATTTAACCACAAATCTATAGTTTTTCCTGAATTAGTACTACCTACAGATGCAATTTGCCAAATTTCATAATACTATGTCAACCGGAAGTACCCTATGAATTTTGATTCCCATTATAGTGTCGAAATACATGCTTTTTGCAATATAAACGGCTATATCTTTTTAGTAAATGTAGAAAGAATATACAGGATGGAAGTGTCAGCGCTCCTTTCCACTGGAACAGCATATAGGGTAAAATATTTTAAACCCATACCTAAAAAAAATAATCAAGATAGCTTAATAGTTTAGACGTAGGATTTTTTTTTTCATTTCACGATGTTTATTCATACCTGTATTGCGTGTGACGCAGTTATGCATAGATACCAATAACGTAAACACATACTACTACAAAAATATTACTAAAGGTAACTCAACTTTGAACTCTGTCGCCAATACCTACGACTCGATTTCGGAATGAGGAATATGCGGCGGTTTCCCTTTGATAGGTTTATGTGTGCGTTCGTCGTTTTTAACAAATGGCTTTTTATTTCAATACAATTTTATTATTTAATAAAATAAATAAGTTTGAAAAAATTACTTTTGGGATTTTTTTTTAATTGTATTAGGCTTTTATAGAGTAGTTAAAACTGTGGTTTCATTTAAAGTGGTGCTAACACTTCCTGCCTGTATATATAATAGAATCAAGGAGCCGTAGATCTGAGTATATGGTTTGAATTTCAACTCGATAGCTCCAAGCGTTCCTGAGACAAAGGCTCTTGACAGACAGATGGACGGACAACAAAGTAATCTTATAAGGGTTCACTTATTTCTATAGAAGAACTGTAGCTATAGCTAAAAAAAACTGAAATAAAACCAACAATATAGACACAACAATTATATTTATTTTCAAATGTACCATTGATTACTACAGTAATAACGTAGGTAAAATTGAATACAATAAAGACTTTACTACTACAGTACTGTTTACGTACACACATATATAATTAGTTTACGTTATACATCAGATAATTTCAATACAATTGTCTAAAATAGGTAAAAATTGTTAGAAAATTAGGGGATAGATTAAAAGAATCGATCAAGTGCGAGTCGTACTTTCCCATTGGGGGTTGAGTACTACTTTGATGATTGTCTCTTAAAGAGAAGTAAAACTTGCAAAAGATGACAAACTTAAGAGTGAGGTATGCACTTTCTATGAAATTAACTACAAATCCAAGTTTGTAATGGTTTTTTTTAATTCGGATTTTTTTTTAATTTGTTTGTACTGTAAGTTCTCGCTTGCCAAATTTCATAATTGTAGGTCTACGAGATTCCCGTATAAGTTTTGATTACGCGTCATATTTTATACAAACTACGGCTAAAACGATGCGAAGTTACTTGAATTTTTTGATTGCGATTAATTGAACTTTTTTTCTGTACTTAAAGGGACGTAGACCTGGATATTTTATATTAATTTAACTTTATACCTCACTACGATTTTAAGAAAAATTATCTTGACAGACGGACAATAAAATGATCCTATAAGAGCTGTTTTTTTTTCCTTTTGAAGTACAGAACTCTAAAAATACGATATGTAATCGAGAATAGATTTGATAAAAGTAGCTGCTTATTACATCCAGACTAGAAGGACACTAAACGAGCAATGTATATTATAAGAATACTGTCACAATATAGTAGACATTAAATTTCTGCTTATTGTTTTAAAGATATTACATTTAAAACTTTAAATATTTAAACATTTAATTTTAAATCGTATTTATTATTCTAGAGAACATTTACAGTTGCTTTCAGGACTAGGCTAGAATAAAACCGCAACAACACTGTAGTTCTAATAGAAGCCATATCGACTAATTTACTACTACTATTTAATATATTAGTACAGAAGGTACACGTTATTATATTATTGAAAATTGATATGGTAAAAAGTAAACGGTAGAAAATATGTAAAATGTATAGACCTGAGCTTATTTTAAGTAAAATAAAATATAAAAAGTGTATACAAAGAGTTCTATCTAGTTATATTCTTACAAAATAAAACCATATAAAAAATTAAAACAAAAATATTAAATGCATTAAAAAGTTTGTTAAAAACGAAACTAGAACCCAACCTTTCAAGAAATTACACTATTATTATGCAAAAACTAGACCAATCCAGACCAAAAGTTGTCTAGATATCAGTAAGTAGGGTCCGAGGCTGGAAGTTAGGCCTAGTATAACAATTCAGCCTATATTAATTGGCACAGAAATCAGATCCAATTATTTAAAATAGTTTTTTTTATTAGCTTCACGATGTTCGCGTATACCCTGCTTTATGTAGGACACACACACAACCGCGTTAACAGTCACACACTGTGCCACTGCGCCACGACGGTCTCAAGATAGATTTAATTAGTTCTTACTCTATGTTTATTAGACATAATATATCAACTTTTGCACTTTAATGATCTATTTACAGCGAAAATGAACGTGAAATGTCATCAATAGTCAAACACTCACACAGTCACTTAAACACTAAATAAATATATTGAAGGTAAATAGTTATATTATGCTTTATACTAAATAAATAGATTTATTATGATTTTATCCGACGAAGTGTCTTATGTCTGTGTATAGGTATCACATGTGAGTACATAATTGATACATATATGAAAATTTAATCTAAATGACATTATTTTATCTAAAAATGGATATTATTGATCCGAGACTTATTAGTATATAATATAGAAACTTTAATATTCGAAAGTCCGCCTTTAAGGCGCTATAAAATGGAGGGTTAAAGTCCAAAATGTCATACATTCAACGTGTGCACCAAAACACAACTATAATTTTATTATTAGGTAATTAAAGTTAGAAATTTATTTTAATAGCTTTGGACAAAACTAGTGACTCTTGTGGCACTAGCGACAAAAGTGACCAAAATATCCACAAAAGTGGTTTAAAGACACTTATACCTAGCATAGTTTATAGTATAATAATAAATATAGAATAATTAAAGTATTAATAAAATTTATCTACGTATTGTAGCACATATATGTATATCCACCCAAAATATTCTCTCTAACAAATATCGATTTACGTATAGCAACAAACAACATCGATTATAATAATTAGTTAAAATCGATTATAATATTATTATCTAATAAACAATGAACTATACTATAAATTTGAATTTGCATCTACGTACCCGAAAGGAGTTGGGATAATTTCTTATCAGCCTGTAGGACTTATTGTCACTTAAAGCTATTTAAATATTACTTTTAAAGGACATACATGTGAAACCGAACGTATTGAGATTCTGTATGTCAATGTATTAGATATTACTTTGTATGATTTATTTCTAGACCCAGTCTAGACCCCACCTGTGGCTAGCACACAAGTAGATTAACGATAATTTGCCGGTTGCTAGGATCTCCGTATGACAGTTTAGCAGACGGCTGAAGATAGTATATCTCAATAAACATTCTTTATTTCTTATATATATGTATAGATAATTCCCTAAACAGCCGATTGGCTTTTTTAAAGGACGCCTTTGCCAAAGTAATATTGTCGGAAAAAAATACAAATTATTCGAGTTTGTGTTCTAAATAGATACATAGGTAAATAAAATTATTTTCCAAAATTCAACGTTAATTTGACATCGGCTACAGGGAATATTATGCTAATATTAATAATGTAAATAGTTTTTTTAGAGTAAACGAATGAAGTACAAGTATCGTATGAATATCACAAAGACGCTTCAGTCGTATTATCACGCATAGAATATACCGGCGATTTAATGTCAAATTAAACCGCGGTTAAAACTTTCAAAAACTATCGACCCGTACCTTTCAAACGACAGGTCATTTGTAAATAGTAGACTCTAATTTTGTATAATATATAATAAAATCAAAGTAAACCCGAAATTATAGCCTAGTATAGTACAGTATAGCATAGAAGTTACGTCGTAGTATAGTAACTCCTATGCACTAAGAGCAATCCTGCACGGTGAGAATGGACCTTCAGCCTCAACCATTCGATAATTCGATAAACGTTAAAATTGTGCGTTTTCGATATGGACCGAGATCTAATTAATAATTCTAATGATCTCACCGATGATTTACTTGTTGACAACTCTTCTGCTTCTTGAAGACACAACGTCGGATTTCGAATTTATTTGTTATTAAAACCAAAAAGCCGCAGATCCACTTTAATTTAATATGTCTGCGCCGGTTAGGTAAATTATAATTACAATTAATAATTAAATAATAACAATCAGTCGTTCCTTTGTTTTTAGTATTTATAATTATAAATTAGTTATTTTATAATCCATTGTATATAAATTGTGATTTCCGAGAAACTAGCACTTGTTAATATTTAATTATTAATTGCAATTAAAAATTTGCCCAACTGTGATGTGCGCATCTATTTAATTAATGTGGCAGCTAATGCAGCTGTACTTGCGGCGCACGCTAGCTGGATAGCTAGCGAAAAGCAAACCCTAGTGATTCGGAACAATGGATATATGAACCAGCAAGGAGGAGAGCTCCAGCTCCTCAGAGTACCCATTAGTTAGGATCACACTACGGTATCCAGTGCGAACGCATCTTAGTGGGAAGGTGGCCTGGCCTATAAAATTGGGATCTCCGAACATATCCTCGTCCTGCACCAGGAAACGGATGAGCGCCATGTCGGGGTTGAAAACTTCGAACTCGCAAATGTCGTTCCATATAGGGTTTATGCCGTTGTCAGCTGGAAACGAAACAAGGTGTTAGTTTGTATTGATGATTGGATATTATTTATAATTTTTGTCGTAGTATTATTTAAGTCTTTTGATTTTCTTATTTAATTTGTTTAATATTTTTATTTAATTTAAAAATATATATATTAGAAAATGAACAAGAATGAATAGGAATTTTCAAAAATCGATTTTTTTTTACTTGTATACAACTTACATGTATCATCGATAATTCATAAATTAATTTCTAATAACCAACTGTACTCACTGATAGTCTTAGTGCACAGTCGCACACAATTATCGTAGTCGGCACCAATAATTTCCACTTCCACGAAGGGGCTGGCAGTACCACGCCCAGACTTGCTAAGATGTCGCGCACCCACCACTCTCAACATGACTATGACCGACGTAACTTTACCCGCCAAGCTCCTCCTGTCGTAAGGAGAATAACCATCTTCGAACATAAAGTTAGGTTTCAGAACATATCCACACCCGCCATTCTCTTTGAACTTGCCCATATTTATTTGCATCGGTTTGTCGGGTGTTTGATAGTTGAGTGCCACCATCTGCGAGCCGGCGTTCCAGAACGGCGTGGGATTATAATTTGAAGAATCAATCCTTTGTCCTTTGGGGTAAATGCGACTAAGTTGAACAGTGTGGTATGTTGTAAAGAAGGATGCTTCAGGATGACACATGAGACGTTCAGCTTTCGTTTCGGGGAAGGAGGACATTTCGTTGTAGATGAAACCGAAATTCTTCAATCTATCCTGGTTGAAGGTAACGGAGCGGCAGTAAACTATGAGGTCGGACATTTCCTTAGCAATGCGCCATGTTCGCTCCATCTTGCGGTGCATAAGGGATCTCGCGCTGGCACTATGGGCCGCTTCCTTGATGGCCATCAGCCATTCTAAGGCATTTTCTCTGGTTGGAGCCGCCATTTCAAATGGAGCACACATTGTAGGACTCTGTATGCGGACGATCCAACGTGCTGAACCACTTTCTTCTCCTACTACTAGTTCCACGACCGCCCCGAGTACATCTACTACGCCTTTTTGGAGGGAACCCAGCGCCGAGTCGCTTTCTAAGCAGGCCTTTATAAAAAAATACATGTTAATTGAAAGAATATATCTATCCATCTATCTTTCTATCTCATTATAAATAATTGATAACCCTTGGGTAACATTTTTCTAATATTATTTTTTCTAATTTTAAAACTCACCTGTCATATATTTACTACAATAAATAAATCGAAAAGACAAATAATAATAATTTATTCGCAAAATAATATACAAAATACACATTCCACTACGTTTTACAAGTTTTACCTACATTACCTTTTATAATCTGATAGTTACTGCAAGTTAATGACGACCTTAGTTTCATGATGATAAGAGGTGGTAATTTCCAACAATTTTTACCCTTTGTAGCATATCCTGAAATTTCATCATTTCCAAGATACAATAGGACATCCAAAAAAATATCTCAATAATTTTTTTTTTAGCGCTACACTTTTACAGTCGCACGCTTTGTGCCCCAGCGCCACTATGCTCTCAATCTAAAATACCGTATGTGCCTCAGAAAAAAATATTGTTTTTCGACGATTGAAAATATTGGTATTTCGTATTCTCTGATGTATGCCTCATTTGATTATGTAACATGAATCCACCTGAATGTTGGAGTATTTTGTTCATTGGGTGACAAAGTATAAAAAATAAAAGGGGGTATATAATACAAGCGGGGATTTCGGGATTTACTAAAGCGCGGCAGATCAATATACTTTCTTGTACTCGGTTAAATACTTCCGCCAAATATGAGCCCCATATACATGGCCGCCCATTTAGGATATAGGATCCGATTAGTAAACAAGAATTGATCATCTGAAATTCTCGATCGCGTCAGAGGTAGAGTGATTTAGTTACGTAGCATGTGACGTATAATTTTATCTTAGTTACGCATCATATCATATATTCCACTAATCTGGCAATTTGAGAGTAAAGTAAAAAAGGGACAGGTGTCCCGTTTTTTTAATCCACCCTTATTTTCTATCCTCCCCTTCTACCTATCCTTCCTCCTTTTCTATCTGTAATATTTCTCTCCCCTCGGTTTTTCCCACAAAGGGGTTTTGGATGTTAGAAGGCAGTCGCACATGACGTCGAACAAATTCCGAGTTAGCTCTCCTACTCCTACCAATGATGTTTCGTAAAACTTTTATACTCAAATCATTTTGATCCTATGATTTTAAAAACATCATCAATTTGTCTTCTTACGATTGACACCAAATAAATGTTATTCTAACCAATATTTTCTAAGAAATAACTTAATTTACCTTAAAAATAATGGAATATGCTCAAGAACGCATTATGTAAATCCTCAAAAATTGTCAGGGTATGCTATATGTGGCAAAAATTGTTTGAAATTATCTGTATTAGTTTGTCTACCTACCTACCAGTCACACTGTATATCTATTCGTTTATTAATGAATGATTTATGAGTGTGTATGGTTATTTAAAAAAAAACATCCATAGAACAGACGATATTAATGGAAAGTGCCAATTATCGTTTAAAGACATTTTAACGATCAAGGAAATAATCCGCCTTTAGGAGTCCTATGTAGTATGTGTATATATATCCTTTGTGATCGATAAGAAATCGACAATGACACATCGGCCTTACAGTATTTCTATGTATACTTACTATATCCGGCACATGTGGTGTTTCAATCTCCTGTACATAATTAGCGGGGAACCAGTGGTGTCTCTTCCCCCCGTAGTCACCCCTCCACCAGCCTTCGTCGGGTTTGTCCACGTTAGTGATTATTGCGTGTTTGCAGAACGAGAGCTCGTCATCTTGGGTCGCCCGGTAATCGTATAACGCTTTTACTGTTATCTGGTTGGGATTATCGGTTTTTGGGATGATTTTTTGGTTACATAATATTTTTTTTTCTAGGCCGATAGTTTTTTTTTTTGTTTTGTAAAATATTTGCAATATATTTGTCATGTAAGTTCAAAATTATGAATATGCATAGATGTGGAAGGATATCATACTCATGGAGCAAAAAAGACTAATGGCCAACAAAAAATCTGCAGCTTTTCAAACTATAATAATATTACATAAAATTATAGTTAAATAAAGAATATAAAAATAAATAAAGTAAAAGCGAAAAAAAGTTAGTAAAGTGAAAAATAAAGGCATACAATCCAGTTATTATAATATATAGCTAATTGAGGCAAGCAAATTGAGGGATTACAAAAAACACAAAAAAACGTAGTACAAGCATGGTTAGTGACAAAAGAAATTTTATAGTTGGATAGTGCAAAAAAGAATTTGAAAATTATGTAAGAAGAAAAAATGCTTTAGCGAACTGACTTTATATTAAAAACATTCGGTGTGAAACTTTTACAAGTGACTGCGGAATATTCATGTCTCTGAACAAAATATCAGATCTTAAAATATTTTATGAATTACATATTTTTTAAATCTGAAAATCATCTTTATTTTTATGAAAAAGACAAGATGAAACTGATGGTAAGTAATCACCGCCGCCCACGATGCAACACCAGAGGAGCTACAAGTGCCTTGCCGGCTTTTTGAAGGTACCCATGTCATATCGACTCATAGACACTGAAGCAAGTAGGCCATTCCACAGATACATGGTACGTGAAAGGAAGTTTCTACGAAACCGCACAGTAGTGAAGTCCCACAATACCAGATGGTGTGGATGATATTTAAGTTTGTGACGTACTGTGCGGTTACTCGGCGGTGAGTAGCAGCTTAAACAATTCCCCAGAACACCCCCTTGATAAATGCTGTAGAGAACGCATACCGAGGAGACATCTCTACACAAAGCCAAAGTATTAAGCCTTTCACAGATCATTAGGTCTCTAACAATTCTAACGGCTCTACGTTGTATGCGATCAAGTGGGTCAAACTTACACTGGGGTGCACTAGCTCAAAGATGAGAATTAACTGCCAGGCCCGTTCCCTTAATTTCAATAGCCGCAGCCCAGCGGTGGGTTAGTTAAACTAGAAAATCACCGGCTAAGCGACCATGACAAAAGCTATATGGATGGTCACTGATTAATCGGTGATTTTCCATATGAACCAAGACCTGGCTATTTATGATGCTCTTCACGACTTTTGAGAGCAGCGAGTTGATAGCAATAGGCCTGGCGGATCGGAGAGAGTCTGGGACTACGCCAACTGAGTAGAGTGCCGAAACAAACAAATTAGCACCGGTGTCAGCTCAGGAGCACATGAACGAAGCTCTAAAGGAAAGATACCATCTTTCCCACTCAACTAGTGCATGTCTCTGGCACCGCGGAATGGTCGGTGACATAGTTTCCTTTCCGGTTAACCATAGTTTGAGGCAAAGAGATAATACTGATATTAATATATAATAATATTGATTATTTATACATATACCTTGTTAGTTATATACAAAATCAAAAATCTATTTAAATTCGATTATAATGTTGTCAGTATATTTACAATTATCGATTAGTAATGTATTATTTAATATACCTGCAAACCACAAAGCAAAAAAGGAGAAGGAAACTCTTGTTTTCATTCTCCACCTACCTTTGAAGTAAACGACGATGGGTCCATATAACCCGGTGTTCCATATACAGAGCTGTCGTCTGGTTCCTATAGAACAACATACAGTAAATAAAAACTAACAACTGACAAAACTGGCGTGACTGACACGACTTGCAAAGCTTTTTTAATGTTTCTAACTAGATAAATAAGCAAATACTAATATATATGTTCTACTAAAACTATTTCTACGCAAAATTTTCATATAAATAAACGTACTATTTAAAAGATTCAATATTTAATGTATTTATTCAGAGTTATTGTATAATGAGCGTTCCACAAGTCAACCTCTAGACATGCAAAGGACACGTTTAAATATTTAACAAAAGTAACGATTTCACTTACTTTTGACGACATTGTTGTATAATTGTCCCTTTCAAATGGACGAAATGATTGTTGGTTCAAATTCCACTTATTATAATAATTATATTAACAATAAATATATTGTCAATTAAGTTAGAAAAGTACGGTGTTAAGTTCCATTCTGTTTCTGTCTATAAAATGATATCCCAAATATTGGCTGAAGTTAAATGAGAGACTTATCACATATATCGAAAATCATTACATATATAGAAAATCATGGATCATTTTAAATAGTATTTTTATTGTATACTAATGACAAAATCCTACACTACTATTACAAAAAAGCTTCTAAAGGAGTTCATATAGTAAAAGAAGTTGTCAGTATAAAATTAGAAAGCAGAGCGCCTTAACACTCTTCTCTACTCGCCTATTTCATTTTCTCACGTGAGAATCAAACCGACAACCATTGTAGTTACAGTAACCTCTGATATTATAATATAATATTGCAAAAACGTAATGACCTTTATTAGATTTTTTCATTTCTGTAGCAAGTAATTATATATTGTTAGATTGTTGTTCAAATTTACAATTAATATATTTGAAAAATGAATTTTAGTAATTCTATTAGGTCACTGTTACACTGACAGATTCGACAGCCATTTTACTTTACTTGTTGAATGATGAAAATTGCAAAATAATATAATTATTCAATTATTGTAATATGTTATCACAAATATGATTTCTCTTCTTATTATAAACTATATAGCAGCCATCACAACATAAAACGAATTGTCTCATCTACATTACCTCAAGAACCAAAAATTAACCAAAATTACTTAAAGTCCCTCAATATTAACTAACTTACCGTCATAAGTGCTCTGACGACATCTTCACTGATTGGATACCACAACCTTACTTTCTTGTACAACGGATGTTTCTCGTAATACGATACTAGTTCGACGAGACTCTCAAACTTGACCGTACCGATTGTGTAGAGACGACCCTCTTGTTTTATGCGACAGTGTTTTATTTCTCTTTCGCTTCTGACAAATAAATAAATTTATTAATAAAATTAGATACATGTATGTACAGAATATTTAAGGTTATCATATTATTAATATAATAGTAAAGTGAATTTTCGATTATACGAGGATCGACCAACTGCTTATCCAGATTACTGCGTCCACCGAACAGGAAATAGACGAACATTCAAGAATTTTTAAGCATCACTTGTATTTTGTATATTTTATATTATATTGTAAGACTATTACACTACTGCTTAATTCCTAATTATAAAGTTAAAGACTGTGTCAGTAAGTAAAAAACGATTCTTTTGAACATCCATGTATCCCCAATTGGTTCGGATAATCGACGATCTATTATATTTAATTTCTTATAGAGTCAACTTAAATTTGAAAAAACAATTAGAAATCTAAATTTTCAAACAAAAAAAAAATATTATTATAGTTTTTTTTACTTATATATTTTTATATTACCTGAAGCTAACAGCATATGATCCGTGCTCCTTCTCGCTGGGTCGCAATAAGAAAGCACCGTCTGTGTTCACTTTCCTCAGTAACTCCTCGGCCTGCATGCGCGAGCAATGCGGCTGCCACCATTCCTTGCCCTCGTGTTTATTTGGCTGGGGCACTGGCTCCTTTAGAGTTATTAGGAATTCCTGCGAAATATGAATATGTTAATAAACTAGCTTTTCTTTATAAATGGAAATAGTAAAGAATTGTGTTTGTCACATGACACAATGGGTTACATCGAAAAGATTAACGTAATGTAGAATAACCTATAGCCTGCCTCGATAAATTAAGTATACAATATGAAAATATTTTTTCAATTCCAATCAGTAGTTATTGAGATTAACGTTTAACCAAACAGTCTTCAGAATATTATAGATAATATATTTTTAGAATCCAGATATTTTGGCCACTATTGAGCTTTTTAGTTGGTCCACACTTAAAAATATAAAGTGTCAGTGTTTGTCAAAAAAAAAAGGAATCATATTAAATTTGAGCTATGTAAAAGAATTATTTGATGAGAAGTTAATTGTCTCCTTTACTATTGATCCATCCATTACATCATGTCATTCATTTTGTAATGAAGTAAGAAAATTGTAATTTTGTTAAGGATATTCCAAGTATGTTTCTTGTTTTTCAATATTTACCTCTTCTGGCTCCTGAAAAGAAAAATATCTAATGTACCATCACTTCCATTGAAGCGTAGTGGCACTTACGTGTAACTGTAAATGCGATGGTTGTAGGTTCAAACTTCATCTAAAGGAATGAATTATATTATCTTCCTAGTTCTGAGAAAAAAATAGATACAGCGTCGAATTATGCCACTATATACATGTAATGTTTCAAGTATTTATGAAATAAAGGGACAAATAAAAACCAACCAACCTGACTGCGCAATGGATGAGTCCTGTAATGTGTTATCAAGCTATAGAGGCTATCGAAGCACATGCTCTCAATCAAATAATATTTAGTGACCCCTCTATCCTGCTTTAGTTTTATCCTGCAATGGTTCACTTTGCCCTGTCTCCAGAAGGACAGGCAATAGTCACCTACAAAAGTGACACTTTCTCTTACTAAGAAAGTACCGTCACCGAGATGGGCATGAGCTCTTAGCAGATCTTCAGCTTCTTGACGGTTTCCTGCCAACCGTCCATGGAACCAACACTCAGAAAAGTGGAGCTCATCATGAGGTACACCCCCACTGCTTGTACTACCAGCTGTTGAGCTCACATCCCCCTCCCCTTCACTATCACCATCTGTTTCCACTTGGTTACTATAATGCTCCGTGTAGTACAATTTGTTCTCAGTTAGTACAAACGCATGCGGATTCCAATCCTTATCCACCGGATCTTCTAACAAGAGAATACCATTCTTGATAGTATTCCTGAGATCGAGATCCTTTACTTCCTCTTGGCGGATGGAAAAAGAGTTCTCTTCAGCCCCCTCTGGTAGTTTCTTGTGTTTCAATATGATTTTTCGTCTTAAGTCATGAGGCGAGGGTAGGGAGGTCTCATTTTTCTCGTAAGGTTGCACAAGAAGAAGATCACCAAAGACATCTTGGAAGGCACTGGCCATCCTCCTCTGTTGGGGTAGTGAACAGTTATCCTCGATAGACAGGATGAGAGGGTAATCGGAGACCACGAAAGCATGTTCCTTGATGGTTCTCAATACATCCATGAGCTTCACTTTGGTGGTCAACGTATGACCGTGGTAAATAAACGGTGTGCCGTCTGGTCCGTCCCAGCAATCCAGCTCGATACAACGGCACCCCGCCCGCAAGCATCGCACGTAGGCTTCCAATGAAGATTCACTTGAGAACTGGTCTCCTGTCAAGTATCTTGAACAAAAATATTTTGAATTATATTATATATACATATATAATATTCTTTATTATACTAAAATATACATAAGAAAACAACAATAAAACATTTAGTTCACAAAGGTGGACTTATCTCTATAAGAGATCTCTTCCAGCCAACCAGTGGAAGTGGATGAGTAACAAGTACATATATGTGGCTTAAGAAGATATTCGTTGGGACCATCATGGTACTGGTTCTGACTGTAATCATAATTACGTTCATTTCCTCGCTCTGGTAAGAAAAAAATCCTGTGTTAAATTCTACACTCAACACAGATTGTCTTGAAAATTAATCAAAAATAGGGGATTGGAGTGACTTAACACTAGATTCCCTGAGCCTACTCTGCTATATACGGAAGACAATTTGAAACTGAAAAAACAAATGGTTTTGTTAAGATATTTACGTGTTGTGAGAAGACGCAATCCAGTAGTGTGAGAGTGGTCTCGTCATGTCCTGGGTCACGTTGTCATGTTTCGAGTTCCAGATTGAATTTTGCTTTGAGAATAACATTTCGATGAACTGAAATTGAATTTAACTTTTAGTTTTGCTTGTATAAGTTGTAAAATACTATCTAAGACTATATTTAAGAATAATAAAGTGCTTGTTAATATTTTTAAAATATTCTTTAACACTAAGAAAAGTAAAATCCTTCTTTACAAAACGAATCGAAATTTGAGCGTAGCGGGCCTTGAACTCGACTTGACCTATTTGGAACAGTCCAAGCGCTCTGACCACTGAGCCATACGTTTTCATCAATATAGTGACATATGTGACTTAAGAATTGAATTTGCAACCATTTTTTGTTTGATTAACCTAAAGTTATATGTAGGTAGAGCACAAAGTAAATGTTCTACGAAATTAATCAGCAAATATTAATTCAACCCCTAAAATAAACCTTAATGTATTCGGAACACATCATGCGCGCATGACAACGTTGACCGCCCACTTAAAACATGTCACTTATCGTATAGAAATATATCACTCTGATTTTACAAAGGCTGGAACAAACTTTTATATTTTCAAAGCTTTGTTGAACACTTTAAATAAAACTAAAAAATAAATAAATTGCAAGCGCACATATGTATGTAAGTATATATGTAGGTATATAAGTATTTCGACGTAGTTTG
The DNA here is from genome assembly GCA_013403705.1 of Heliconius hermathena. Classification (NCBI taxonomy): domain Eukaryota; kingdom Metazoa; phylum Arthropoda; class Insecta; order Lepidoptera; family Nymphalidae; genus Heliconius; species Heliconius hermathena. The sequence goes on along the minus strand of JAAIXJ010000217.1, from coordinate 213,780 downwards.
ATAAGAATGTATGTTTTAGTAGTAAGATTGATTGGACGGTTTCAAAGAGACGTGGGTTCCAATCTCACTATGTTTAAATTCATAAACGTTACCTTTGTTTTCTTTCTGTCATTCATTCCGTTCTATCTTTCAATCATTGCTAAGTGCTCACCTCGTTCAATGTGAAGTAGGGCTCGGCGATATCTCTTTGCGGGTCCTTCAGATAGTCCCGAATGAATTGAGACACCAGCACTTCGTCCTCCCCAAGTACATCGTGTTGCTCAACTAGAAGAAACCTTTTGAATTCTCCCAGCGTGATGGTGGTACCATTCGAACAATATTGGGAATGCTTGTCAAATATGTCGTGGACATTCTGTGAATGATGGACTCCATCAAGAAAAAGAAACTGGTATTTGCTGGTTGTCTCAGGAAACTGGTGTTCCGGGAGATTTCATTTGGACATTTGAAAATTGATATCTACATGATTAAAGCTCCTAATTATTATTATTTTTCTATGCATCTTGAGTTTTTACGTTACAGAGAAGTCCATCATTTCCCTTATTACCATTTATTTAGATATATTACCTGTTAAGTAGTTCTCAACGCTGTGGTTTTACAAGAGAGAGGTTCAGATATAGTCGAAATATATTTAGTCTTCTTGACAATAAACAGGCCACAAAATGCGACAGAAAAAAATTGCATCGAAAAGTAATCATTAGACTAGTATAAGATCTACGGATTTGAAACGATTTGCAAATCATCTTCAAAATTTAATCTAAATACACTTAATATCTATATCAAGTTAGTACTTATTATTATTTAATTAAGAATTGAAGCTTACAAAATATAATTCCTAGAGACCTTACCAACGCACAAACTCTGCTTTATAAAAAATAATTACATTATAAATCCACGAACATTAAAATTGGTTTCGGTGAAACAGCTCGGACGTGGGTTTATTCTTTATAAACGTTAATTAAAAATAAAATTCAGAGGAAAATACGAAATATTCAAACATTTCATTTTATATTTAATTAAAAGTAACTGAGGCCAGTCATAGCGCAGTGGTACAAGAACACTATAAACGAACACGATGTGGTTTCGATTCCCACTCGAGGAAATATTTAATGTTTTCGTTTCATCGCTCTGGTAATAAGGTAAAGGGCGGCGTTGAGTTCCGCCACTCAAAACACAATATTTAAAAATTTGGCGAAAAGTGGGGAATGGAGTGTCTCAACACTTGGTTCCCTCAGGCTTTCCGGCTATACGGGAAAAATTGTGAAGATGATCTCTGTGGTATTGAGTATATATAAATAAATTAGTCTATTAGATTTTAGTGTATTCGTTCAACAGGTTGTATTGACGTCTCGCAATGTGATACCTTTGTAAGCGCGGTTTGAGCGACATTGAAATGCCATACATGATATACCTTCATTCTTCAGAGATACTATTATACAAAAAAAAAATGATTTTACCAATTAGTATTCATTTAAAAAATAATATATTTATAAAGCATATTCCGTGTTACAAATTACAAATAACGTTTGTAACTTTTGTAATGAATATATTTTTTTCTCATTGGTTCCCATGTTTTGGTGTATTATTCTATCATTACTTATTGTATCATTGTTAACAGAATAAATCCACGTAATAATAAAAACTTTGTATAAAATTTAAAGTAAATCAATTTTAAATTCAATTAGATCTTCATAAAATTTAACGTCGCTTTACTCATTTATAAAATATATTTCGAGATAATCTATAAACGGGAGTGGGTGGTTGAAGCGCTAGCAAATAATATACACATTCTGGGTATTAACGATGGAAAAACTATTTTCGTAATTAGATTTCTATAGAATCAGAACTATTTTAAAAATAAATTTATTAACAAATAAAAAGAAATGCTTCAGTTTAATAAAATAAAAGGGAACACTCAACCTCGAGTGGGGGTTAAATCCACAACGTAAATATATATTATATGTATAATATAACTTTTAAAATCTTGTTGCCGAATATATTCGGCAACAGGATTTTAAATAAAAAAGTCTGAACAAAAGTTTGAACTTTGTTTTCTTTGTTTACATTTTGTCTCAAGCCTAAATGAATAGACTATAGTGTTCTACTAGGTCTATAACCGAAGGCACATTTGAGATCAGCAATAAAAAGTATTTACTTTTTATTGCTTAATATAAAATGTGCCGTAAACATTTATTTAACTTATAAAATGTATACTCACATTTTCATCAAATATAAGCTTGTGGTAGATTATGGAAAAGTCGTCAAAACCAATTTCCCCCCTCTTGTTAGTATCGACTTCCTGAAATATGTCTCTCAATTTGCTCGTCGATATTTTACAGTTTATTTTGGGTAAAAATCCTTTTACTTCTTTCATGGTTATTCTACAATAATAAATTAAATTAGGAATATATATTTTACAATGAAAACAGAAGACTATGTATATTTTGTTAAAAGAGCCCAATCTTGTTGAGAAATATGAACAATTTATTTCTAGAAAGTGCTTTAAAGAGCAGCAAGCGCTGGGACAGTGTAGAAAGAAGGTGAGCATTAATGCTTGTTTAAACCTACACATGGATTGCAAGCTGCAGATTTTGTCTAGGGGAAAAGCGGGGCAATTATCTCTGTAACTGTTAGTAACTTATTAAAACAAATAAAGTTATTAAAAAAGAATTGTCTAAATGTGTGGATAATTCACGAAAAGTGGACATGTGTCTGGCCTGTTTGACACACTTAATTTTGGGCTAAAATTCCAACGTCTGGGAAAGCTGATTACGAGTCCCAGGCACTGCCTCAACCTCCTGCAACCACATCCACAAACAAATACTAAGTTAGAAGAAGATACTGTTTTACATTTTTATTTTAACTTTTAAGGATTCCATACCCCAAAAAGTAAAACAGAACTTTTGTATCTTATAAACACTTTGATGTCTGTCTGTCAGTCAACTTTTAACTTAAGTTTCTCAACTTTTATCACCTATATCTTAACTAGTTTTTTAGAAAACCAGTTTTAGGTAATAAGCTAAATAATTCTTATTACATATTAAGGAATTCAGGAAAAATATATCTATATACATACTTCTCATTAGCATTTTCAATCGAATAAAACTCTTTTCTCAGCCATCTCTCTATCTGCAGAGGATATGATGCATTGACTGCTTCCTCAATCAAGAACCAAAGCCCCTGTCTCCATGCATCACACTCCTTGTCAGTGGGAGCTGTAGATATTTCCTAAACTTGTAATATCTTATTTAAAAATTTTAACATAGCCTGCTTCAAACCCATGATTACCATCCAAGTGTTTTGGCCATTTTTTAAATCTTTGAAGTGTTATTTCACATAAAGAATACAGAAATATTTTAAAACCTAAAAATTTAAATTTAATGAACCCACACCCTTTAAAATTGTGTCAAACACAATTTATTAAACTTAAACTAACTTTGCTTGAGCTTTTATAAAACTTAAAACTAATCTCATTTATAGCTACTATAGTATATGTACCGGAGCTATATATATGACTGTTTAAACAACTCGGTAATCAAAACTTTGATGAGATTCAATTTGAAATCAATGCTTTTGTGTAAATCTATTATTAACATGCGGCCATGACTTTTATTGTTTACCTGCAAACGATGCGGAACGAAGCTTGAACTCTCCTCCATAATATATTGTAAAGCATTTAGAATTCTCTAGCCTCTTGATCTCCTCCGGCCATCTCTCAAAGTCCTTTGATGATTTGCCAACTCGTACTTCTTTGATATCTCTTATGTCTAGGGCTCCCTCGAAAGCCTGGCGCTGCGGGGAACCGCTTCTAAACCAAATGACCTGGTGGGTTTCGCGTCGCACCGACAGAGTGCGGCGTTCCGGACGCTTGCGAGGATAGAACTTCAAAACAGTGGATCCGCGCTCTATATAGGAGATTAGCTGATCAGCTTCATGTATGAGGCGGTCGCTGCCGCCGTTATAGCACACTGTATTCATGATGGCTGTGTCTCACTGTAGTAAATTGTAGTCGACAAATAAACGCCGGCTCGAGGCTGGCAGATCAGTGGTGCCGCCGCCGCTAGCAGCCCGCTACTGCCGTACCGCCTCTCCCACCGAAATCTCGCTCCTTTGACATTTACAAGGCAAATTGGATTATTGATCGCGCGTTCACCTATATCCGCCTTCAGCGACACCGCGATCACACATCGTCCAAATAAAACTTGAACGTATTCATGAATAATTTACATGATGCAACTTGTAATTCAAATGTATATATTATGTTAGTTTACATTAGTTATAGTATATCTAATAAATCATTGTGTGTATCGGTGCGGTGGACATTTTCTCGAAACAGTATTGCCAGTTAATTTGACTCATGTCAATTGTCAATTACGTCACACCTCATTACAATAATACAATACTGACAGACAACACACACTCGTCGCGTAAGCGATACGTTATTTTTGTATTATCTACGAAAAAAAAGAAAATATAAAAGTTGAAATACTTACAATATACATGCTAAATCTTATCTTTATCTTAGCTAGGCGCAAAAGCCTAGTGTGGGTATATTTTAAAATATTGATTAAAATATTCATATTATTCTTTAAAACGCTAGCTACTTGCTTCTGATGGCCTCGAGGACATTGATGTGTAATTTGTGTTTAAAGTTTTAAGTAAAATTGTGATTTTATAATATTTTTTTACTATTTTGAATGGTAATAAAATCTTGCCGGGAATAAGTCAAAGTTCCATGTTAATTCAATTCGCATTATTGATTTTATCACTAGAAGTAAACAGCCAATCAGGATGCACCAATTATTGGTCGCATATAAAAATAGAATATTTGCATCTGCGCTCTAAATCCTCGCGTTGCCAAGGACTTACGTGGGAGGAAGCTTCCAGGAATTGAACTAAAAATGTTTTCACTTATTTTCAATTTATTTTCCTGATAACATAAAGTGGTTTCTGCTTGACTAATAGAAGTTCTTTAATAACATATATTTCCTGTGCCAAGTAAAATTATTTAAAAATGTTTTTTTGTTACACTAGTGCGGGCTTCTTTTGATTGACCAATAATAAATAAATTTTCTGAATATATTTAAGTATATTGAAAATTTTAAAAACTTAATTAATGAAATGTTTATATATCAAGTTAACAATTTTCGAATCAAATATAGACAAGTTTATTAATGTTAATTTCAGAATTATAGATTGACCATCTAATTCTAAAACAATATTTTCAATTTATTATATCCAAATCCATTCAGTAGGTTTTTAATGTTGTTCAGCGAAAATTCAAAGCCACTTCTTCAAACTTTTAATGTATATATTTCTATATATATTACAATTTATTTTATTGATAATACTTTCTTTTATTAATTTAGTTATTCTCTCCCACTCTACTTGAGTGTAGTGGTAAATAAAATGCAAACATATTTCTACATAGTTATTTATTTCGTACTAAGTAAGTAAAACATTCTGTACTACTTTTACTACAACAATACGAGACTAAAATATTTTTTTAAACTGATTCTTTGTGTTCTATGTTTACGTAGATTTTTTACAATAATACTTTTGTCATTCTATATTATTTAAAGTACACATTTTTTATATGTAGAAAAAAATAGCTAGCTACAATCTTTTTGAACAGTATTAATACTTCTTTTAAAATCAATAAATAAATGATTGTTAACAAATTTTATTATAATTGAAATAAACTTCCAGATCGACACTAGTGTGTAACATCTAAGCAAAACATCTGTGATTTAATTTTCCTTACTGTGTCTATGTTCCTTAGACAATAGTACAGATAAAATAAAGTTATAAATAGAATTGATTTAAAAGGTAGAATGAAGATTAATGAATTAATTTAAAATATGCCCATTTAAATTAAAAAATCTATATTATGATGTAAATGTCATGGAAAGTGATAGAATCATTAAATTTTAAAATTTAAGGCATTACAATTTAAATAAATATACTAAAAATCTATGTTTCACATATTCCACATATATATAAGAAGAGATAAATGTAAATCTTAAAATAACACTGCTTTGACATTTTTATTATTCTATAACATCATCATAAATGATAATGTAAATTAAAAATTTTCAGTAGTTTGTGCAAACTACATATTTTTTATATCGATTATAACATTCATATCGTGTAAATGTTCATAAAAAAATGTTCATGGTAACATTAATCAAAATTGTATACACAATAATAAAAAAAAACAAAGACTAAATAATATAAATAACTACAATTGTGGGTTACCGAGGATTTAAATTAACCATAATATGTGTTACTTAATTTTACTTCTAGGAAATAATGACAGAAAAATCGTTCTCAATGTTAATGTTAAACTATAAAATTAGTATATGAAATTAAAGTAATATTATATTATAATACAATAGTAAAATATTTATTTTTCAAAATATTACGACCACAATATAATAAATTAATAAACAAATTACTGTATGGACAGACATTGCACTAAAAGCAATGTTTACAGTGTAAAAAATTCTGTTTAACAAAAAAAATACCATAATATAACATTGTTTATTAGTGCCTATACTTATATTAAGTAAAATATAATATTTTTCAAGTAGGTAATTGAAGAGATATAGAAGGAACTTTAATAGTCAAGTTTAGCTAAAAGCGAAATCATATTAAATATTGTCTTGATCAATCTGTCTGTCGGTGGCTCGGAGACAAAAGTATTTCGTCGAACCAGATTTAGTGTCTGTGTCTGACAGAATAAAAACAGAATGAGGAGGAAGAGAGTAAATAATATAATATTTAATACAATAAGTGTTGACTGATCAGAGGTCGTAAACATCGGTGGCCGGACGCGACCCATGCTAGCTAATACTTAAAAATAACATTCCATCACTCGATCACTTATCAATATAGAAGTAACAAATTGATTAGACACAATAAGTTATATGGGATATACCCAAATAAAAATAAGCGATATTTATTTCAATATTTGATTTATTAAAAAAAATATACATTTGTAATAAAATTAATAAAGTAAGCGCTAATTGTTGGATTTAAAATACCATTGAACTTTCCGCATAGCTCGAAACTTGGAAGTGACATATATGTACATATGTGTATGTATATGTAGGGTACTGAAATGAAATGCAAAGTAGTAAAAATAGTTACTAAAATATCTACTAAAAGTGAACCTGCGACTACTGTGGAACTATTGCACAATTCGATATATTCCGCCACCAAAATATCTCGGCCTCCTACCAACGAGACATTTCATATGGCGTGCGTGCACGTCTGCATTAGTTTGGAATGTAACCCCCGACCCCCAGAACTCTTAAAAACGAGCTCGCGTCAAATGAGATCTCTTCACGACTCTTCGTCTGCTTACATAACTAGCACATAATGTACGTAATATTTGTGATAATTGTAAATATAAATATAATTTATGAAATAACTGTTTCATAGAAATGAGCCAGTTCCTTTCTGTCTACACGCTCCTATTACAACATCGCAACCTGTGACCCGCCCCACCCGCTGCCCCATAACATCTACTGTCAGCTACAAATACATAATATGAGAGGCGATAAGTAATAAATATTCAAGAGCTATGATGCAGAGTGCTACGGTGGAGTGGATTAGAGATGGGCTCCGGCACCATTAGGCGGGGGAGAAGGACATAGCGTCGCGGTCGGATCCAGCCGCCGTCATCACCTCCTCGAAGGCCGCGTCCAGGCAGTGCTTCAGCTCGGCGTACGACACCACGAGCACGCTCTGCTCGTCACGTGACATCAGCTCTACCTGCTCACATCAAGGCACATCTTGAATACACACAGCGAGATTTAGCGAGGCCGCTGTCACCATCACGCACCAGCGGTAGAGTGCAGTTATACAAATGTCAAATTGTGTTCAGGGTTATTGTTTAGTAAATGTACTATTTGTACTTGACCTGGCAGACAAAACAACTATAAATTTTTGAAACTAATCTAATTAAAGTCCTAATCTTATTAAATGATGATAAGCAATACAATATCGCATAGTATCTACTATTAGGTACGTGATGTATGTACTGTGTGTACAATGTGTCGTGTTACTGCACTCTACTGCGTGCCGAAATAATTTAAGTCAATTTTCTTTATAGAGACGTTTTTGAGTTAGAATTTTCATATGTAAGTTAGGTATAACAAGAAGCAATTGAGAGACGCGTCCACCACGTGGTATGACGAGCGTCGATCTCATAAACATCGAGTGGACGAGCTAATATTTATGGGAGCGACATAAAACCCAAAAATGTCTCCGTAATTCCGCGTGCATGATTAAAAATTATATTTACATGATAAATTAGCAACGTTTGCTTAATGACCCGTACAGTGTATACAACAATAAAATATGCAAAAATATTTAGTCGCGTGGCAATTAATAATAATAAGAATGTGAACCAAAAATTATATCCAGCCCGTTTAAAGTTAATTGATGGCAACAAGGCTCGAGGTGAGATATCCCCACAACTGTTCCTCGTCCAGGTGTCAGGGCCTGAAGCCTGCGCAGACATGCACCACTACAGAAGCAAGCTCCTAACCAGCAGACTTCAAGGTCGGCACGACGACATTAAGAACTTTATGAACCGATTTCTACAGCGTGGGGTATCCCATACACAAATAATCTCGAATTGTATAAACAATCTTTAATGATTAGGTACATATGGATGTATTTGTGACCAACTTTAAAACAAAATATAAAAGTTGTGTGTTAAGTTGTGCGTCGGTGGAGAAACGACGACACAATACTCAAAGTATTGAAAATGTTCACATTACAAATCATTATAAAGAACTCTTAATAATCTTTAATTAGAAGACGAACGCAAATCAGTATATTAGATAAATAATCCCGTAATTAAAGTCTCGGGCGAAGCCGCGAGCATGTCGCTAGTATGTCAATATATGCGAAGAGATTATTTGCAAATTTTCGTTGCGTCTTATGCGATTGCACCAAATGAACGATATATAAATATAGAGAAACACTGAAAAAATCAATATGAGTATATAAGTCTAGTTTTGAGTAATATCTAAAGCAATATTCTAATGTAATAATAATGAACATACATATAGTATTACCTAATTAAGGGACGAACCACGTGTCTGCAGTGTCGTTACCTACCTTAGTCTGAGAGCCTCCATCCAGGTTATTCAATGCATTGGTAACGTGCGCCTGGTCTATCCAGGGTCGGCCATCACTCGTCACAGAGTGGAATATATAATCTCTAAATAACTTTAGCATGTAGCGATCGCCGGTCTCAGACCACGTCGGGTCCATGTTCATCCTAAAAATGTTTTTGTTATACTTCACATGATTACTTAGAAACTAAATTTGGTATTTATTGGTAAACATCAAATGAAATAAATTTAACAAAAGTTAAGCATGCGTTGATATCGAAAAGAAGAAGAATCATTAATATTAGTTATTAATATTATATGAATAAAAGCGACCACTCATCGTGCATTTTTTCTTCTTTACAATTCTAATTGTTGAAGCCAGAAGTTCCCACATTCGAATCCATAGTGAAATATCATAAATAGCTAGATACGAGCTCATGTTTCTTACATCCCGCACTATATTAACTAAGTGTTAGTTGAAATTCGTCTAAAATTCAATATTATTCTTATTCATAATAACCAATTTACATTTTAAAATATCCATTAATAGATTATTAAGACCAAATATTTGAAACCAATTAGATAAAGCTATCCAACATGTATGCGAACAAAAAAACACATACTCCGGCCGTTCATTGACGACTCCCAACTTGACCAGGATACGGAGAAGACGGCCGTTATCTACTTCCCTGGATAACTGTTCTTCAAATGCATCGGCACGACGTTGAAGAGCTTCAACCTAGTGGCAATGACCATCAAAGGGCAGAGAACTAAGTGTTAAGACACTCCGTTCTCCTTTAAAGTTGGTGTATAAGACGTATATTTGTGTGTAGATTTAAAGATAGTTAATATATTACCTGTTAACTGAAAGCAAATGGAACTGATATTTATTTATAATTAAATATTTAACTTTTATATTTATTTTAATTTGTAATTATTTGTATCTTATTTGCTAGTAATTCAATAATAACCGATATTGCGGTACTTAATTTAGATTTCCTAAAATCTGTTTCTATCGAACGATTCGAATAAAAATACACAAATAGCTTTAAATACATAATTAATTTAACATTCTTTACAAGTTCCGGGCTCTATAAAATAAAGTACTATAACTATATAAATATTAAATATATACGAGTAATTCCTTATTCACAATGACTTTAAATCTATTTACCAAGTAGGATAGTAATCAAAGGAAGAAATGAAAATTAAATACAAAATATGACTTACTATCAAATAAATATTATTTAAAATTGCATTTAAATACATTTGTTTATAAGTACCTGCGTGTAGAAGCGCGCCCCAATCATCGGCATGAGATCACTGATGGAGCGGCGCGTGTTCGTTGTCGATATGAGATACCTGCTTGTCGATCAAAATTATTTATACGGACGTACGTTATTTACAATGTTTATTATGTTTTAAAAGATTGTCGGTGTTTACTATATTTATAGTTGATACTACACACACATACATTACTTGAAGTTAGTATACGTACGCTATCAGCTTATGACTTAGTCTACGATTTAATAATACGTATACTTCACAATTACATAAATCTATAACTATTACTTCCTTATTAAATACAAAGTATAATAAATCACAAATATAAACAGTCAAAACACATAAAACATACATCACTACATACCTTTAACCATTTAGTCTACACTATCTCCCATAATGTCTGAATACTAAATTAAACTATTCAAATACAGATTGAGGCCGTCGACGAATTTGTTTTTAATTTTTTTATTTCCTTGCTCTTGTAACAAGGCACAACGCGGCGTTCCGACACTCAAGACGCAATATCTCGAGTTTTCGGCGGTGCGTGGAAAACGGAGTGTCTTAATTTCCCTCCCTCTACTAAATGCTGGATACAGCCTGAGGCTGAATAATAAACTATTTAGATACTTACAACACAAGATTCTTGAAATCCGTGGAATAAGTCCTGGTGACGAGATCTAGACAAGCTGGTAGGTTGTCGCAGTGGATGCTGCGGCAGGCGAGTGCGAGAGCGAGACGACCGAGGGAAGCCAGGTCATCTTGTTGGGCCTGGATAGGTTACGTTTTTGACCTCAGTGAACCTTTATTGGATCTTTAATGAACCCTTACTAGATCCGAAGACATGAGCAAAGAATGAGCATATGAAGAAATGGATTCGATTCCTATTTGGTGTAACTTACACATTGTTCCGTTTACAACAACAGTCATCTATATAATTTGAATGTACACTGGTATCTAAATAGGCTTACAATTTTACGAATGCATTAAATTACTTGTCGATTTATTAGTAAATAAAATATATTATATGTAAAGTACAATATATATTTTTTCATAATATTTTCAATATAAAAATCTTTAATATTTTTTTATATATAACCGATATATAAAAAAATATAAAAAAACGATTATAAACGACATAGGAAATTTCCTTAACAACATATATATATAATAGGAATATATAAGTATAACAATAGCAAAAATGATGCTGAACCCAAAACAATCAACTTAAAAAAAATTATATCTTCTCAATAGCACATAACGTCATTGCGCGTGAGAAACCGCGAATCATCACTTTGTTAATAGCACATATGTATAATATTATATTTGGAAGAAATTTAATCTGACAATGAAGGGTTGGTTGTTGTCCTCGATGATCGATCGGTCTTTAATAATATTGCGGTCATTATGATTTTACCAAAATGGGAATTCATTAAAGCCTCACCCACGATAATACTTGCAGCTTTCCGCAATACTGTTTACCAGAATAGAGGTGATCTTTGAGTCTCTTTAGCAACTAAAAGTGATCTTACTCCTAAATTCCTCGGCTGTCTCAGTAAATGTAATTGCTGTCAGATTACTTTCTGAGACGAATATTTTGTCGAAATCCAAAGGATGTTGGATATTTACTGATGTAATATTTTCAAATGATTGTAGAACAAGAATAGAAATGAGGTTGTGTTCAATGGGTCCAGATAACACCCACTTCCTTATGAAATTATTATACTTGGCTATACAATTTTTAAAGAAAGGCACAAAGATTACACGATTTATGAATTGCTACGACGTTTAGACTAATTAAACGTTTTAAAGTAAATTTGCTGATCTCATATTATAAAAAAGGCTATTACAATAATTGGATATGAAAAGTGTAAAATTAAAATCCTAATAAAAGAATAATTAAGAAATAATGTTTTAGAATGCATTTATATGTGTTTTCTCATAATATTTAGGTTCCTATAGTAAAAGCTTTCATTTTAAAATCCGTAATATATTTATAATTTGTTACTACAAAACCGTAAAAGTGTCCACAAGTGTACATGGAAACTAAACGAGTTACAAGTTGATTGATTTTATCTTTCGTTTTAGTCAGTTGCACTACCTATTAGCCGGTATTTATTTATAAAACTAACAAGATACTAAGTTTTTTCTGTCTCCTGTAAAACTGTTAAAAAGCAGATACGCGGTAGGCAGACAAAGTGCTCATACGCAGTTTCGCACCCACAACGACGATAAATTACTACGAGATTTCTATACTATATACTAAGTCGGGCCGTAAATATTGTTACAATTAAAAAATATATTTATTATTGAATTCAGAATTTTTATAAGATTTTTCATTGTGTTTTCTTATTTTATTTTCACGCCAATATATTGTAAAATGTTTTGTGATATTAAAATGGAGTGGGGTGAAAGAGAACTGAATTGTTGTCATTGCATAACGTAAAGTAGGTATGGAGCCAATACAATTTTGAAAATCCTCCACACGCTTGGTATTTAGTCAAATACTTGTGTACCGGACCATTGATAGGTACAATGAAACCTTCTGTAATTGTAACACAAGCTGCCCTTATACGAAAAAGGCTATCAAAGCAGTAAGTGGAAAAATTTAAGAAATCCTGTTCGAAAGCAAAAGACTTCATCTCGAGAGATGAAGATAGCACCTAGGACCATATCACATATTTTAAAAGATGACTTAAGATTTGCAGCTTATAAGACACAGACTGGACGTTTTTTAACTGATGATTTAAAAAAGGTGTTAATTTTTTTTACACTTAAGTAATATTTTAACAAACAATAAAATAAATACCGTCAGTATTTATTTTGAAAGCTATGCAGAAGCTTCCTAATTAGTCATTCGTGAGCATTGTCCGACTTCAGTGATGGCTTAATGGGATGTTAGGTATGAAGGAGTGACTGAAGCACATTTTTGTAAAAATTATTTGAGACGGTTAAGTTTTTTAAGAACATCATGTTTAATAACCAAGAATGGTCCTTTGAGCAAGATTCAGCACCGGGTCATAAAGCTCTATCCATCATTTTGGTTCGAAACGAATGTTCTGGACTTCATTAGAGCTAAAGACTGGCTGTCATCAAGTCATTATCTTAATCCACTGTGTAATTGAGTTATATTGAAGCAAAAAATCAAGAACGTAGACCTAACAGAAGAGCAGTATTTGCTGATTTTGTTCAAGAAACTGGATTTTTTCAAAAAATCACAAATTCCATAAGATCTGCTGAACCAATGAAAATCGCTGAACATATATAGGTGTGAAATGGATAGGTACTGCGGGCTATCTGTAAGCCACCGTTGAACCGTCGATCGCGTTACACTCTGTATATTTTTAATGGTTTTGTATTAATGGATTAAACTAACATACTGTTGTAGCAACAAATGTTACGTATAATAAAAAAAATCTTTGCAACAATATTTATGGCAAGACTAATTATGCAGGGGGCGCGGGTTCGAGTCCCGTTACGTTCAAATTTTTATACTTTTTCTAAATAAGTATTTTTCTTTCCCAAATGTGGAATAACACTTTAAAAAATATTTATGGCAAGACTAATTATATTTCAATACGTACCCGCGCTACATCCTCGTGGCCGTTCATGGCGTCTCCGATGCCGCACCACGCTATGCGGACGCGGCAACCGTTCATTATGACTTTAGTTGGCTCCAGGGTCCTAGCCATTATAAGCAAATTATAAGAAAACCGCTATAAAACAAGCTATACCACACAAAACAAGTAACAAATATAAAATAAATTTCATATAAAAAAATATTTTTGAAACTATAATACTTTAATTTCGTATCGCTTTAACCTATCACCTAAATATTATAATATAATAACTAAAATACTACTGGTACTGGTGAAATTCTTAAACATTCCATATTATCTTATGATATTAGCTTTTAAAGCTTTATTTAAAATGCTCCATATAAAGCTTTTAAATCTAACCAAACCAAAACAAAAACAAAAATAACGTTCGATTTGCATACAATCTGTCCACGGACACAGATAGTACTGACCGGCAGGCCATCCCGCTGGCGTGTATCGCACGCAGCGCCGCCGTCAGCTGCACGAGCATCGACCACAGCACCGCTTCCGGCAGCAGGGCACCGCACGCCACCGCTCGTAGCATTGCGTTCTTCTGTTAGTATCATATGTATAATATACATATATTTAAAATATGAATGTGTTGTATTTATTTGTTCATCTCTATATTCAATAGCGTTAAAAATGCGTTTACGCGTAAAGCTATGTCTCAAAAAAGTTCGAGGAAATATAAATATTTTAATAAAAATGTTAAGTGCAGAATCTACACCTAAAAATTACATAATTATATGTGATTAAAGTATGATTGTGTTTAAATTATCTCACAAAAAAGGAGAAATCACCACGTCACGTCAACATTTCAAAGACATGACTTCATTTATCCTTTGTTTCCAATTCCTACTGTTCTACATAAAGAATAAGACATACAGGTAAGAATTACTTACAGTACGGTCGAGAAGTCGTAGCCGCCCTGAAGTTAGCTGTAGGTGTACTTTTCATTATTTTCTTCCCGAGTGAACATTGCGCCTAACTTCAGTGCAACCACGACTCGTTATCTACAGTGACCCACCGTGTGTGTATAGGGCCGCGGCGCGTCTGGATCCGAGGAGAAGGGATCGTGGAAAGCGCCGTTCGCCTCCGGGCCGCTGCCGGGCGGCGCACCGCACAGGTATTTGCTCATCACCGTAATGGAGGAAGGGTGGTAGTCGTATATCAGCACCAGGGCTGGGATACATATAACGATAATACTGGTCTTTGAATCAGGAACATATAAGGATATTCAGATAAATACAGAACTAAAAAACTTTTTATTGAAATGTTAAATTGTTCTAAAGCCAGCTATGCTAAGTTTTATTGGGGTCAGGAAACACGTAACTACAAAACTTTTGATGGATTGCTTTTATCTGGTACTTGCTCTTTACCGTTACAGACGCCAGATGGTAGTCGTATATTACCAATATGGCACTGGATTTATGTTAATGTAACTATTACATGTTAAGTAAGAAACATAATATTAAGGTCTTATAAATGGTAAGATTTGCTGGAGTTTACATTTCAATGATTTCTGTAAAAGTATTACAGCTTCCTTGGAAAATCTATAGTAAAAATGAAAAAAAAAAGTATCTTTACTAAGAGATACAATTAAATTTATTTTCTTTGAAATATTTAAAAATAAAACACTATAAAATCATTATATCTCAATACAGTAAGTAATAAACCGAACTGTCATTTCTGTTTTCTGAATAAATAGGAAATTGTTGCCATTACTTTGACATTTTCATCGTTGTGAAGTTTTCGATTTCCGTTAGAATAAACGTTTGCGTCAGAGACGTTTGGTTTATAAGACGAATGGTTTGTAAGGACAGGATGTTATTATTGCTATATGTGCAGTTCTGATTTGCTCTTGTCCTACACATAAAATAATTTCCATATTCTGTATCTACTTCATCGTTTGTCAAAAATGAAAACCTATTTATATTGAGATCTAAGGTATGGCGCAAAATAATAAGAACTCTGAGTATATATTTTAAAATGAATTTTAAACTATTAAAATATTGTTAATATGGGATTCAATTACTATGATGATTTCTTAGTACATTTTTAAATAAAACATAATAAAAGAACTTAACAAAACAAAAAAATTCTCATAATAAAAGTTAAGATGTACTAATATGGACCTCATACCGCATGATCCTAATACAAGACAGAAAAATGTACAAAAAAAAATCATAGAGTTAGAATAAACAAAGAAATAAAAAATATGAACTCACAATGATCCCCAAACTCCTTGGTCGTGAACAGCCTGTGGAGCCTCACAATGTTCGGATGGTCGAGGTTCTTCCACACATCCATGCGCTTGCCGGCGGCCACACTGATGCCGTGCAGGCGGCGCATCGCGAAGTACTCCCCCGTGGTGCGGTGCGTGACGCGGTACGAGCTCGCCAGGAGGTGCGGCCCGCCCGGCTCCAGAGGCGTTAGATCGCCATATATGTCCACGGTCGAAGGAAGATCTGGCCGGGATGTTGATGTGTCATACTTATTTATTTGTACATTATTAACAATACAAGGAAGATATGTAATATTTTACAATACATGCATTTTTGACAGATCAAAGACGGCAGTATGCACAACAACACATCCCAATCCATGAATATTTTAACACTATGTAATTGATTAATAGTGAGGTATGTTAACACGCGACAAATAGGTATGAATCCAAATCGTAAAAATTATTTTAAAAGTTCTACAAATCTACCTATACGAAGAAATTATCAGTTATGCGACGAGTTGTATAAGGTTTATTGTCAATTTTGAAATATTTAAAATTCTTAAAAATAGAGTCAAACAGATTTTTTTTTCCTTAATACTTTCAAAATGTTGCTATTTTTTTAAACGAAACCATATTAAAACGTATATACGAGGTCTGATTAAATAAAAACCGTTATTTTCAATTTTTTCAAAAAGTATTTATTTATTCATCAATAACTGTCTTGTCCCCCTCAAATTAATCCCCCTCAGATATAATACACTTATGCCAGAGTTTTTTCCAATCTTCGAATTCGAAACACTTCTGAAACGCGCTTTTTGGTATCGCCAACAGCTCCTGTTTCGATTTTTCATTTATATCCTCAATCGTAGCAAAAAGCTTTCCTCGCGTCGGTGTCTTCAGTTTTGGGAAGAAGAAAAAGTCGGCGGGGCCAAATCCGATGAATACGGTGGTTGAGGCATGATAATGGTTTTGTTTTTGGCCAAAAACTCACGCACAAACATTGATGTGTGAGCTGGTGCGTTATCATGGTGCAAAATCCATTATTGTTTTTTCCACAATTTGGTGCGTTTCGGACGAATTCCTTCGCGCAAACGGCGCATAACTTCAAGATAGTATTTCTTATTGACAATACGATCTTGTCGCAAGAATTCATGGTGCACCACGCCATTGCAGTCGAAAAAAACAGTGAGCAAAACCTTCACATTTGACCGAACTTGACGTGCTTTTTTCGGTCTTGGCTCTTGTGGACGCTTTTATTGAGATGATTGGGCTTTCCATGCGACGTTGTTTTTGTTAAAAATTTCGCAATTTTTGGAACAAGCTTCGCTGCCGCACGTTTCATGATTGTAGTTTTCATGCAAAAAAGTAAATCGAACAACTAGATCCAGATATCTTAGCGTTTTCGCTTTATTATATTTTCATAGATATAATATTACAATTTGCTATACGTATACATTTATTATACTGTTACATTATATTACAAATACTTTTTTACTTTTGCTATAACTTTCGCATTATCACGCAGGATAAGCAGAGATAATCAAGTGTCAAGATATTCCGTCCTCACGCCCGAATTTAAGGTGTTAGTTACGTTAAGTGGATGAACTCAATTTCTCGATTAGTGGAGCAAAGAAATGAAAATAGTGTAAATAAACTTACACTGACCCACTGAGCCACTGAGCCACTGAGCCACGATATCCTCATATAAAACTTTTACATAAAAAATTAAATTAAATCAAACATTAACGAGATGTAGTCATCACATGTCATCGTCAACACGTAACGGACGTCGCACAATCGCAGCAGGGGGTGGGATGGCCATCACGACCTTACACTTGCATATTATATGTATGGGCAAAGCTCAGTGACATGATCATGTGAGTTTGGAGCTCCATATTAAATAGATAAAAAGAGAGAATCTATTGCTTAGACAACATTAATATTAGAGAAATTTAAAAAATAAATAAATTAAATAAATTAGCTTCACGCTGTATCCCGCACACAGCAGAGTTGGCAGAGGGAACCTAGTGTTAAGACACTCCGTTCCCCACTTTCTGCCGAATTCTGGAGGCATTGCGTGTTGAGTGGCAGAACTCAACGCCGCGCTTAACCTCGACACCAGAGCGAAGAAATGGAAATATAAATTTAAGTAAATATTTCATCTCCTCAAGTGGGGATCGAACCCACAACCAGTCGGTTTTGCACTCACACCTCGTGCCGCTGCGCCACGACCGGCCTCATTTAAAGCTCTGATTTATATCGAATAAAAGGTAAATTTAAATTATTTTTGACTTGAGATACGCAAGACTGTCACGCGGTTAATATGTTATTGATTTATCATCAAAAAATAATATTCCATATACTTTTTAATTTATTTTCTATATTATATAGAATTATATAATATAGAAAATAAATATTTATAGAATATAAATATAATATTTATAGAATTATTCCTAGAAGTTTAATTATGCAAGCGCTGTAATCATTCCTTAGTAATTAACAGAGTAGTGCATTTCGTATGCACATAATGTGTATAGTTAAGATTTGAAACCAATCAGCTGGTACGTCTCAAGAGGAAATCTCGAAAGGAAACGCCATAAATAGTTACTACATGGGCGTTACTCATGGGTTCATATGACATTTCATTATTTAAATTAAATCAAATCAGCTTCACGTTGTTTCCCGCATACAGCAGAGGGAACAGAGGAAACCCAGTGCTAAGACACTCCGTTCCCCACTTTTCCCCAAATTCTGGAGGCATTGCGTATTGAGTGGCGGAATTCAACGCCGCGCTTTGCCTCAATACCAGAGCGAATAAATGGAAATATATAAAATTTTTCCTCGACTGGGGATCGAACCAGTCGCGTTTTCAATCACACTTTGTGCCTCAGCGCCACGACTGGCCTCGTCAATTATTATGGTAACTTAAAAGATAAGAGAAAAAGAATCTTTGATAATAATAGTTTTTTCGCTCTACATTTTTAAATTAATTTAAAGTAAGAGAAATCTACATATATGGTTGAGTCTAAATGAAAAATAGCATACTGACAGATTTATTTATATGGCCTATATCTACCGAAATGTACTGGCTTGTCTCTACCCCCCGCGAAGGGAGAAGGGAAAAGGTACCAGGGTTTTGACCTTCTCGCCGTCGGTTTCTACCACCACCCACAAATGTAGGTGTGTCTTTGGGGTGGACTAAGGGCCCTGTGGTTTCACTTAGTCAGATACTTCGATGATGTTGAGCTAAAGATGCCTTGTCGATCGGCCCAACCGGGTGAGAAAAGAAATGGAAAAAAAGGAGAATCTCTCTGTAATCGTTTCTGGTCGGTTGGCCGAATGTTAGCACATGGTGCGATATCTCAGAATATAGAAAGAAATTATACAATTGGATCGCCAGCTTTCTCTCTGGGCGCAGCATCATGGTCGCTGTTGATGGTTTTTGTTCCGAGTACATGTCCGTGAATGCTGGCGTTCCCCAAGACAGCGTGCTGTCCTCTACGCTTTTTCCTATACATATCAATGACATTTTAGAGGACGCGGTTTGCTCCGACCGCGTAAGTCTATCTCGGGAAAACGTCGATCAGTGCCAAAATAAACTTATTTCTTCAGTTGAGGGGGTGCCTCAACTGAATATTTCCGCAAGGGATGTAAGGAACTTGGTTCAATTCAACCCCAAGAAACAAACAAAAGAAACAAACTTGTGTCGATTAGGCGTTAGCCACTAAAAAACCCATTTGTCGTGTCGCAAGTCTTACAAAACAATCCCTTTATGGCCGCGCCCAGTATCAGCATATTGGGCCTTAGCGTTTCGAGTAGCAATACGAAATTTGGATGGTGGTTACTAAGGCAGTTATTAGGAAAATAAGGTGTATAAAATAGTATAATTCATTTATATTTAAAAATGTTTTTTTTTTGCTCTTTGATAATTATACTATATGTGAAGTAGAAGAAAACTGGAATTTATTGTGATGTTGGCAGGAGGTTGATAGCGTACTAAGTATCTGGCAATGGAAAAACTCAAAATCATTTTTAATATAATATTTTTCCTAAGAAAATATATATTTCGTTAAAGTATAAATGAGCTTTATACTTTAACGAAAGTAAGGTATCTACTATTTTATACACATTATTTATATAATAATTAATAACTGCCAAAGTAACCAACCCTCGGTTGGGCGCAGAGTAACTAAGGTGATATACTTACATATATAACAGTTTCATGTTAATCCTTACGAACTATCGGGCTTGCATTTTTCTTTTTAGTTTTATGCAGTTAGAGTTTTTGTTTTTGTAATATAATTTTTAAGATTTATTAGCTAGCCCCGCGTATCCATATTTTGAAACTTTCTAACTATATTATTTTTATTAGTATTACGGTAATTGACCATGATATAACTTTTCAAAATACTTGTGTTGAGCCCTGTAATTTGATACCCATATTGTAGTATTTGAAAAAAAAAATAGTTTCGTACATCTGCCATATTTGATTTCCTAACGTCACCTATCTAAGAACACTTATAATACTTAGATGAATCTAACGATACCTCAATTATGTAAATCCGTTCAGCTGTTCTGGAGATAAGAGGTAATAAAGAATATTACATACATACAAGATGCGCATAACTCGGGTCGGTTAAAAAAAAATATTGGGAGTATATTTGTAATTAAGCGTAAGGTGATTACATTTAGATCAGTGCACACCGAGCTACACATCATTGACTGGTCTCTTCCTAATATTAAACAGTAATTACGAAAGAGATGTAGTAATTAAAAGAAATGAAACTATTCTCTCACATTTCTTACAATAACTTTCATTAAACCAAAAACTATTTATGAATATAAATAACTAGATATTATTTCTTTATTATATTTTTTTTCAAAAAAGAAAGACTCACCCTGGTAGTATTTCATATCGGGCCTCAGAAAAATGTCGTCGTTCTTGTTGTATATCTCTTCCCTGATGGTTTCCGGCATGTAGAACGTCGACGCCAAACCTTGTCGGACAAAACGGCGACGCATAAATATTTGTTCAGTGTTTATGAAATCAAAATAATAATATTCAATTGGGTCATTACAGGCTCTTTTGGGTCGTCGAGTTAAATAAGAATTATAGTTGCGCCAGTTATACAGGTACTAGCATCGGCAACAAAGCAGTTTTGGTGAGAAAATCCGGCGAGAATTTAGACAGTTGCCCTTTTAAAATATAACATATTTGAAAATATTTGAATTAAATAAATATATTTAGCAGATATATACATATATATAGCAATTTTATAATTATAAATCCCATATATTTTTATTATGCATAATAAAAATATAAGTTATAATTGTTAATAGTAGATAAAAGTGAAATAAAAAAAATACTATGACGTATAACTTATGACGTAATTTATTACTCTCACTGCATTACAATTAATATAAAAACACCTATAACTTTGTCAATTTAAACATTTTTTTTTATTAGATTTATTATTTTAATTTTCAATCGTTTCAATTAGAAATCTACCAAAAATACTTAAATGATCGCAAAGTAACGAAGGATTTAATGATGAACTAGAAATATATATTTATTGACCAAATCACATATTTAAAAAAAAACTAAACCTGATGAAAAAACATAGCAGCAGCAACATTGCAATATATCAATATCAAACTCCACAAGAAGAAGACCTCTGTCTCCCATAGACATACCAACAATCAATGGAAACTGTTCGCTCGAGTTAGTCGTTTTTAAAGTAGCCGCAGCATATAACTTATTCATCGCTGAAATCATTATGACGGCCACTCACCCGCGTGAGGGAAACTTCGAAGGTGCTCGAGTTGCATATTTAATACGACACTTCGTATCCTAATCAAGTGCAGGTGCATTATTCTCATTATTTTTTCATTTGGTTTTGTTTTTTTTTTTTTTGGAGTTGAAGAATTTTAGATTTCGTTGATAGACGTCGTAACGAGAGAAGGGATGACATTCTTGTCAATAACTATAGTTGCTATATAGTTTGCTGTTTTAGCTTCACGCTGTATCTCAGGGGCATGTAGCGGGTAGGCGGTGAGAACCTAGTTTGTTATAAGATACATTTGCCTACTTGACACGCAAATTTTAAACGTTGCTTGTTGTATCGAGTGGCGGAAATCAACGCTGCACTGTACGCGCTGCGCTGTAGTGATGTTTAGGTGCATGCTTTAAGTAGCCCCAAAAATATGTTTATAGTCCCCTACTCTCTGCCTACAATGTATAAAATAAAATATACGACTTAACTACTATACAGGGGCAGTTATATTCTTAAAGATCAAAGTTAAAATGTCAACACAAAATTGGCCGTAATATCTTTCAATTGCAAATAATATAGAATCGTCGCTAGCATTATGCACACATAGCCGCCACGAGAAATTGAACTCAAGGGTGACTTACAAACTTCCCCAAGCAAAGGAACATTTTTAAAATTTTAAAGTGTTATTCCACACTTAGGAAAGAAAAATACTTATTTAGAAAACGTATAAAAATTTGAACGTAACAAGACTCGAACCCGCGCCTCCTGAAAACCCGGCGCGGGTTCGAGTCCCGCTACGTTCAAAATTTTAATACGTTTTCTAAATAAGCAAAGGAACAGTTTTGCGCTTCACATTAATATTATCGAAGAAAACAACTTTAGCGGTAACATTAATTAATGTCTTGGAATAGAATTTCGCATTGCCGATTATTGATTCAGAATATACTAGAGATTCGCTCGCGGCTTTGGACACTGATATACCTTTGTAAGATACATAAACTCTGTCTATTAGTGAAAATCGAAATTAAATCCGCTTAGTACTTCCAAAGATCTAAGCGTATATCGGCGATTAGGAGAAACTATTGGTTTTATCCGGATTGCATGCAAAGTAGATACCTATAGCTAAAGTATAATATGTTTCTATATGTAGGTTTGCAGCAGGTGGGAATCGAACCGAAACTGGCGCATCAACTTTTCATAATAACCATAACTTGTCAATTAAGGAACCTATTATAATAGATAATAATCACAGATTAATTCGCAATGCAGCCACTAACTACATGGTACTCAAACATATAATATCACTTAGTTATTAGTGGTCTACCAAAACAAGAAATTGAGTATTAAAGACAAGAACTAAAAAATCTATATATAACTTTTATTATTTTAATATACATTTTTTTCGTCTCTATGAGTGTGGGCAGAAAATGTGAGCGATCACTAAACTTCCGTTCTCCAATTTTCGAGGCAGTAATCAAGGCTTGGCTTTATCTTAACAAAATAGGGAAACAAAAAATACATTTAAAATTTAAAATAAAGAGAAATTTTTCATATTTATAAAATCAAAACTGAGGTCGGACCGAGCAGAAAATCAAGACACTATGTTCTACGATTTCTGCCCGAATTTGAGGCGGTGAGTTGAGGACTATATATTACCGGAGTGGGAAAATGAATATAATTCAATTATCCCACCCACAACCGTTTACAGTCAGACTCAAATAAAATAGAAAAACAATGCTTATAATTAATTATAAGGCTAACAATAGTATTTATGAGGCTAGTCGTGACGCAGCGGCACGAAGTGTGACTGTAAAACCGACTGGTTGTGGGTCCGATGCCCACTCGAGGAGATGAAATATTTACTTAAATTTATATTTCCATTTCTTCGCTCTGGTGTCGAGGTTAAGCGCGGCGTTGAGTTCTGCCACTCAACACGCAATGCCTCCAGAATTCGGCAGAAAGTGGGGAACGGAGTGTCTTAACACTAGGTTCCCTCTGCCTACCCTGCCGTGTGCGGGATACAGCGTGAAGCTGATTTAATTTTTTAATTTTAACTTTTAATAGTATTTCTTCATAATAGTAAAATACTTTTTTTAGCTTCACGCTGCATTCCGCACATAGCAGGGCAGGCAGAGGGAACCTGGGAACCTAGTGCTAAGGTACTCGTTGCCTTACCAGAACGAGGAATTGAAAATATTAAATAAATATATTATTTCCCTAATTCGTATAATATTTATTTCCTCGGAGTGGGAATCCAACACATAACCGTCGCTTTTACAGGCACACGCTTGTGCCCCTGCGCCACGACAGCCTAGAAATTATTTAAATGATTTGATATACTTAGATATCCTATCATCTTCTAATAACCTTAAAGATTGCAGAGAGCACTACGACACAGTTATGACGTTATAGATTGTTTATTTTTCTATATAAAAAAAATAAAAAGTGAATATTAAATAAAAAATATATTTAAATTCAATGAATCATTCTACTTTCTAAACTACCCCTATATCAAGTAAAGTATTCAATTATTCTCTACGACTTATTTGGGTACATAAATGACAAGCAAATAGAATATTTTAATTAAAAAAGAATCTGTCATATACTTATATTTTAAAATGGTAAATTAAACTAAAAACATCTACATACACGTCTAATATAAATATCTAATTATATCTTTAGGTAAGACAAAGCGGTAAAGCGGTGTAAAAACTTTTAAAACCCATTTTTTATACAGGATGATCTAGATACAGTTTAATATTACAATCCTTACCTGTCTGTATACTCCATTCTGGCTCTTTAAAAAAGTGAGCATGAAACATATTACAATACAGTTAACCAAACCAAACAACACTATAACTACACAAAAATATTAACCAATAACTTTGTATAATATTTAAGAAAAAAAATGTATTAATTAGTTTTTGTATAATAGAACTTACGACGGTGCTCGATTATGAACAATATTCTTGACATCCTCATGCTTCAGCTTACATTCAATGTCAATTCCGCTTTATTTGTACTGTAGTGTACAACTGCGTGAAATATATAAAAGTCGCTGAGACAAACAGTTTTCATACATATATGTATATACAGCAAATATAAGTTAATATATAATTACCCGGCTGCACTTTGGTGGTAGCGGGAACATGCGGGTACATATGAGTACCATACGCGGACACACCCATACATTCTGCACCTAGAAAAATTCAATATCTTTATCTAATCTATCTATTTTATGTGAATGATGCATAAACACAAGAAAATGCTGAATTTTACTGTAATGAATTAAACAAACAATTAATCTTCTTTATGGGTTCAAGCTGTATACGGCAAAAAGCAGGATAGGCAAAGGGATGAAGTGTAAAGTCTCCCTCTCTTTCCAGTTTTCGAGACTAAATAACTGCTCAATTAAATAAATGGTGGAACTCAACGCCGCGCTTTTTCTTCTTATGGGAGTGACGAAATATAAATAATTCATTCTCACCGATTTAGAATCGAATCTACAACCATCGGGTCGGGTTTACAGTTAGACGCTGTGCCGCTGCGTCGCAAGGCCTCGTCTACTTTTATCGTCACGTGGCAAAAACAGTGAATAGGCATGATGACAAAAAGTAAATATCACTAAAACTATGTATTTCGTTAATGAAATCCTCTTAATTTCCTCTGATTATTTAGAAAAAGTAAAACTACAAAATACATAAAGCCGCTATGATATGTTGTATTACAATCACAACAATTTACGTTATGCCTTATTTAGTAGTCACAAGCGTGGTCACGACTAATTTTGTGGATACTTTGAACTCATAAATTGTGATTATAATACATTAGCTATACAACATTAAAGGACAGTTTCTCAAAATCTGTCATCGTGCCTATGGATATATATATTACTTACTATTCAGGTACCATTATTATACATAATAATGTGATCAATCTAACCACTTACGCAGAATTTGACTCTTTTTACCGCTTATTATAGTAGTAGACAGACAAGCTAGTGTTCGAGGCATTCCTTGTTGAGTGGCGTAACCCAACGCCGCTCTTTCTCCTACCAGAGTGGAGAAATAAACAAATCATTTTAACTTCGCCCGCTCCAGTAGGACAAAGCACGGCGTTTAAAATTCAGTTGAAATCCGTGATTGTCAGACGCCGCCCATTTTGCTATTGGTGTCTTCTAATTTTGTTACACTATTATACGTATTTTTTATTGTATAATACATTGTAACAAGTCAATACAAGATAAATTATGAATTAAAAAACATTTTTAAAAACAAGTTTTCTAGATGTTTTTTTTATGTTGTATTAAATTTCACAAATCAGACTCTAAAAAAACTACCTATTATAGATTTGAAAACTACCTATTATAGACTCTGAAACTCTACTGAGGAAGCTGAAAAGTTGGATGATGATGATGATGAGGAAGATGGGATGGCCTCGTTGAACCTTTATTGGCATCCAACGACATGGATTTGTTCATGTACCAATTTAGTTGATCTCCCAGAAAATATAGCAGAGGTTCTGCTATTAGGACTAACTAACGGAATTTCAACAAAGAAACTGCCTTCTTATTGTAAGCAATTATATTATTATAAGGAACGTAGCAGGCGATTAGATATATTTTTTGTCTCTAAAATTTTCATCAACGGAATTGACTGCCCTCAGCTACTCAACAAGCTTAATATACGTGTACCAGTGAGATTTCATCGTAATATGGTAAGCCTCCTTTACCTTCCACTCTGGAAAATTATGCTTGGATCAAACTCTTCAGTCCGTAGACTTTGCAAGTTGGTCAATGAGCACCGTGACCGTTCACCGTTCACATTAACGCTGATTGGACTAGTAAGATTCGATTAGTATTTTACACCAAAATACAATCATCCTAAAAACGTATTAATCTTAAAATTCTTTATTTTTCTTTTTTACTTGTTTTGTGCCTATGTTTAGGAGTTTATTTTCGCTCTAATATAGCAAGATGTATCTGTCTGTAAGTGTTTGTTACAACTAGTTTTAGTTCCATGTACTATATATCTTTTTTTTGTATGTACTGATATTGGTGGAAACGTTGGTGGATCAATAAATAAATCCCTTTCATGATAATTTTGGCCATTTTGTATTAACAACAATATTGCTTATACGTAATTTCACTGTCGTAATCCATGTGGGTCAAACTGAGCTTGCAAAATTTCACAAACACTAACACAGTCATAGCACACGTACTGACACGGCAAGTCAAATAAATGGTTGTAATTAACAAAATTGTTTGCGAAATGTGAAATTACTTGAGAACTTATCTTATATGGGAGAAAATAATATTTAATGCAGGTCTAAGTGCACGAGTTACAGTGTACTTACACATACATACATATAGTAAACATATGAATTCTATGTTAATTATCCTAACAAATAAGTTCTAGTTTCTAAGTTCTAAATATATTTTGCAGTATTCGCATAATATATGTATCTTACCCATAGTAGCCGATGTGTTGAGATTGGCTGAAGCGTTCAGTGCCTCAGTGTTGGCGGGATAGAAGTATGTTGTACCCCCAACGTTTTCCTAAGCAAGTAAGCAACAACAAATAAGCAATTTCCGGTATAAGTTATAAAAGTAGCATAAAAAAAATAACAGACTTCAATTATTTGTCAATGTTAACTTCTTCTCCAGAAATGCGTGGATACCACTATGTCTCAAAAACTACGGAAACTATTTTGATCAAATTCGGACTTTTCCCAAAGTTACCTGAACATACCTGATTTAAAACAAACTGTATGAATCCGATATAACTTTATTCTCCCAGAAATTGTCGACAACCTTATGTGCATACAATTACGAAATAATAGATAATGCGAATTCAACAATATTATAATTATATATAATACATGTGAAACTACTGAGTTACATAATGTTATTTTTAATTATAATAAAAAAAAATATTAAATATTAGGACCTTGAATAAGTCCTCGCTGTTTTTTTGTTTTAAAAAAAAAATAAAATATAATGTTTACAATGACATTACTCAAAGTATTGTCCATCATTAGAGACCACTTTCTCCCATCTCTCTGGTAGCAATTGAATCCCCTGTCGGAAAAACGACTCATCTTTCGAGACAATCCAGGAATCAAGCCATTTTTCGGCTTGTTCAAAAGAATGGAAGTGCTGCTCGCTTAAACTGTGCGCCATCGACCCAAACAAGTGGTAATCGGAGGGGGCTATATCCGGTGAATACAGCGGGTGGGGTAGAACTTCCCATTGAAGTGATTCCAGGTAAGTTTTGACTGGTTTTGCCACATGTGGCCGAGCATTATCATATAATAAAATCACTTTGTCGTGTCTCTGCTCGCATAGTGGTCGCGTTTCTTTCAGAGCGCGACTCAAACGCATCAACTAAAGTCGATAGCGAGCTCCCGTGATAGTTTCATTAGGTTTAAGCAGCTCATAATAAATTACGCCCTGCTGATCCCACCAAATGCAGAGAAGAAGCTTAGAACCATGGATATTTGGTTTTGGCGACGATGTTGATGCGTGACCCGGCATGCCCCACGATTTTTTTCGCTTTGGATTGTCGTAGTGAATCCACTTTTCATCCCCAGTGACGATACGGTGCAGAAAACCTTTTCTCTTTTGCCGTTGAAGCAACAATTCACACATGAGAAAACGTCGTTCTACGTCTCTCGGCTTCAACTCATACGGCACCCAATGCCCTTGCTTTTGGATCATTCCTAACGCTTTTAAACGTTTTGAAACTGTTGACGCATCTACTTGTAACGTTTTCCCGAGCTCTACTAACGTCTGACATGGATCTTCTTCAAGCAATGCCTCCAATTCTGTCTTCAAATTTTGTCGGTGCTCCAGAACGCTCTTTGTCTTCAAGGTCAAAATCATTACTTTTGAAGCGCCTAAACCAGTCTCTGCACGTTGTATTCGACAAAGCATTGTCTCAACGAGAATTCTGTGTGCTTCTGCTGCAGATTTTTTCTGAATAAAGCAGTGCAATAAAATTCCCCGCAAAAACACTTTATTTGGCACAAAAGTACACATTTTCACCAAGGGAAAATAAATATGTAGTTGACACTGTAGTAAACACTATTCTACTATAATTTGAGGTTAGATATAGTAGTACTTTGGTGATTCGTTACCGTACGAAATTCCATGCACAGAGAGCCGCAACGCCATCTTTCAAAAAACAGCGAGAACTTATTCATTCACCTAATATTTGAAGAAAAAAATTTACACGGCCTTCCACGGCAAGTATCCTGTATGCTCAATAGATTTTGATTGACACGGTGAATTTCATACAAAAAGCAACAAAATGGATGCCTAAATGCTCGTATCTTTTAATTGCTTTGACTTAGAAGCTCAATTTTTCAGTGCTTTAAGCGATCGCTTCGCCAAAAAAATCTAGTTTCTAAATAGATCCAAATATTTAATATGAATTTCAGCTTGATACCTCCACGCGATTTTAAGATAAACGGTCTTGACAAAGGCGCAGACGTGTAACAATGTGATCCTATTAGGGTTAAGATTTTACCCTTTGAGGTACGGAACCCTAAAAAGACTAAAAAAAAACTAAATTCCTATATTACCTGATGCACCTGAGTGTTGACCTGTAAAGGGATGTTTGCCGGCGGTGACTCCTCAGGCGACTCGGCCAAGATGGTGGGCGGCGGCCCGTAGTAATTGACTGGGATGAACTCTCCGATCAGAACCTATAGAATATTTACAAATACAAATGTAAAATTACTTGCGTCCATTATTTGCAAACGCTTTATTATTGAGATTTGTTTATTGCATCTATACTTAATATCTTAAAATTGAAAAGTTTGTTTGTTTGTCATATCCAAAAGATGAAAGAAACTACATATTTTAATATAGATATCTACTATTGGATACAAAATTATCAATATAGTGTTGCCCAATATAGAAAATTCAAATAAGCAAAAATAATAAAGCAAAGAAAATATACACAAATACAATTGAAAATAAATAAACTTCAAAACTTCAATATTATACCAAACATTACGCTTTATTCCGCATATAGAAAAATAACGAAAGAGATCTTGGAGCCAAGAAATTCTACTCTCCGTTTACCGCCTGACGCGGAACTCAACGCCGCACGTTATCTTATTAGAGCGGATCGCATTCACAGTCAGACACTCACCACTATAAGCCAATTCACAATCTACACAATATTGCAATAGTTTAAGCTTTTATTACCTAAAAAAAATATACCGATATAAATAGATTATTTTGTATCTAGCGTTTTACTTAGCGATTAATGTTTTACTGTTAACTAAGTGGTTGCAGGTTCGAACCCCACGCAGTGCAATAAATTAATATTAATTTTTATTTTCTCGCTCTGGTAAACAAAACGTGGCGTTAAGCTCAAAACGCAAAATTACTCAAATTCAGTTGAAAATCTAAAACGGAGTGTGCTAGCACTAGGTTTATTTGCCCACCTTGCTATATACAGAATGAAGCTGAAAATAAATAAATATAAAGATCAGACCTGTCATAATACTAAGGTTGCAAAATACAAAACAGAATCTATTGAATACACTGCATAACGTGCGCTTGCGCACGACGCGCCCTTATATGCCTACCATTATATGCATTATCCTATTGTGTGCATCAATGAGACGGATACGATTTGTTTAGGTATTAGCTGCTACATATATATGACAGGATGAGTACAGTTTTATGTCCAAATAACGCAATTAATTGTAATAATATCTCTCTCACACTCACAAAGCATGACTGAAAATCGACTGGTTGTGGGCTTGATCCCCACTCGAGATGATGAAATATTTATTTAAATTTATATTTCCATTTCTTCCCTCTGGTGTCGGGGCAAAGCGCGGCACTGAGTTCCGCCACTTAACACGCAATGCCTCGAGAATTCAGCAGAAAGTGGAGAACGGAGTTTCTTAACACTAGGTTCCCTCTGCCTACCCTGCTGTGTGCGGGACACAGCGTGAAGCTGATTTATTTGATTTATTTTTATAAATTTTCAGATTACGCGACTAATTTCATACAAAATGCAGCAAAATCGATAAATAAATGGTCGTATTTTTTTTAGATTGCATTGACATAGTTTTATTTTTACTGTTTTACAAGAAACCATCTTGAGATAAATAGTCTTGACGAACAGACATACGAACAACAAAGTGATCCTTTAAGGATTCCGTGTTTAGCTTTTGAATTAGGGAACAATAAAAATGATAAATATTAATCATTATCACAAATATAATTATAAAAAGAGCACGAATATTATGTGATTACTAAGGTAATATTAAAATAAATGTCCTTTTTCAAATTACTTATGTAAAGTAAAACCAGAAACATTAGAATATCCATCAGAATATGAGTGAATCCTTTTTGAAGTCAATAATGATATTTCTAAATCGGCTTATACATTTGTAAGGTGGCTTAATAATTCAAATTAGTATATTTATTTTTAATATGTGACGAACGTAACATAACAAATAGTTGTTACAACTATACACATATTAATAAAAAAAAATCTAATTGAGACCGTAATGGCGCAGTGGCACCAGCTTGCGACTGAAAACGCGACGGTTGCGGTTACATATGCTCTGGTAACGAGGCAAAGCGCGGCGTTGTGCTCCGCCAACCAATACGCAATGTCTCGAGAATTCAGCTGAAAGTGGGGAACGGCAGTATCTGAACGGGAACGGAGTGTCTTATCACTAGGTTCTCAAGTTTCTTCTGCCTATCTTGCCATATGCGGGAAAATTATATAATGTAACCTGAAGGTTTTAGTAATTTATTTAGTAATTTTCACACTAGAAATCACTGAAAAAGCGCTGCAAACATATATTACAACATGAACGTCATTTACTGTAAATAAATAAATAGTCGGGCAGTTCAAGAGGCCCAGCCGCGGGCGGCTCACTCACTACTTCTAATAATATTGATTTGTGGTAAGCTCCTGTTGAACGCTTTTCTCGCATAGCAGGGTAGGCAGAGTCTCGCTGTAGTAGATTCAGTCAGATGATGTCCCCAGCTTAATATCGGTCTAACAGTGAAGAGTCGTTGTAGCAATTGTCTAGTAAGTGTTATAGAGTAAGAGCTAAAACAACGTACGTCAATTTTAGTAGCTCCTTGTCAATAGACAAGGGACGTTCAATGCATTCTAGGTATCGGCATGAAAAAATACACAAATTAACTCTTAAATACTTTTTATCTCAATACATTTCTTACAACGTGATTTTAACTTGTCAATTCCCTGTAAAAACTAACTGTCCTCCTTGTCTGAAATATGCTCATTTATTGCCGTCTTTAGCTTCACTAGGTGCCAAGTCTGGACTAAAAGGTGGTTGACCTGTTCAAAGCCACAATC
Organism: Heliconius hermathena; assembly: GCA_013403705.1. Classification (NCBI taxonomy): domain Eukaryota; kingdom Metazoa; phylum Arthropoda; class Insecta; order Lepidoptera; family Nymphalidae; genus Heliconius; species Heliconius hermathena. The sequence goes on along the minus strand of JAAIXJ010000217.1, from coordinate 181,410 downwards.
GCGAACAGCCGAATTGGAAACATGCGCTGCATTGTGGAGAAGCAAAACACCGGCTGCCAATTCACCCCGTCTTTTTTTCCTTAACTACTTCCCCTAAATTATGCAAACTTGAAGCGTAGGATTTTGTGTTTATGGTGTCATCGTTTTTTTTATATACAACTCAGCAAGTTTTTTTTAGAGTCCCGAAACACCATGGCCATGACTTTTCCAGCAGATGGAGTGACTTTAAATTTCTTTTCAGTCTGTACTCTTCTTGTGACATTGCATGGACTCATATTTATTTTTAGAGTCGTAGTGATTAACGCACGTTTCATCTCCAGTAACAATTCTTTCGAAAATACTAGAAGAATGTTGTGTGTTGTGTTTGGAGTGGTTTTGGAGATCTGTAGTGATAATCACAAAGTTCCAAAAACCCACTATAACACTCTGTTTCGTACACTGACTTTTGAAAGTTAGACAGTCATCAAGAATAGTGTGTGATATACCGATAGAAAGGTTAGTCATCTCCGCTATGAATGAAGGTTAAAATGAACCTTTATTCGGGCATCTTCAAGTACATTTTTTTGATATTTTCATCCGTAGAGGCAGATCACCGGGCCGCCCGAGCGAGGGTCGTCTGCAATGCTCTCTCTCTCTCTCTGCTACTTTTGAATTCAATTAACCACCTTTGAATAGTAAATAATAAAGTTGTAGATTCTTGATAAACAACCTTCATGAATAGTTTTTTGACTTTACCCTTTTTAGTAAGGAATTTACAACGCGGTGCTCAATTTTCAACATTGGCGCGTCAGTCAATTTACTTGTCTATAATGAAGGGTAACTAGGTCACTAATGATTGCAAATGTGTAATATTTTATATCTATACCCTCAGATAGTGCCATTAACAAATTAATTAGTCAAATTGTGAATGTCAATGACATTCGCAGTAAATCATATTGGTAATATATTGAACGCTCCTCGTAGGTCTTTATAATAAACATCTTTATAACTTAAGAAAACCGGTTAATTGCGAGTTGGGCTGCCCACCGACTTTTCAGCACCAATTAAAGGATTGTTGGTCAGCGGGAATTATATCATTTAGGTAATTAAGTTTGCCAAAAATTGACAAACTTAATTACCTAACGGGCATACGCATTTATTTTGTGTGAAATTAATCTTTTGAAGATAATACCTGATTATTTGATATTAACGTCAGCATGATTGACAGACGGGCAGACAAACAACAAAGTGATCCTATAAGGTTGTGTTTTTACATTTTGAGGTACGGTACCCTAAAAACAAAAAAATATGACGAAACGTAAAAGGTATTCTTATCGGCCGAGCGATAACCCTGAATAAGTTCTTCTAAATTTTTTAATACTTTTAACGGATGGCTAAAAAATCGTAAGAAACCTATTTATATATATAATATTGTAGCACTTATGTGCACATTTTAATATGTACATATTTAAGCTAAAATTTCTCAAATATCCTTCGAATAACTCGAGGACATTCGACATCGCACAGTGAGAATTTAATTATGAATTGTCCAGTAATACGGGGGCGAAGGAGCGTCATCGGGGTGGCCACCCTAGACTGAAATCCACTACCTACACGTATGTATAGCCTAGGTAACCTAGGCTACCCCAGGCAGCCCGGGAACTACCTACGCACACGACCATTCTGTACATGCGTATAACTTGCATCTATAACACGCCGGTGCATCACTTTGGTACTCATAAATCAATATAGCTCTGATATCGCCATTTGCAAATTCGATAGAATCGTAATAATGCTATAAAATGCCTTTTGTACGATGATTTTTTAATTTTATAGGTGATGTGTGCTTACTTGTTGTATTATGTGTACTCTATAACTTTTGATTTTTGTGGATTCATATAATAGTTATCTGCATCGCGCATCGCCCAATTTTCGAGACATAGCGCAACTGAAATTAGTTTACTTCAGCTAGGAAATAAAAATATTTGATCCCTCCGAATGGGAACCGAACTTACAACGGCCTTAATCACAGTCAGATGTTGCGCCGGTTCATAAATTAAACAGATATTTTCCTTGACCTGTTTGAAATAGACAAAGGATAACATATAGATATAAGCAAAATAAAATGAGCATGCAAAACAAAAATAAATAAATATGCGTAGCTAATATATAAAAAGTTGATTATTACCGGATGCCTCGGAATGAAATTCTGTGTGCGTGAAAAAGAAACTGTTATTAAAATACGTAATTCATTTAAACAGGACCAATACAATACACTACAATATTTTATTAATTTTGATTAAATACAAATCACGATTAGTTAACTGTTGTGGTTACCTGAGTGGGGCTGAATGGCTGGAAGTAGCATAAAACAAAGAAACATGTTAATAACGAACTTTCCAAAATAATTGACTAAAATGTAAAATTAAAAAAAAGGGACTATATTTTTACCTGAGGTGGGCTATGGATAGGATAGTGAGGTCCCGGCTATGGGTAGCGTATAAAAAGACGTAATAAATTAGTAAAAATCTTAAAAAATAAATGGCTAACAATTTTATAGTAAAATTGTGATTTTTATATAATTATTGTACATTTATACTATGTAGATTTTAATTAAACATCAAACGTCAATAATTTTGTGATACCGACCTGACGATGAGCGATGCTATAAATGTCCTGCATCTTTAGAAAAAAATATATTCGTTTATAATATAATAATTTATTGTAATTATAAGAATAAGTTTAAATTAATATAAGAAATTTCACAAAATCAGATCTACATACAATACGCACCTGGGGATGCGGTGGACTAAAGATAGGCTGCATATCCAGAAAAAAATATCTATCATATGGATTTTTCCAGAAAAATATATAAAAAAAAAATTAACGCACGCACTTATTCATTACGCATTTAACGCATTTATTTAACGCATTTATTCATGAAAAGTTTATAACTATTCATATAAACTATAAACTTTTCATACTTTGATTCTATTTTTTCAGAAAGTGATTACAATAAAGGCATTAAGCTGTCTTTTCAGAGTTAAAAAGAATGTATTTCATAAATATTATCCTAAAGGATTTTATAGAAGTCAAGCTAAGAAAAAAATATGTGCCATCAAATGTTACACCTAGACCATAGTAAAAGTTGCCAGGCTAATCATTTTTACAGAGTATGCCAAAATCAATCCTACATTGCTTATATATGTATGTATAATATTTATACTGTAGCATACGGTACGCTGCATACCTGATGTTGTTCCGGACTGTAAATTGGCTGGGTATGCATGGAGGGAGTAAACTCAATCTTAAAAATAGGATAAAAAACATATCCTAAATAATTATAAGCCACTTTATATAAATAAGCTGTGAATACACACCGGTGGTGGTAGAGGACTGTAACCCTATATGTCCAGCATAAACAGAAGGCAAAGAAAGGATTTTCAATAGATTACCAATTTACCTATTTTCATATAAATATATATAATTTATTTTTAAATAGTGATTAAATAAATTATATTTGTTTTATACTTATGCAAAAAAAATATGTTTAGATAGCTAAGTTACCTGCGGCTGAGGCATGCCCATAAGCTGTAGCAGCAGAAAAACAAACAATATGTATTTTTAATTGAGACCCACTAAAAGAATATATACCATACAGATTTTTTAAATAGCTTATCATAGATTATTTTACTTATTAATCCCTATTATATTTTTTTATTATTTTGTTACTTTTCATTTTATAACTAGTTATGTAATTAAAAAAATTACCAAACAATATATGCTGAATATAAATTTTTCATATTTTTTTTATATTAGAATTATTCTTTTTTAGCTTTTTATAGTTAAATTGCAATCATTAGACTCATGACTACATACCTGCGGTTGTAAATGAGTGTATACATGCTGAGGCAGCAAAAAAATAAAGAAACAATAAATTGTTACTAAAATGAACTTTGGTGAAAAAAAAACTTCAAACATACTAAAATAATATGCCTCAATTTTTAAGTATTTTTGTCAGATACATAAAGACTTAAAATATAAATTACAAAATTAAAGGATAAATAAATGAATAATAAAACTTACTGGTGGCTGCTGGGGATGGGGGATGAGAGTCTGTGAACAAAGACTCATTGTTAGTTTGATTATTAAAAAATATATATCCTATCCTACTAATATTACAAATATGAAAGGATGGATGTTTGGTCCACTTTCATGCAGAAACTACTGTGATTTAGATAAAATTATAAGTAATATCCTCAGAATAGCACATAGGCTATGACATATGTGAAGATTTTGTATAATTTAAAATAAGTGGAGTTGGTATAATATAAAACTCAGTTTAAGCACTTGAAAAAACCATATGAAAACAGAATAAGTTTGTCTTGCCCTTAAAAAAATGTACTAAAATTATGAACATAACTGTACATATTTCTATTTTTTTTTTTACAGCAAGATGAATTAGGATCTCCCACAAGCCTTATATTTATATGTGTATGTATATACCTATACATATGATGAAACTAATTTTTTGGCAAAATAAAATTGACAATGAATTGAATCAACAAGTAACAGCAAGCAATAATGCAAATAGCAAAACAAGTCATATAATAAATGTTTTTCTTTGTTTTTAATATAATTGTAAGTTTTATCTGTAATATATATTTTTTCAGATGTTCTCAATAGAGAAAATATGTTATCACCTTTTTAGTTTAGACATTAAATTACTCTGCATTTTATAATTTTTAACAAAATAAAAACTTTATGTTCCAAAAATGAATAAAATAACACAATATTTCTACAATGATAAGTGAATGATGAAAATACTTGCCTTTTTAGAAGATGTTGGAGACGAGTCAATATTCAGCTTGCTCATACTCTGTGCTAAAGACGTGTTTGGTGTCGATGCTGATCGATTCTAAAATAAAATAATTCTATTATTATTATTTTAGTCAGATGCTGTTAGACGATATACACAATATAGTAAAGTAAAAAGTTATATAGTAAAATTTTAAGCCATGAAAAAACAAATATTTACCATGTAGGTAGCCAGCTTCGATTCCTGGGGCAGCCCGTTTGGGGGTCCGTTGGGCGGAGAATATTGCAGATACATTGATGGATCCATGGCTTCTTATATATAATATCACCAACTAGAGGTACAACATAAACAAAGAATATTTATGACAAAAACAAAGGGGTCAATGAACACCCGAAAATAACAAAGTACTTACTAGTTGTTTAAATTCACTGTTTCATCTTCTAAATGTTTATATCAATTAACAGTAACTCGTACTCACAGTTTAACACACATATCTAGATTTAATTATGATTTTAAACACTTGGAAGCCGATTACCAAAAACTATTAACAGAAGTTAAACGGTTCGCAGATATTTAGTACCTAGTTGCATTGTATAGGTGTGTACACCGTACAGGTCTCGCCCGGGATCTGTTTGGCTTTATTGATTTAGTGCATGCAATTAAAATATACAATTTTCATTGGTAACACCTACAGCGACAAATGACTAGGGACACGAAGGCAGGTTCCATAGTAATATATAGCATGTAGATATTTTGTATGTAGCTACAGGACATTCAGTAAATGTATACGTGTTTGTGTACAACCAGGCCATAGACAAATGCAATGCGGCCAAATTATGATAGTTTCTTTGATGGCCATAGAGCGACTTTCTAAATAGACATTTAAATTTGGCAGCGTTATAGACATCCGGTGGTATTTTTTTAACAAATTTAAATACCAATAAAATATTTCATAACATCTAATGTTATAATTTTGTTAATTGAAAATTCTATTGATGAAATATTATAAAAAATATATTTATCATGAAGGACGAGATCACCGATCAATCAATAAAATATGACTTGCGCAGTTCAACTGCAGCCTATAGAAAATGCATTTCAGTGTATGAAATCTAGAATACTGGGAGGCTAGGATATACCTGTGTGTACCTACCTACTAACTATATAGGTTACTTACTACATTTATGATTTGTGTGAGTGGTTAGAGGCCGGATTATTGAAAATGTGTTAACGTGTGCGTTATCAGGGACATCAGGATTCCGTTTTTTTGATATGTATGTTTTTATTTACAAAGAATTTTCATAATTATTATAAAATAATTTCAATGTCCCGTTGCAAAATTTATTGTAAAATTTAATCTAAAATTAAGTTTATTTAAAAAGAACAAAACATGAAGTTTTATATAAATAAATATTTATTTAAGATTATTAAATACCAGGAAAATAAAGTTACAACATTAATGCTTAGTAATTGATCGAATATCAATATCTAAAATATTATCTTTTTAATGTTACTTGTAAAGAAACTGAATGGAATGACATTTTTTCAAAGTAATTATTCGGCTTTTTAGGTACAATAAATACGGTGTGTCTACATAAAATCTTTAAACTCACACACACATTTTAACCACGAAATAATATTATAATTTTTTTTAGATTTATTGTTACAAGGTATATTTATTATTTTTACTGTTATTTATTATTTAGTTTATTTTTAATTGTTTACATAAGTTAAGAAGCTTAGAATAATCTTTCATTGATCTTTCTTTTAATATTTAAAATAACATATTTTTTAATTGTAACATATTATCAACGGACAGCAATTAACTAACAAAATAAATAACAATTTTTCAAAATTTATAAATAATTCCAAAATAATACCATAGTACAGCCCTAAGTGACACACTGATGCAATTTGTCTATGGTCCACAAACTCACTTTACTTTTCTATTTGTCAATGTCATATATTTATATTTTAATTTAGTTGGACGTCGAGCGATCCTTGCGAAAGCTGTTTATATTATTTATAATTGTAATTGTACCTTTTAATTATATAATTTACAAATACACTTATTAAGGACGAACGTAGAACAGGTATTTAGTTTGTCTAATAAAATAATCACTGTATCACTGCGATGCGTCATAAAATGATCATATCGCAAAATTAATTTGATTATAGTTTATAGGCGTCTTGGTCCGAGGCGTAGAATAGTGCAAGTGTAATATATGATTTAGTGTTGACGTTTATTAATTTTTTGATGTGCTTATAGTTTCTCACGATGGAGGCGTCCTACCAGGGAGGCGTGACGCTCGAAGACAACGACAAATTTCAGAAACTTTCGCAAACAATAGCAAGTAATATAAAGAAAATTTCGCAAAATGGTGAGCGGCACTTCCTTTGTAATAATTACTTTAAATTTAATTTATTACTTGATCGTCATTCCTTAACATGTCATTATCTTCATTTATTATTAAAAAATAATGCATAATATTTAGTGTGCTAAATATTTTACAGTATCTTCAATGTCCAAAATGGTCAACCAACTCCAAACTCCTCAAGATTCTCAGGAGCTCAGAAGTCAATTGTATGTACATTAGTGTTTTACTCATTATTAATGTTTTTTCTTATTTTTATTTATTTAAATATGATTAATCGTCTTATTTTGTAGACGTCAAATCCAGAACTACACCAAAAAGCTTGCTAAGGATACATCTTCTTTGTTAATGGAGTTGATGAGGCAGAGAACCGACATACCAGCCAATCTCCTAACTCGGGAAAGGCTTAGCGATGAATACATGGCAACTTTGAATGCATTCCAGGTAAGTTTTTTATTTTGTAACATTTGTGCAAATTTCAGAGCCCTATGCAGTGCAGTAATATAGAGTCTGACTGTAAATGCAGTGGTTGTGAGTTTAATTCCCACTATTGGGAATTAACTATTTTCAGTTACTCACTCTGGTAATGAAACAAGGTGTAGCTTAGCATAGCTTCCACTACTCCACACAAAATTAGATAATTGGACAGTGTGTGAGAAACAGAATGACTTAACACTACTTTCCAAGTACTGTATGAAGCTAAAATCTCAATAGCCAGCAAACAAAACAATGAGCACTTCTGACTACTTGTAATAATTTTCCGGATATACCTGATGAACATGCATTCATTCATTTATACCCACATTCATTATAAGCATACAATACCAACTTAGTTATGGTTCTTCTTCAGTCTTGTAATGTGTTCAAATTTTATTTTGTTCATTTTGACCATTTGAATATTTTTAAAAAATCTTATAACCTGCAATAGTACTAGTAGATAAGATTTTTATATAAAAAGATATTGTATAATCATTGACCATTCATTCATTTGAAAATATTTCTTTACTAAAGAGATGGTAACGTAAATATATGTGCTTTAATTGCACCTAACATTTGTTTACAATATGATATGACTCAATCATTATCATACAACTTTTAAAGAAAATTAAAATAAACAAACAAAATAATAAAGCAAATAACAATAATATATTAATTAGAGAAATTCTTTAATATAGATAGAGCTTACGTAGAGTAAAAATCAAAATTTTGTGTTGTTATTTTATAATAAATAATTAGCTTTTCCCTCCTGCTGTGTCTACATAGTCGAATAAAAATAACTAAGAGTTATGTGACAGGACACATTCCAAGTAGGTTACATCAAAACTATTGATGTCATGTAATATACAACTATTAGTTCTGAGATAAGTGTGTTGTGTGGAATTCTTGAGGCATTGCGCATTGAGTGGTGAAACTCCATGCCATGTTTTTCCTTACCAGAATGAGAAAATAAAAATATTAAATGATTCATTACCTGAGTGGGAAACCAACCCACAACTGTCACTTTACAGTTCCATACTTGTGCCCCTGCTCCTGGATGGCCACCACATTATTATTTACTTTTTCTAACAAGTACACTTGTCACATTTTCAATATCAAATCATCCATTTTAAGTCCTTTGTTAAAAGATGCTATTGAAACAGCCACACCCTTTTGTCTATTATGTTGAAAAGGCATAGTAACATTGTAATGAATTATGAAGCAAGTATTCAAATTTCTTTAATAAAAAAATCTGCTTTATATAAATTAAAGCTTGTGTCAAATACGTTTCTGAACTTCAATGTATACTAGAGTTATTACCATATATTATGCTAAGTTCAACCTAGTGTGGGTTTAAATCTTTTTATTTGAAAAAAATATTATTTGTGGGAAATCATTTTAGAATATTGAATTATTATGCTCCTAATTTAGTAAAAATTAAATAAAGAAATGAAGTAGAGATTTTTTTAACAAAATGAGCAGCTAAGTCCGTGTCTTGAATTAGTATGGCATAAGGTGCCATTTGTATTTTTAAAATGTTCTTTCTTTTTATTTTTAATATAAACATATATATTTCATATTACATGTAGATCGAAATAGGCCTACATATTTGTATACATGTGATCTTGTTTCATTAAAATATTTGATTAGCATTAGCGCCGCCAAGCTCTTGTACATTAAAATATGTCATTAATTCTATTGATATGGTATCTATTATCATATGGAATAAAATATAACTTAATATATCTCTACAAGTGAAGCATTCAGTAACTTTGACTGTTAAATGGAAGGTCATGGGTTGAATCCTACCTATAAAGATCTTCTCTCCATTATATTATTTTTATATGTAATATGAAATATTGTACATATTAATTATTAAAAAAGAATTAAAATTATTAAAGATTAGAACAAGTGAATGTAGTGGTATATTTGGGAAGTATGCTCAGTAGAGATGGAAGATACGAGATGGATGTGGAAAGGCGTATTGCTGCCGGTAACAAGGCGCCGGTAACAAGGCGAAACGTCAACACAGCTGCCCGTTTGGCCGTACACAAAGCAGTTTTGGTACGTTCTGTTATACGGCAGCGAAACGTGGGTATTACAGAAGAAGAATGAAAGAAAGATGAATGCTGTAGAGATGCGATCTCTTCGTAGGATATGCGGAGTCAGCTTAGCTGATCGAATCCGCAATGAAGAGGTACACAGAATGGCAGGTACTAGCGAGGATGTCACGGTGAGAATGAAGAAGAACGTGCTCAGCTGGTTTGGGCACGTCGAACGAATGAGTGATGAAAGAATGGCAAAAAAGATTTATGATGGAAAAGTGAGCGGTAAGAGAGGTAGGGGGAGACCTCGGTTGACCTTCGAAAACACAGTATCAAAGATACTGGAGGAAGGTCACGTAAAAAGCATGAGGATCCCCCGGAAGGCATGTATGAAGAGGTTGATGACAGTGGACGAGGCGAAAGAGGTATGTAGAGACCGTAGCGTTTGGCGCTCCGTCCTCTCTGACCACCCCGCTAGGGATAAAGCGTGAAGTTAGTTTAGTTGAGTTTAATACATATTAATGTGTATTTGTAGAGTATATACTTATACTCTAATAATAATTAATACAATTATGTAAACCTAATATTCAATTTCTTGCTTTAATTCGTAAATTCATATTTTGAAATCATCATCATCATCATTTCTAAATTTAGCTAAAAGTAATGTAAAAATGTACCAAAACTAATATGGAAATTGAATTTGTAGTAATCATTCAATTATAAAGTCACGGCGTTCACCCGATATGGCGTTCGCGCAGTTATTTAGTGTTGATTAGTGATTTATGAACTTGTGTTATCGTTTCGTTGGTATTTATATTATTATGCTTATCACATGCTTCTAATGCGTGGCGTTGAGTTACGACAGTTGACATGAAATTTCTCGATGTCAGTAAGAAAGTAGAGAACAGTTCTCTCTCTATTCTTTACACTAGGTTCTCTCGCCTTTTGTACTAAGTGGAAATGCGTGAAGCTAAATAAATGTATACTTAGTATTGTTTTTTCTATTATATTTTAAGATTTGTCCAGGTAATTACATATAATTTACTTTTTACGTGGACGGAGGAGGATACGTGCTGATTCCCTCGTTGTAATCGAAACCGTGTATAATATGTATTGCCAAATTACATTTGGCAATACATATTATATATAATATCTATCTCTATATTGTAAACTAGTACTTTACAATCGAGGAGGTCGTACATTGAGAAATTAGTTTAATTTTAATTACTTTTTGATTGTCTGTGGCTAACGTAACTAGGTATTGAATGATTGAGGTCACGAGTTCATTTTGTTTATAAACATGCTATACTTTCTACAGTTACGCAGGGAAAGTCCCTTCTGTGGTAAATGAATAAGAATATTACAAATAATGTTATTTACTCATAGTTTATAGTTTGTGATCTTTTTAAGTATATTCTATTTTTCTTTTAGTAAACAATTGATTGCAAAAGCACTGTGTTCTATAATATTTTGATATTTTTTAAACATATTTTGTTACTATGGTTTTGGCTGTTAATTTGACAAAAGTGTTGGTCAACTCAACGAGGCGGTTTAAAAAAAACGTGAATTTAGAAGAAGGTTAACTTTATGAGATCAACTCCTTGTATCTATTAGTATCCAGTCTCACTAAGGCCTAAGCAAGCTAAATACATTGTACTTCATTTTCAATTCAAGAAATTCAATTTCTTTATAAAAGTTAAAAAAAGTTAAAAATACAAATATTTTCTATAATTTGTAAATAATTAATGAATAAATACATAAAAAAAAGATAATTCTAATTCTATTACTATTAATAGTAATATTGAACAATAAGTTAGTATGATTTTTTTAATGAAACATGATTACGATGAACTTTAAGTATTTATTTTAGTAGTAACTGAACAAAAGTATTGTAGATTGGTACGTTCATTTTTACTTAAATTATAATTTTCCTTCTTCGCCAGAGAACAATATAACCGAAGACGAGAAATGTTAATAAATAGTAAAATATGTATATTTAAATTTATGTATTGTATAGATTCTTGACAGGTGCAGGTTCTAATTATGGTACATTTAAATATTTTGTATAGAATTTTTATATTTTTAAATTCCTTAGCATGAACAATAGTTTAATATGTTTTGATATAAATGCGAAATATACATATATTATTTAATCTGTACACTATATGTTCGGGTGTTACAAGGAAAATTATTAACATGTTTTTGTAATTGCTTCACAATTACACTATAAGGGAATATGTTAAATGTTATATTTCCTAGACAAAGAATTAATAATATTTATACGATTATTTTTGTCACGAATTTTTAAAATTGTCAAGAACTAGTATGCAAGAATCATCATTGAATTCATGAAGGTAACAAATAAAACATTTACCCTATTACACTATATTTTACCAAAGAAAGTCTTCCAAAACAATAAAGAGATATTAGAATGATGTTATAGAAATCTCTCTTTCTCTCTCTCTCTCTAGTGGCAATGTTTATAAGTGTGTATTTAATTTTTTACGTGTTTTCAGGCGACCCAACGATCTGCCGCTCAAAAGACTAAGGACGACGTGCGCAAAGTGAAGGCCCAGAACATTAACATCGGTGATCCCTTCGCGATGGGTAGTAAGTACGAATTTGTTATTTTCTCCTAGATAAAGCAGGCAGAGAAAAAGTAGTGTATAGTTATAAACCTATAGTATCAATTTTATGTTCTACATATAAATATATTAAACTTTTTGATTGCAATAAGCTAACTCCACATTTTGATATTCCACAAAGAAATCGTCGTAGAATGATTCTTAATCATGAAAATTATCTATTATACTTGATTAAAAAAAACAACATTTTTATTTTGTTTATCAATACCTGGCAAGATTCACATTATACTTGAACAATAAAAATGGGTTGTTATTTGTTTTGGTATTATAATATATAGCAAAATGACAAGCCGAGAGTGATATTATAGTAGTTTTTATATATTGATTCGAGGCCACTCGTGGCGCAGTGGCACAGAGTGTGACGGTAAAATCCACTGGTTGTGGGTTCGATCCCCACTCGAGGAAATTAAATATTTACTTACATTTCTATTTTCATTTCCTCGCTCTGGTGTCGAGGCAAAGCGCGGCGTTGAGTTCCGCCACTCAACACGCAATGCCTCCAGAACTCGGCGGAAAGTGGGGAACGGTGTGTCTTAATACTAGGTTCCATCTGCCTACCCTGCTATGTGCGGGATACAGCGTGAAGCTGATTTATTTATATATTGAAGCAAAGGCGATGGTGTGTCCACATCTATTTATTTATTTAGCTGCAAATTGAATATAATTTTTGACAAATACTTGTATTTTTTTTATTTGTGCAATGCGTTTGAGGTCTGCGAAAGTTTACACGAGTTATTAATTTTATGGCCATTATTTAATATGAAGCATCACCTATATAGGTCAGTCGTGGCGCAACGGCACAAGTGTGACTGTAAAATCGACTGGTTGTGGGTTCGATCCCCACTCGAGGAGATAAAATATTTACTTATATTTATATTTTTATTTCTTCACTCTGGTGACGAGGCAAAGCGCGGCGTTGAAATCCGCCGCTCAATACGCAATGCCTCCAGAACCTGGCGGAAAATGGGAAACAGTGTGTCTTAACATTAAGTTCCCTCTGCCTACCCTGCTGTGTGCGGGATACACCGTGAAGCTGATTTAGGCATCACTTATTCCTGTATTGACTCCCCCGTTTAATTGTAGGTGATGTTCGTATCATTTATGTTTATATTATAGATGAAGCGTAATATTACTTTATATTTTCTATTAATCAGCATGAATTGTCTGATATGGGGGAAAGATGGCATAGGTACTCTAAGTGTTCACTTGGACATCGTGGCGCAGTTGTGGGTTTGCATCTGAGTGTCAACACGATGGTTGTGGGTTCGATCCCCACTCGGGTGAATGAGTGTATTTAAATTACTTCAATTGCCCCGCTCTAGTTACTGGATAATATACTAAATTATAATTATATAGACAAACCACGGCGTTGAGTTGAGCCATTCAACACAATGTCTCGAAAATCGGGCGGTCCTTCGTGAACGCAGTCTTGACAGTTCTTTCTGCCTACCCTGCTATGCGAGAAAAACAGTAAAATCTATAAATGTAAACAAAACTATTTCAATTATCAAATACATATGCAAAATATGATACAAATGCAAATGATAAAAGTATACGGGGGTCAGTGCAAGGGCGATCTCCCTCGCCCACCCGCGGCGCGCCGTCTACACAACAATTATATATCAATTATTATATTTCCCAACCTATTGACGACGAGGTAGGGGGTACCAATCCCTCATGTGTGCTGGACGAACAGCTATATCTACAACAAGCTGTACATATAACACTGCATAAAATAATTTAGTATATTATCCAGTAACGATTGAGTGCGAGTATCACTTTTTTATCATCTCTATATATAATAAGACAGTAAAAATATTTTGTCTGTACATTTAGTAATTTTGACTGAAATGGATAGAGGGACACTTAAAAAGAATAATAGAAAGCAAAAAGATTTTTTTTGAATTTTTTGTCTGTCTGTCTGTCTGTCGACATATTTTTGTCCGCATTTTTCTCTGAAAGTACTGAACCGATTTACTTGAAAATTTCACCAATTGCTTTGTTTTAACTCAACTTAACTACTAAAGTTTAGTTCATCAAAATCGGTTCATTAAAAAAAAAGTTATCGTCATTTGAAAGAAGTCGTAATTAATTCAACACAGAGATAAAGAACGATCTTGAAAGAAATATCAAGTAAATACAAAGATTTTTTGGTTGGTTCGTTCATATAATATATGTAACTAATTTAAAAACTGTACAGGAGTTAATATGCAATTATTACAGTTATTTTACAAAGAATATTATGAATCCTTCAAATCAATAATTTAACATTTAAGGCTGTTTCTGAATGAGTAAATTAAATTATTCACTGACATCAGCACATTTAACAGAGTATATTATATAGGTAAAAAGAACATAAAGTTACAAAAATATATACGTGTAATAAATAATTAGCTTTATGTATATTTTATAAATATCAAATATCAACAATGGTCGTATTTTTTTATTTAAAACAATCAAAAATTCTTTGACGATAATGTCGTAAAAAAATCATATTAGAAGTCATTATAGTTGTCAATCAATTCTGCTTATTAAATCAATAATCACGTATTTTAAGCGGGCGAAGCCGTGGGCGAGCCGCTAGTGGGTATATATATAAATAGTTATTTCTAAGTCCGAGAGAGATTGTTAGAGAAATCTTTTATAAATGGTTAATTTGTAGCCTTATAAAATGTTAATGCCAGCCAATAAACTTATAAAAATGTTTCATTAGGCTTGGCCTTCGATGGAACATTTTTTATAAAACTTAGATCCAGTTTATTGTAGATTTAAATAATTCTACGCCAATTCCGCTACTACTAGTAGCATGAATAAACACAAAATATACATATATTTATAATTCCTGTTATGAAAATAACAAAAAAAATTAAATATACGTATACATATGTATGTATTAATGATAAGATAAAAATTTATTCAAATACATATATTAGTGTGTAGGTGATTGACTGATAGTGAGGAAATGTACTGGAAATTCGTTCTTTTGAATAAAAAAAAACAATGAACAAAGGGTTTTCCTTAATTATATTCCTATTTAACTTAGTACTTCACTTGTGTACTCGTATGTATGCACCTGAATAGTGATAAATCAGTACGTACTCAACTTTTTATTATTTTAAAAATATTACATAGCTGGAAATAAAATATATCTTAATTATTATTACTGCTTTTATAAATATTTTTTTCTTAAAGTAGAATTGTTTTTGAAGGTAATTCATCAATACCTTAAAAAACTAATCTGAGCAAGTCAAGCGTTACTTCCTTTGTGATAAAGGACAATCGTTTTTACCTGTTGTTTATTCTATTCTAATTTATTAATTCTAATTTTAATTGTAAATAAAAACAGACGCGAGGGAAATGGATTGTATTGATTTGTAAATAGTATATAATTTTCCGTAGATATTTGTATAATATTTATTTGATCCCCGATTGAACCGATTAGTTGTTATAAATTCGTTGTTGTGTTTTTTTATGCTTAAGTATCGAAACGAATTTAGATTTTGTAAATTTAGCATCGCACGTGGAAATCCCAAATCTTAAATAAAAAAATAGATACTAGGCAGGCCGAAATCAACAGCCGGCTTCTGTTGAGTTCCTTACCAGCTCTACTCCTTAGAACTACCCTCCGAGTCGGTGATAGCAAGATCTTCTAAAGGACTTAAAAAAATAATATTTTGAATTTGAATGATTTGATGAAAGTATAATCGTACTTAATGTTTTTATTTATATTTCGAAATGACCATAAAAAATTAGACCGTTTCCTTTTTAACATTAAAACGACTACTATTATATGACTCAAGGTGTGACGTGAAAAGGTACTAAATATTCAGTAAAAATTAATCAATAACAATTAGGCCCACCTAGCTCAGTGAACAGCCTTACGCAGTAACTGTGGGTTCGATTCCAATTCGAGTAAATGATTATTTTAATTTCCTCTACTCTGGTCAATTTTTTGAAATTGAGTGGGAAGAGTAGAGCGTAATGACACTCGGCTCTATCTACCCTGACAGATGCAGTACCCGTGTATAAAATAAGAAAGAAAAGAGACCTGTGATTTTTGTTAAGTTTTTCTGTTATTTATATTAATATGTATTTTGCGAATGCGAATGAATGAACATAATTTATGTGTAAAATATTATATATATAACATTTTCAAGCAAATATATATTTTTAAAACAATTTTAATTGTATAACGTTTTGGAGGCTAGATAATATTTTGTTTGTAAAGTAAAGCGTGGGCTCGACTACCACCACTTAGCATGTTAATTCTTAGTTTAATATATTGATAAGCTATAGTTACTGATTTATAGCTAAATGTATTTTAAATACTACTTGATATGTCATCGCAGGCAGCCGCAACAGGGACTCTGACCGCGATCTCAGGCAGCAAGAGCAGCTCAATGCTCAGACCGAACGTGACCTGCAGCAGCTGGAGGAGCGCGAGCGCGACATACAGAAACTGGAGGTGGGTGGAGTTTAGTTGTGGGTTCGAATATCACCAAAATACATTAAGAGAATAACATGGTTCAGATTATATGTTTATGGAGGTTTGTTAGGCAAGAGGAGATACAATTTATTGATTTTAACGCTACTTGTAGGAGCGCCTCTTGTTGTGATGTATAGTGGAGAGTGGGATAATACCTAAGAACTGATAGGATACATACATATATTTCAAAATTACTTTTTAAGTTACAATAAACACACACGGCACACCATTAAAACAAAAATAACTAAGTATTTATTACATAAAATAAGCAGAAAGTTTATATACAGAAATAACTGACTAGTCATTTGTACTATCTGGCTTTTAAAGAAATTATGATGATAATAAAAAATATAGAGATATTTATTTAAATATGTTTAGCTAATTATGAAATGGTTGGAAATAAAACTGTAATATAATTATATCTATAATATTGCATTTATTACACTGTTTATATAAAATACGTTAAATCCTTCCAGAACGACATAATGGACGTGAACCAAATATTTAAAGAGCTCGGCACCATCATACACGAGCAAGGCGCCGTCGTAGATTCCATTGAGGCGAGCATCGAATCCACGTCCCACGACGTCGAGGCGGGGGTCCAGGAGCTTTCGCGCGCTGCTACCTATAAGGTATACATATAATATTAATACAAATATATTACCCCTGTATTGAAAGAACTCACAAAACTGACATTATTGGTAACTATCAAATAGTTGATGGTAGTTTGTCTAATAAATGTACACAGAAAATGTATGTTTGTCAACAGAGTATTACTTTTTTTTTTAACATTTTTAAAGTGTTATTCCACACTTAGGAAAGAAAAATACTTATTTAGAAAACGTATAAAAATTTGAACGCAGCGGGACTCGAACCCGCGCCTCCTGGAAACCGACCAGGCGCTCTGACCACTAAGCCATGCGTTCTCGCCAAGCTGCGTCGAAATTTTCGAAATCGAGAGTATTACTTCATTCTGTCAATTAATCGAATGAATCGAGACTTTACTGTGATTGTAACGCGACGGTTGTGGGTTCGATCCCCACTCGAGGATATGAAATATTTATTTAAATTCATATTTCCATTTCTTCGCTCTGGTGTCGAAGCAAAGAGCGGCGTTGAGTTCCGCCGCTCCACACGCAATGCTTCCAAAATTTGGCGGAAAGTTAGGAACGGAGCGTCTTAACACTAGATTCCTTCTGCCTACACTGCTGTGTGCGGGATGCAGCGTGAAGCTGATTTTTTTTATGTCAGTTAATACAATTTTATTTCAGATGGTTTTTAATTTATTTCTATTATTTTTGAAATGCATTGCCGTCTCTCTTTGTTAACTTAAGGAGATACTTCTCCTAATCCTAATGAATATTTTCTTTTTTGAGAACTTAAAGTAATATAATATATATAGTTTTATTGAAAAAAAGTATGAATTACAGTGAACGGAATCTAGTCGTGGCAGAGATGTCTTTTAATATGATAAAATAATCATCTAAACATGTGTCTGACTTTTTATTAAAATATAAAAACTAATATTAAAACATTGAAACGTTCCAGAATAAGCTGCGAACGAAGAAGTTGTACTTCGCCCTCATCCTGATCGTCGTCGTCTGCATCATACTTATCATTTTATTCCATCGCTGATTAAACACCACACTGCTGTATTACTTCTTCAAATACGGCATGCATCTGTTCTGGTTGTCGGTCTTCTTTTATTATCTGGAGTATAGATTCTTGTAAATGCGCTCTATGTTTTATTATCTGTCGTTCTGTCAATGTCAGCTGTCATTTGTTATCATCTGTTAAAATGTTAACTGTCACACTGTGTTAAATTTCACATAAATTATATGCTATAACTTTATATTAAATATGTTGAATATGGAATCGATTTAGACTCTTCCTTACTCATTATTTATAACGCATTATTTTATGTAACGTTTGTGTATAATTAAAGTTTTATATGTTATGTTATTTAAATATTTTTTAATTCTAAATATTACTATCCAATTTCTGAATTGACAGATCGTTTAAATACGCATTTTTTATAATATATATTTTTTAATTCATCACCTTTTCAAAGACTCAATGTTAATGAGTGAGTTAGTGAAGTGATAGTGCTAAGTGACAATATTTGAAACAAAAGTGTTTTAAAGGCATACTGCTATGGCTTTTTTATAAGAATATAATGTCAAATTCTGTATTAGGCTGTCAGAGCTAACTAAAACAATATACTCTACTATTAAAAAATCGACTTTTTTGGGAATTATGTTTTTGGCTTCTTTGAGTTGCCTGATAGTTTTCCATTATATAGAATTTGACAATTCGCTTGGAGACTGTATTTAAGGCAGGGATTGGATAGCTTATAATTATATTTGATGTAAGAGATCTTTTTTCACGCTTCTTTTAAACCCTTCAAAATGGAGGTTGTCACTCCACTTTGTTGTTTTGTATGTATGGTCTTGGATTATGAGTCAATTCTTGAAATATTTAACCATTTATTATAATAATATGATTGTTTCGTTAATAAATGTTTTTTTTTTCAATTAAATGAAAATTTATATCTTATACACAAACATAATTCTGTTTGGGACTGTAATATTTTTTATAATTTTAACAGTGTGAAAAGATCTCTCATTATGGTAATGTTAGTATCTGTAATATAATATAATATATATTTTGTATTAATCCTTACATATATGGACTAAATAATGGAAGCAGCTTGTTTCCATTATTACAATATTAGGCGTTTTCATACTAAATTAACTAATATAAGAATATCTTAAGCATGTATATCATATTCTTATACTAGGTAAGGTGCTGTATACTCTAATTAAAAGTGGCAAAATTAGTGTTTTTTTTATAATAATGTTTACATACGGTCAACAAGTTGTGGCCGCCCTGAAGTTAGGTTTCCTGAACTTTTGCGTATTGTTCACTGGGTAAGAAAATTATCAGAAGTAAGAAAATCAAATCTGTACAACCATTTACAGCTATCTTCAGGGCGGCTATGACTTCTTGACTGTACTGTACTTTTATATAAAATTTTGACCTTGTAGCAAGCCACTATTGCTTATACAAACTTAGTATAGGGCTGGGGATATTAATCATAAAGCTAATTAATTTATATGGGTTGAGAAATTTTTGATTTTAAAAGATTATTGCTTGAAAAGTTAAGTTTTATCCAAATTGCAAATTCTTTTTCCTACACCTATCAAAGTTGTTACGGACGGAACGTCTCGGATCTAGGTGGATATTTTTAAAGAATATGTTATCTACAATTTTGTAGTAAGATACTACTGTATCCAGTTAGACTCCACTCCACTCAGCCCATATCCGAAGTTATCCGAAACTATTGTATTGGACTTGTTCCGGATAGTATATTATTTACGGATCCGATAGTTACGATTGCTGTTACGGAGCTCCGTAACGTCCCTGATTATATAATAAGATAATGTAGAAATAAAGTTAAGATTTGTATTTTTTTCATCGTCCAATAAATATAAAAAAAATCTTCTGTATGGGAATTTATTTTTTATCTGTACGTTATTTTATGTATTACCTACAATCTCGATGAAATAATTTAAGAAAGTATTGTAATGATACAATGTTGGTTCTTTAAACAACTGAAACACTTTCTGCTAAAAGCGATTGAAATTCCATTTTACTTTTATAGTATATTAACTTTACATGTCCCATCTTATCTCTATTCATTATCACTTAGCAGATAAGTTTAAATTTTATTTAATTTTTAAATACGTTCCTGGCTCTGGTATACAAAGTGCGGCATTGAGTTCCGCTACTCATCAAAGCTAAAAAAAATTCTTTGCGAGACTTAAACAGTTTTAGAATGTAAACAAAAAAATATTATTTTTCATCCATATAGTTAATTTTTAATTAAATAAGAACATTATAATCTTTATTCATAATGAGTGTCTATATATCCAATATGCTTAGAAAAGTATATAAATTAAATAAAAAAAATTGTTTGCGGTTTTGTATTATACCATAAATAGATTTTTTTAAATAATTAATATATCTTTCTAATATTAACCTATAATATACACTTTAGATGTAAATTTAATTTTAGACATAATGATAGATTTCTAAAAATTTGTCACTCATTTTGTGCAACAATGACGTATTTGCACTTTGTGAAATACTGCTATCAAAGTTTATAAATAATGTTTCCGCGTACTTTTATATATTAACTAACTGGCTTTAAAAAATGCAATCACGTCGTTGTTGTACCAAACTGGCGATATGTATATATTATATTATTTTTGTATGATAATATTTGCATTTGGAATTATTGTTGATTAAATATGACACAGTGTACAAATAAAATTTAGTATAAAAATTTATGCATGTTCTTGATTATTTTACTTGAAAATTTGTTATAATATCTATCAATTTCGATTTCAAAGAAAAAAAGGGATAATTGTTTAATTCTGTATGGAAGTTATTAATTGTACTCAACAATTTGAGAATAATTGATTATTTTGAATGATCTCTAAATTTGAGAAGCTTCTTATCCTCATTGGTTGTCGGGAGTGTAAAATTTTTCTTAAAGTGTTTTTCACACACTAAGGAACTGAAAAATTGACCACAGTGGGACTCAAACCCGTGCCTCTGGACAGTTTACAAGAGTCATTTGCTATATAAATATTTTTTTGGAGTAAAACATACTGAAAGTTCAATCTGGAATGATTTTTGAGAACTCTCATTTCATTATATAATGAGATGCTAACAACATAAATAAGTTGTACAAGCGTATAAGAATTTTGACGTATGGGTTAGTTGGCACAGCACTTGGACGGTTTCCAAAGAGTTCTAATCTTGCTACGTTCAAATTTTTATACGTGAATAAGTATCTTAAATTTCATTTTCAACTTTCATTCAACAAAATCATGGGAGTGCTTGACGTATCTGTATGTGTGTGTGTGCATCCGATGAACCGATTTTGATTTAGTTTTTCTCATTTGCAAAGTATCTTAGTGGTCTGTTCTTAGCCATGATTCAATATTCAGCCGCTTGAAGATTATCAGCTCCTAGTTGTTTGTTTATTTTTTAGATCTCTTTGTATCGGCATTTTTTAATTATAAATTATAATATCAACAAAGTATTTTTTATAATCTCGAAAGGAATGATTTACTTTTTTTTAATAGAATCTTAAATAGTATTTTAGTTAATTATTATTATAAAATGTAATTAAAAAATTCAACTGTCATATTTAATTAATATATATTAGTTTTTGTAGACTAACAAATATTATTGAATAGTTGTAAAATTAACTTAAATAGAGTTTTCTTTGATTAAATCATGAAAGAAAAGGAATTTTAGTTTATTTTTTTAATATAAAATTTATATGTAACACTTATACAGAATATTTTATATGTATTTTAATTTTTATTATTTTAAAAAAAATATATTCTAAATGTCTATATAATTAACGTTTTAAAAACATGCTGTATATTGAGTAAACGTTAGTAATAGTGTAAATCTCGTATATATGTAGTCTCTTTAGACTTTCCACAGATTAATTATTGAACTATTTGATTCTTCAATTAATATTATTTATCGCTTAAATTTGATTTTGGTATACTTTTTTTTAATTACATTATATTATTCCAATTTGTATGATATAGGCCTGTCTCGGTCTGCGAGGAGTGTGTAATACTTGTTTTTCTTCCTTACAAAACATGTCTAACCATATTTACTGCCTAGCACTGAAGACATTAAATATGTGACCCTCTTTTTGTTACTTTGATCATTCTTTGTATGAAATTATTTTGAGGCTAGTCGCGGCGCAGCGGCACAAAGTGTGACTGTAAAATGACTGGTTGTGGGTTCAATCCTCACTCGAGGAGATGAAATATTTACTTAAATATATATTTTCATTTCCTCGCTCTGGTTTCGAGCCAATGCGCGGCGTTGAGTTCCGCCACTCAACACGCAATGCCTCCAGAATTCGGCAGAAAGTGGGGAGTGTCTTAACAGTAGGTTCCCTCTACCTACCCTGCTGTGTGCGGGATACAGCGTGAACCTGCTATATATATTTTGTACTGCATAGATTTTTTAAATCTTCCTTTTAAATTTTTATTTTGTTAATTTAATTAATTAAAAGTAAAATTATATTCGATCTTAGTTAATATCAGGCGTTGGATGAAGTATCTATCATAACTTTTTGTTTGTTTGGTTCACGTCTCGTCGTAGCTCCTTTATTCAGATAAAAATAATTATTTTTTTATGTAAATAATGTATAAATATTAAAATATCCATATTTTTTAAATCACTCGTGCTATTTTTTCGTATTTCATAATATTTTAAAGTTTATTTTTCTATACAAATAGATTTAGTTTTGTATAATGAATAGTTTAATTATTCATTTTTTTTAGTTTTAGTTATTATTTGAACTTTTTGAAAGTTTCAAGATATTGTATCTTTATATTTTGCTTGATGCCTGCAGCTGATACCGTCTTTAACATTCAATTATTTCTATTAACCCTCAAATACGCAATTTTGTGTATGAAAATACTAATGTTTTATAAGAAAATAAACAATATTTAAAAAGAAATACTAATTAAGGCACTTTTTAGGGAATTAAAGTAAAAATCATGGACACATTATATTAAATTACATAAATATGTAAATGAAAAGTAGTTTTGGTTGATAATGTTTGAATCGTATTGCGTTTTTGAGGGTTGCTATCATTTTTTGTGGGGAAACTTAACTAAAATGTGTTGATTTCTAAAATCAGTTAGAACAAGCAAACTGTTCTGAATGTGTACCTAATAAGTGTATGTCATTAACCAATTGAAATATATCCATTGATGTGTATTTGTTTTTTTTTTACCTTTTTACTTGATTCAGCCGGTGTCGAGTCTGCTTCCCTGTTTGACGTCATAAATGAAGTTAATTTAAGTAAAAAAAGTAATTTTAACAATTTTTCATCAAATTGTCATTTCATATAATAGGATTTAGTCAAACTAGGTTTTATATATTGATATATATATTTATTATCATACAGGAAGGAAATAGGTCATTTTACATTATACAATGCAATATAAAATGTGAGTAGAATTATAATATTTTTCGCAGTCGTCTTTTATCAGTTTTATTATATCAAAGAAAAATTGCTCTAAGAAAGTTGTTATCGTTAAGATGGCAAAGAGGCGCGGTTTCAAATTTTTATACGTTTTCTTAATATTTTTTTTCTTAAGTGGAATAATAACACTTTAAAAATGGTAAAAAAATCCCTCGATATTTTGATTCGCCATTTCTGGCTCCTTCAAATATGTAACATTAAAAATTAATACGTAGGGCCAAACGCAAATGTGACTGTGAACGGCTGGTAGTGGGTGCGGATCCCACTCAAGCAAATGAAATATTTAATATTTTCATTTCTTTGCTCTGGTGTCGAATCAAAGTGCGGCGTTGTGTTTCGCCACTCAACACGCCATCTAGAATTCGGCGGTAAATGGGAAACTGAGTGTCTTAGCACTAGTTACCTCTGCCTACCTGCTGTGTGCGGAATACAGCATTAAGATAAAATAATATGAAATTAACCAAAAGAAAGCTGTATGAAATCCTCGGTAATAATTAGATTTATATTTCAGTTTCAAATTGGTTGTTATTTAAAATTTTAAAGTTGTTCCGTACTTACCTAGATGGCGCCACGTTACGTATGAAGTTGTGCATCGCTTATAGATAGTTATAATACCAGCAACTTTGTAAGTATCTAATTTGGGTATTATGTTTATATATAATATATATAAAGTTATTATAATTTATATATAAAGTACTTTGTTTCTTAATATTCTTTGTTTTTTCATTATTCTCGTCATCAGATATTGTTTTATGAATATTGCAAAACTATTATCTAATAACAAGAGAGACGACGTGCGCGATGTTTCATAATAGGTTGTAGTCAAATATATTTGACGTGTAGATTGTAGATATATCTCTAGTTTCTGTTATTACCATTAAATATGCATTTAAAAAACTTCGGAAAGTGGAGAAGGAGAGATTATATTTTTAGGTCTTTACACTCACTTTGTATTACACCTTTAACTTTAAGTATAGATGGCGCTTGATATTACAAACTACAAAGGCCGCTTAAGACCTTTTCAGTCATGAATTATTAAAATGGCATCCCAAGATCCCTCTCAAGATCGATCTCAAAGCTCAGTGTCTTATTAATACGTGCCTTAGTATAACTTTCCAATAGTTAAGTTGTTCTTTAAGTACTTTTTAAACTTTAAATTTTAATAGAATTTTTGAATTGTATTCAATAATTAAATTTGTTTATGTACAAACATTCAAATATAAAACGTTTTAAATATATATCAGGAGTAAATAGTATTGAAGTCGTAACGTGGTGTAGAGGTAAAAAAATATATGCACAGAAAGTGCAGAAATTTGGCAAGAAGTGTCAATTTTAGACTTTTAAAAGAAAAAAATACTTAAATTGTCATATTATACAAACATAGTCATAAATACTTGCTCTAACATATAGTCTATAATATTAAAAAAAAAAAATCAGTTTCACGCTGTATCCCGCACACAGCAGGGTAGGCAGAGGGAACCTAGTGTTAACACTCCGTTCCCCACTTTCTGCCGAATTCTGGAGGCATTGCGTGTTGAGTGGCAGAACTCAACGCCGCGCTTAACCTCGACACCAGAGCGAAGAAATGGAAATATAAATTTAAGTAAATATTTCATCTCCTCGAGTGGGGATCGAACCCACAACCAGTCGGTTTTACAGTCACACTTCATGCCGCTGCGCTACGACTGGCCTCAAACCGTGAAGCTAAAAAAAAATATAAATAACTGAACAAATCTAAGCACAATACGTTTTTTGTTACTGTAGAGAAAATACACTTTTTTCCATATCTACTTAAGTTATTGTTCTTTCTCATATATACATATATATGTCATTAACTAAAATAATTCTTGTTTTTATTTTTGCGGAAATCTTCAAAGTGGTAGTCTGTCTGTTAATGCAAATGTGTAGTTCCTTTGAATATCATTTGTATAATCGCGTTGTTTACATTCTCTTCTATAAAATTTAAGTCCTCCCTATACGCGTCACTGCACTCATATTTAGTTGTAATTCTACCTGGATCTTGGGAGATATATAGATATTTAATCCTGTGCTTGTAGCTTTTTTATGCTAATTTTAAATGTATTTTTAATAATTTATTATAATGTACTTTTTCTATCGCTTTTGCATGTAAATAAATGCAATTGTTTAGTATTTTTGTATGTATCTAATTGGAGAATAGGTAAAATATTTCGAATACTCATTTCTGGCGTTAAGATCCGCCACTCAATACACAATACCTCGAAATGATCACAAAAGCTAACGCAAAATCTTAAAAGTCCATTTCAACGGAGTATAATAGAATGTATAGGCATAGTATATTTATAATATACTAGAGGGCGCGCGCGGCTTCGCCCGCTTATTAGGAGTGAATTCTAAAAAAACCACGAAACACGTGTTCAATAAAATATTTTTAACAGTCTGAATTTAAATTTTTATAAAAATCGGTGGCAATTTAAAGATTTTTCCATATAAACTTTCAACCCCTTATTTGAACCCTTAGGGGGTGAATTCTTAAAAACCATGAAACACGTGTTCAAAGAAATATTTTTAAGAGTCTGAATTTCAAATTTTATAAAAATCGTTACAGATTAAAATTTTTTTCCATACAAACTTTCAACCCCTATTTCATCCCTTTAGGGTTGCCCAAATTTCACGTTTCATCTGCCCAAATTTCACGTTTCTACGCACAGCGGTTACGGCTCTGCGTGCGTCTTACCTCTGTTAGTCAGCACAAGTCCTTTTATATATATAGATGAAAAACAACATGAGGCCAGTCGTAGCGCAGCGGCACGAAGTGTGACTGTAAAACCGACTGGTTGTGGGTTCGATCCCCACTCGAGGAGATGAAATATGTACTTAAATTTATATTTCCATTTCTTCGCTCTGGTGTCGAGGACAAGCGCGGCGTTGAGCTCTGCCACTCAACACGCAATGCCTCCAGAATTCGGCAGAAAGTGGGGAACGGAGTGTCTTAACACTAGGTTCCCTCTGCCTACCCTGATGTGTGCGGGATACAGCGTGAAGCTGAAAAACAACATGTAACATGTAACCACGTAACTCAATAAAGACAAGACATATAAAACAACATGTAACTTAATAAAGAAAATTATGTGCGGTAATCTACATTCGAGCATAAAATTTACAATTCAAACTTATAAACATACAATGAGATATAAAAACAAAATTTGAACAAGAAAGCCAAGAACTATCTGCTACGGAATTAAAAAAAATTATGTATGAGGGTGTTCAACTATTTAATAACTTGCCAAATAGTATAAGGACGTGTACAAAAGTAAAAGAATTTAAGAAAAATCTCAAATTAAATACTCCTTGCTTAATTAATACCTATTTATTTATCAAAGTAATACCTAACAACTTGCTAAACGCGACCACTGGAAATTCGTTAATTTAAAATAACTTTAAGTAGTTATATATTAGTATTTAAGCTCAATATAAGCGAACATTGTTCTTTTTGAGTAAATAAAGTTTTCTATCTATAACCTTAAAATTAATTAAACTAGAGTCAATGGCAGGACAAGGAAGGGGCAGTTGAGGGCAAATGAAACTCCAATTATTATAAAATCACAGTTTAATATATAGTAAAGTCACACAATGTAACATAAAATATGAAAACAAAACGTGTAAGAAATTGAGATTCTACAAATCAATGATATATTCATATAATTGTACTTCTACAAGCGTTAATGTTGGCTTGAAGGTTGTATGTGTGGCAGACGGACAGACAGACAGACACACAGGCAAGCTTCCACGCCGTAGACGACTACGCAGAGCTACGGAACACCTACGAGAGTATAGAATCCAATTCTACTCCGACTATGACGGATCTCCACTCTTCGACGCAAGCAAGTGACAATTGAGAGGGAAACCGGATATCAGAAACCGGAAACCAATATGGACAAAGTGGGACTTCCCTGAACTTCGGGGAACACAGAATAAAACAGAACAGAAGTCAGAGTATTGAGTAAAAGGTAAAAGAATGTAAGTTGGTCGTAGCATAGCACCCAACGACGTGAACTCGCATCCCCTCTTATAACTATGTTGTAACGTTGCTAATGACTAAGCCGCGCCCCGAACGGGGTGACGCGACCTCCGACCTCCTCCTCCTCGTCAGTTCGTCAGTTTGTTGATCACAGTGTTATATTATTTCCGTATTAGCGGAAGGAGGCCGCGTCGCGTTCGGCGCGCGGAGGTCTAAGTGTTATCAGTTAGGTGTCTACTTGAATATTCGATAAATGCTGATAATGCTAATAAGTGGCTTCTAAAATAGTCTTAATATCATAGTGATATAAGGTGCCAGCTGGCTCGCCCCCGCGTGCCTCTACTTGGAGAGTGTCCTGGAACGTCACAACGTCGTGGCATGCTTTATAAAGCCCGCCATCCCTGCATTAGTTACATAACCTAGGCTGTTGTCCCGCGAGATATGTACACTTACAATTATTACCAATTTTTACCACTTTGGGAATATCTGGTAATATTATTGACCAATACTTGACCAATGATTACCGAATATTCCAAAGGTGGGACAAGTCATTACAAACCTTAGCATACAATACGACCTAACCGTGGGTTTACCCACCATCCTATATCTTTGGATAAGGGAATGCAAATACAATACTTAGTCTAACTAAATAATTACTTATAGCTAACTCAAACTCAGCGTAAGCGAGTCCTTAAGAACATTTGTTTAACAATAATTAAATAAAACTTGTCGTCATAATTAAATCGATAAAAAAGGAGATTACTAACATATAAAGGAACCTTAATTATAAAAAATAAAAACTTAACTTTATTAAAAATAATAATACACGTGGTAAAATCAACAATTTGGTGTTCATAAACGTGATAAGCCTCGTTTAATGAAAGTTTCACGTTACACGTCAAATATATAATATTGTGTGTATGTATTTATGTATGTATGTATATGAAGTAAACATTTCCAAAATAAATGCACTTTAGAAAACTTGGTATAGAGGGCATACATATAGACATTAGCGTATCTAGAGATATTGTCTGGGGGGGACTTCAACTTTGAACAGATATGTTCGTGTAAATGTTGTTTTTCTTTTATTTTTTGGGGGAAATTTTTTGTAAGTAAAATTTTGGGATGGGCCCAGACTATTCTGGGGTGGGCACTCGGCTATCCCCCCCCCCCTCCCCCTTTACGCCTATGCATATAGTATAACTAAGTATAATGTAGTATAGAATAGAACAGTACAGTAATATGATGTTTATGAACACGTGTCGTGTGTCGTGGAGTGAGCGCGAGCCGGTGCGAGTGGGAGGTGAGGCGGCCGTCCTCCGTCCTCCGTCCTCTTACTGTACTTGCTAACTCCGTGTTGGTGGGACTGCCGAATGTATCGACAGCGGGGACATTGACTTTATAACGCTAATACAATGTCGCTACCGTACACTATTAACTAATACATTTAAAGGAAACATCGATGCGTGGCAGGTGTAGTGGAGTTAGCAATGCTGAAGCGGCGAGGGTGGCAGGAGACTGTTAGGTGGTTCAGCAGACCACGGCCTCAGATATAGGATTCTCCGTGATGCGGATGACGGGCGAGTGGCGGCACGGGCGGCGCGCGTCCGACAGCCGACGGAACAGCACTATCTTTGTGGGCGACAGTGGCGCCACTGCGAATTAAACATCGACACAAATTACGCACAACACTAGCAAATCGACAAGTGGTAAAGAGAGCTTACCACTCGCTGATTTGTGCACAATCGAGAAGTGGTAAAGTACTTGTATAGTAAAATGCGGACAAGTCGAAATATTCAGTTGTTATTATACATGCATTATAGCGATATCAACATGCTGTATAAACAATGTCGAGACACGAAGCGACTTGCGGGAAGATATTTGTTAATAGTTAGAAATTATATATAATACATATATTTAGGAAATTTCTTTCAAGTTCCATACAAATACTTTAACGCCGCCTCTAGCAATTTTTTTACATTATTCAGTAAATACAATAATCTCTTAAAGTGCTCTTTTAAACGGTTTCAAGGAAATCTAATTGGATGTATGTAAATCATAACGAAAATATTTATTTATAAGAAGGACGGGACCGTGTTGAAGTTATATAACATTTTATTTTAAACTTATTTCTTGTATACGTACTTAATTAAATAAAGCTTTATTCTAAGATACAAAAGAGCACTTTAAAAGTGTACAATTTGAGTAATTAAGAAATTTGTTTATTTAACTTTAGCATAATATAGATACGAGTACGTTGAATAATGCGAACTTATGCAGGTATTTGTTTTATTAATGAAGCTTATATTTACGAATGATACATGATAGGAGAATAGATTACACCAGGGTTGCCTAGAAAAATCGTGCCACAATCACCTTTAATTAAATTATTTTTTAATAGGAATTATTTATTAATAAGAATTATTTTTTTTTGTGTTAAAGAATTGCAGTCACATGTTTTTATATGAATCTAACATCATTTAAAAGAAAGTCGCTTAAGGAATTGCACAAAAAATGGTTCTTAGTCAGCCGCAACCCCAGGGTTGCCTGATTTAAACAAGTCACATAATGTTGATTATTTGCACTTACGTGTTTTTTAATGAATTATATATCAAATTAAAGGTTATTTTTCTACCAACATTATAACTCATGGTTGCCTGTAAAATAACTGCCGCACGCAGAGGTTGCCATCATTTGAATTAATATTTCCCATTCCGGTCGACTATGAGAATAGAAGACGAAATGCGCGAGTCGTCTTATGTTTTAAAAAATATATAATTTGTGATAGAGTTAAAATCAATCAATTTGTAAACATTCATTTAATTAATATTATTTAATTTTTTCTAGGTATCCCTGGTGCAATCTATCGTACTATCATATATCATTCTTAAAAATAAGTTTCATTAAAAAAACAGATACCTGCAGATTTATGCAATGGGATCTCGTACTGTTATTAGAAAGGAGTCACTAGCAGTTAGCACCTCGTGGGAGCCTCGTGCGAAGAAATTATGTTGTAAGTTGAATGTTACATCTAATTGTCGTTCCATACATCTTTGCAAATAAATTGTAAAAATGTTCGACAACAATATAATGTCCGCAATGGTAGTGTGTTCGATTTCAGTGCGAGAAATATTAAAATTTGAAATAATTTTCCTCTTCCTGGTCTGGTTCGATGATGATTTAGTGTTTGTTCTTAATTCAGGTGGGTAATAGAAAATTGAAGGATACATAACAATATATTCTTCCTCAGTACGAAATAGGATATTCGTGAAATTAGATAATATATAGAAAGGATGTAAAGAATGTGAGATGTGATACAGATAGTGACATTATTTTTTTTAATTCGGTTATGTGACTAAAATGATTCAATTAAATGTCTATTTACATAATGAAGTGACGACGACGACAATGACGACACGGCGTGTAGCGCGCGCAGTGACATGTATTTTTTAATTTAATGTATTTGTATTTAAATTCTAAATGAATTCTACAACAACTACATAATTCTATAATATTTGTTGTTTTCTATTATACTATAATTCTTGAAGGTAGTTAATATTTGTAAAATTAATTTAGCGGCTACCAACATTTTATGCAATGATGAGAAACGAATAAAATAAATTTGTGTAAGAACATTGAGCAACTTGAGACAGTAACATGTAAAAAGTAATGCTACATAATAATTATATTAAAAAAGAATATATAATAGGTATACAGATAGACACAAACAAAAAAAATGTACGAGGTAAATGAACACGTCACTATTTCAGCAATAAATCGTCAAAGTTAACCAATTTACTAAATTAACTGTTTGTTTAAATTCTTTAATTTGTATAAAACAAAATAAAATAATTAACAATTAAACTACAACTTTCACACTGTAATCGCAAAACTTTTATCCGAGAATGTACAGATCACTTGAGTGGACCTTAGCTCCAATTTTAAAAAAATATATGAAATACACATGTAAATATATGTTTTTTTAATGTTTAAAGCTAAATAATAAGGTGTTCATTTGACACGTAAAAAGCAAATATAACGAAAGGGTAGAGACAACTTACTGACGCCTAGCGGGTAGCGAGTGACGTGAGCGATGCGAGCGAGGCGAGCGAGGCGGCCGACGCGGGCCTACTACTACTCGAGCCCGATATTTTGTGCAGAGCCAACACAGCTATACAGTAGTAAATAAAACAACGTCATGCTCTGCTACTGCTCGGTGTTGACGAGGATATTCTGTTTGTCACTAGCGTCTTGACACGACTTGACCCGTCTCAAGTTCTCAACTAATATTGTGTTTTTGTTAACTAATTATTTCATATATTTCGTATATGACTTTGTGCCTAGATAGAACTATTTAAGCTTAAATAACTTTTGAATATCCCGTCAACAGTATTCCTAGCGAAGTTGCGTGCATATTAAGAATACTTGTCTTTATTTACTTATTTTTTACATGTGTTGTCGTCCTTTGCATACATACATATATTGAGTTAATTTGCACACAACTTTAATTTATACAATAAATATAAAATGAATAATCAAAGCAATATAAAATAAATGTGCATACAATGAAACGAGGATAATTTTTAAATGTCTTTAAAATTTTAAAGGTTGTGCAAAAATACCGTCGCAACCAGAGGCGTCGAATAACGTACGAGTATGATATACAGTAACCGCGCTATAGGAGTGCGTTGTAAGAGTGTTCCGTATAACGTATAAACTATTCACGTTTAACTTTTCTCACTAAAGGGAACTGAAATCGATCATTAAGAAAAAACTATATTATGATTGAATTATAAAGGTTTTATTAAAATCTAACTAAAAAACATTTTTAATAAAAATAAAATAATTTAATTTAATTTCATACCGACACAATTGGCACACGTGCGAAACTGATTATGAATTGAACAAAAAATAATAAAATTAACGTTGTAAAATAAAACGCAATTTATTAAGAACGCCGCACATAGACCCAAACCTACTCGTATCAAAGCGACAACAGCGCACACGCCTCTTCACGATATCGAGTCTATAGTAGGTAATGGTGGTGAAGTTGAACGTAGTTTAGGTTTATTATAAAAATAAGTAATTGCGTAAAATAGAACGAGAGACATTCCTTTCTGGTATGTTGTTTTTAATATAAAGTGGCAGATCGACCACGCCTAATAGTATTTTTGTAGTAGGAGATGTTTACGTTATTGTTATGAGGTCCTTGAATAAGTTATCGCTGTTTTTTTTTGTTTAAAAAAATAATTTAAAATATAATGCTTACAATGACATTACTCAAAGTATTGCCCATCATTAGAGACCACTTTCTCCCATCTCTCTGGTAGCAATTGAATCCCCCGTCGGAAAAACGACTCATCTTTCGAGGCAATCCAGGAATCAAGCCATTTTTCGGCTTCTTCAAAAGAATGGAAGCGCTGCTCGCTTAAACCGTGCGCCATCGACCGAAACAAGTGGTAATCGGAGGGGGCTATGTCCGGTGAATACGGCGGGTGGGGTAGAACTTCCCATTGAAGTGTTTCCAGGTAAGTTTTGACTGGTTTTGCCACATGTGGCCGAGCATTATCATGTAATAAAATCACTTTGTCGTGTCTCTGCTCGTATAGTGGCCGCTTTTCTTTCAGAGCGCGACTCAAACGCATCAACTGAAGTCGATAGCGAGCTCCCGTGATAGTTTCATTAGGTTTAAGCAGCTCATAATAAATTACGCCCTGCTGATCCCACCAAATGCAGAGAAGAAGCTTAGAACCATGGATATTTGGTTTTGGCGACGATGTTGATGCGTGACCCGGCATGCCCCACGATTTTTTTCGCTTTGGATTGTCGTAGTGAATCCACTTTTCATCCCCAGTGACGATACGGTGCAGAAAACCTTTTCTCTTTTGCCGTTGAAGCAACAATTCACACATGAGAAAACGTCGTTCTACGTCTCTCGGCTTCAACTCATACGGCACCCAATGCCCTTGCTTTTGGATCATTCCTAACGCTTTTAAACGTTTTGAAACTGTTGACGCATCTACTTGTAACGTTTTCCCGAGCTCTACTAACGTCTGACATGGATCTTCTTCAAGCAATGCCTCCAATTCTGTCTTCAAATTTTGTCGGTGCTCCAGAACGCTCTTTGTCTTCAAGGTCAAAATCATTACTTTTGAAGCGCCTAAACCAGTCTCTGCACGTTGTATTCGACAAAGCATTGTCTCAACGAGAATTCTGTGTGCTTCTGCTGCAGATTTTTTCTGAATAAAGCAGTGCAATAAAATTCCCCGCAAAAACACTTTATTTGGCACAAAAGTACACATTTTCACAAAGGGAAAATAAATATGTAGTTGACACTGTAGTAAACACTATTCTACTATAATTTGAGGTTACATATAGTACTACTTTGGTGATTCGTTACCGTACGAAATTCCATGCACAGAGTGCCGATACGCCATCTTTCCAAAAACAGCAGCAACTTATTCAAGGTCCTAATATCTATTCACAACACGTAATATAATGTGGATAAAAATTGTGAAATGAAAAAAAAAAATATTACGTCTAAACTAAACTGTTGAGGTATCTTGATTAATTTCTTTAAGTATGGGTTTGAAATATTTAACCTTATACGCTGTTCTCGTAAAAGGAGCGCAGACGCTTCCACCCTGTAACATTAATAAAAAAATACCCATTTAATATCAGGTAAGTGATGCTAAAAATTAACTCTGAGTGCGACTGTATGATTATAAAATAAATTTATAGAAATGTTTTATCTTCTGCTACTAACAGAAATTTCAATTTTAGAGTTTCAAAATTCCTTTCGTTTAAAGACATTTAAAATTATATTATAAAATTTGCGTATTATAAAAAAAGAGAAATTGTTTCTCCACAAAATCTAGCTGCAAATACTTAAATAGTCAACGATCGATAATCTTGGAAAATAATAAAAGTGTCATTGTCGTATGGAGATGAAGGTAAGATAGTGTGGATTGAAACTCTTAAGTGTTTTGGCGTCGTGTTACTGCAGAGAATATATTACTTAATGTACTTTAACCGATTGAAAAACTATTAATTTCAATGTTAGTTCACGCCTACATACTCGAACTACGCCATAGTTCGAGTATGTAGGCGTTACACACGTTACACTGTACGCGCCTACATATTGTGCTCTCTTGCCTGCGCCTGCTTTATGAATACCTACTCGTATGAAGGTGAAAATACGTTCTCAGCTAATGAACTTTATTGAGAAAACATCTCAACAAAAGAAGCTATTTAATTTCGACATTTCATTATATCTCTAGCAATAAAAACACAAAAGTATTATATATATAATATTTAGCAACAAAATCAATACTTGAAAATACATCAAAAGATAACATAGTTGTAGCATATATCTATCTATATAAGTACACACTGCTCACATAAAATAAGGCTCTATTACGTACCATGTAAGAGACGATACGTCCAGCTCAGACGTAAGAGTGGAAAAAAGCCCTTGTTATATCGCTAAAGGGGTGAGCTCATTCAGTAAGACGGTCATTGATGACTTTGAAGGCTCTCGCGGAACTTGGTTACTCAATAAATATATAATATTAAAAAAGAAAGTTTTATCGTTTTGAGTATAATAACCATCTTACTTAATAAGTGATAAGTGTTGTAAATAATAAAAAAAAATGCATTATGTATGCATTTTTTAGAGGTGACCTTGTGCACTAATGGGTAAAGTTTTATCAGATATTGATTTTCAACTTTCCAAATTTTGATTTAGGCACGTTCAAGTGATACGAAAGTAAGTTCGCTGAATAAGATAAAAAAATATATAAATGTACCTGTGTACTGACATTACTAACTTTCGCAGTAGACACTTGGTACTATGTTATATGATAATTAAAGTTGAGGAGTGTAAAACTAATCTCCTATATCTCTAAAGCTAAAATTACAAATTTAAAAATATTTTAATTAGAAACTAAAATGACATCTTTATCAGTATAACAATAAACTTTAAATTGATGACAGATGTTGAAAATGAAACACTATGGCCATGCAACATTTACGTACGATCCTTGAATGCAAAAATCAAGAATTGCATTAATTATACGACAATCAATCAAAAATATCCTAAATGTAGAATGTTTTACAGATATGTTTTTATATTCCTAAAGAAAATCTGAAATTCAATATTAAACATTTTTTAATTTTTAGGCCACTGATTTATTGACTATAAATTATAGTTTTGTTTAATTTTTTAAATAAACTTAAACTAAATTAAAGTTAAACTGAAAATATCGCATAAAATATGTCGAGCTTACAATTGTTTTGTAAATTTAAAGTATTAAGTTTGTCCAAAACGTAATGGGAATGCAATGTTTCGATGACCTTATTGAGTCCGCACACTTACCGTACCCCTCGCCCTGCAGGAACAGGCGGAATGCCTCAGACACTTTCCCTGGCTGTTCCTCCAGCACCATGGCGGCATCGGAGATCTAGAATAATTCATTAGGTCAAGAGCAGAACCGAGAATTAGTTCACTTGTCTTAGGTTTACAAAAATATTAATGATTTATAACTAAGTTGTAGTTTAAAGTGCACACAGCACGCTAGACGCCTCCGTCTAGAAGGTGTGCAGATATACTTAACACCGCCCCAATATTTAACTAATGTATGTATCTTTATATTATTAGAAGTAAAAATTAAATAAATTAGTTATTATAGGCCGATTAAATAAGTAATTTGAAAAATTAAAAAAAGTTGGTCAGTAGTTGTGACTATGTCATGGACACGTGTGTTGTATAATTGTGGAAACTAGTGTTATCTATCGTATAAGGCGAGTTAATAAGGATTCAGAGTTGATATAAATATATACTAGACGTCGTTATAAAACACAATATTCAATAAAATCAGCTTCACGCTGTATCCTGTAACACAGCAGGGTAGGCAGAGGGAATCTAGTATCAAAACACTCAGTTCCCCACTTTCCGTCGAATTCTGGAGGCATTGCGTATTGAGTGGCGGAACTCAACGCCGCGCTTTGCCTCGACACCAGAGCGAAGAAATGGAAATATATATTAAAATAAATATTTCATCTCCTCGAGTGGGGATCGAACCCACAATCAGTCGATTTTACAGTCACACTTTGTGGTCCTGCGGCATGACGGGCCTCGTCAGAAGTTATACAAATCGCAAATCTCGATACGACAAACTTCTGAGTCCACCGCGCGCGATGCACCATTGTTCTCGTTTATTGTAATGAATTCTTTGATTCTTTAGCTATCCAGTGGTATAATATTATTTTGGAGGTAGAGGATAGATTCGAAACTACAAAGTCTAACTGTTTCCCCGGGTTTTGTTATTATTACGTTTTTTGGATTTTGATTGTTGTTATGATAGATCAGATATATAGGAAGCTATGGCACGGGAGATACGGATCGAGAAAACTTTCGTATACTACTCGCTCTAATCCCACAGTCTATTGAGGTAATTTTGTTTAGATAGTAATTGAGTTAATATTTAGGGAGGCTATTCTACAAGAATTGTATTTCAGTATTCGCTTACCTTTAATTAGAACCAAACTATCCGTAAGTAGGTTAGAGATCGGGCGTACAATTACTACGAAACCTAGTACGTATCTAAACTCTAAGCCTAATCTGCACCTCTGACTACCTGATATCCTTAAAAGTTTCGACGATCAGTTTTATTAAACTCAGCCTGCATTAACTGGACTGTGTATTATAATATTCTAAATATTAACTTTGTATGTTGAAATAGAAGAACACAAAAAAAGAGTAATGTTTGGCTAAAGAGTAACAATAAGTAAAAAAGGTAAATGAATCTAAATTAATATCTACTGCTGCAGTTTTTAGTATCGTGTAAATATCTAGATATATCCAGTTGAAAAAACACGGTTATTTAGAAATTACAGACAGACTCTTTAATTTTATTTATATGTAGATCTAGACAAACAAAATATAACAACAAACAGAACGTATTATATAATAATTTTTAAAAATTCGTTAAAATGATTAGTTCCATATGAGATCAACTTTCAATGGAGAATCCTAGATATTAAAATCTTGGTGCTTTTTTATCATCATACAATCTCATGTTTTTTCTATTAACAACATACAAATATTATTTTTTTATATATTATATTATCAAACAACAAAACATCGAAAACTAAAGATTCCAACAGAGAAAACCACATTTAAATCACAGTACACGTGGGATAAAACTAGAAGGTGAAAAAAATTGGACTAAAATACAAAAAAAAAAAGAAACATCAACTTTTATCCTTAAGGTGTTGGAAACCATGAGGTTTAGAAAAAGAACACCCGTCACGTTGCTATAAAATGCATTCTTTAAAACAAATATATAATGTTGCTAAATAAAAAACTATTTTCTGGTTGAAATTTCAGAGTTTGACATTGAGGCCAGTCGTAGCGCAGGGGCACAAAGTGTGCCTGTAAATCGACTGGTTGCGGGTTCGATCTCCACTCGAAGAAATGAAATATTTATTCATATTTATATTTTCATTTTCTCAACACCAGGTCGAGGCCAAGCGCAGCGTTTAGCTCCGCCACTCAACACGCAATACTTCCAGAACTCGGTGGCAAGTGGGAAACGGAGTGTCTTAACACTAGGTTCCCTCTGCCTACCATGCTTTGTGCGGGATACAGCGTGAAGCTTTTAAAATTTCAGAGTAATTCCGACAGACATCAGAAGTGGCAAATGAATAGTTTGTTCGATTGTAAAAAGTAAATAAGTCAATATACGAGTGCGAGTACATAATACGAGTACGTCGGTAAGTCGGCGCTCACGAGCCGTGCGCACAGCCGACATGTACGAGTATGTATGTTATACGGTTAGGATTGCATAATATTTCAGTATGATAATCTATTGAGACTTCACCAATATTGTGCCCCACATCTGTCGGGGACTGACAGTCACATGGAGATAAACCTTTTTGATTTAAGAGTATGATGATTTTTATTCCAACTTAGGAAACAAACTTAGAAAATCAACTTAGGGAACAAGTTTCGTCAAAATAGGTTAGTACAATTTGTGATGTGAACATCTGGAGGGGACATGCTAATAAATCATTACATAAATTACCAATTGACAGATATTTGAAGTTGATTAAGGTTTTTTTAATTATTTTTATATTATTAAATTTAATCCACTATTGAGATTTGTGAACATTTATGTTTTGATAAGTTATCAACTTTGGTAATCTTTGCCAATCGTCAGATTTCGGAAACAGATCAATCTACTTAGTTTGCTGACAAAATAAGTTTGGAGCCGAGCGACAGCGAGTAGCGAGCAGGGCCCCGCTCGCGACCGCGAGACTTGACGCGATGACCGCTCTGCTCCCGTATTTTAATATTGTGATATCTTCTGAAATATAGATTTTATTGATATGTTGTAAGAGGCAACTTTGATTTACATAAAGCGCACAACATTTTTTACTTATTCAATTGGATAAGGAACAGGACTCTATTGTATAAAGTAGTTAAGAAAACATTCCTTCATTTTTTAGGGAATAGTAGTAGTAGGTTGTTCTTGGGAGATTTCTATGCATAGGCTGTCATGGTCTTTTTATTAAACATTGACTGTCTCCGCGGCACCCGCACTAGACTATACGCTATATTCCGTCAATCATATATAGATCACTTAGTACATTACACGAGTCCCACACAACTGCTCGTTGCTTCCGTTCTATCACTTAGCTGAAAAAACAAGTAAAATCAGTATAAATTCTTAAATAGATCAATTTTAAACGTAGCGCAACATATCTGTCTGTCTATAGTCGACAGCGCGGATTATTTTGGGATTTTGTAATCTACTACTCTCGTGTATAATGTACATGTTCACGTCACGGTGAAGTCGGGGAACTGTTTTTTAAAGTTAATTTAAGAACTTTATATCGTATAATAGTGGATTTCATTTTAACTTGTGTTTGGAATTGAATGTTGATGTAGAAAAATATAAGTAGATTTTTTTTGGTTTTACTTATTTAACAAAATTTTAGACAAGTTATATAAAACAACATGGTTTTTATTTATAAAGTAGTATAGTAAGTATTATATTTACTATAAGTTGGGCACGTCAAGGTTTGCGGTTAAAAGAATCGCAGGTGTTGCTATCAACTTGAACTAAAGGATATCAGACAAAAAGTTAGTCTCAAGTGAAATGAAAAGACAAAATAAACAAGAATCGCTTTAGAATCGTCCATTGATCAGACTTCAGTTCGAGAAACTATCGGCTCGGAAAGTAGTTTAGTAGCTTTTAGTAGGAAGTATTAACTTGAGGCAGTTTCACGGTTTTACCCGCATGGCAGTGTAGTGTAGAGGAAATCTAGTGTAAGACCGTTTCTAACCTTTCTCTCAATTATAGTACCATTGTGTTTCAGTGGCGACACTCAACACCGTTTGTTGAACCCACAAACATTTCGGCTAAAGATGCTCCCCCTTTCCCAGTGCGCTTCGACAACAGCAGACAACTGAACTACGTGATCTTATGAATTTTTTTTACAGTTCGACACATTTTACATGAATGTGAACAATTTAAATTCAAATAATTTTATTCAAAATAAGAAGTTACATGCTTCATTTTTTGAACGTCAAATAATTTACCACCAGTTCACCAAAGTTAATGTCTCAGACCTGAGAAGAACCGGCGCAAGAAACGAGGCGGGACCTATTTTTTAAAATTAATTTTAAACAAATACATATTTAATTATCTGTGACAATGATACCTTTGAAACAGACTAAAGCGAGCATTTCATTTCGAAGGCGTGTTATCATTTATAAAATCATTAATTTGGTAATGACCTTTAACACAAACGTTTTTTCATATTTTTTTTTAAATCGTGATATAGAAAATTCTATGATGTTTTCTGGGATCAGACCATAAAAGAATTGTGGATTCGATGCAATCAAGTTACAGGTGCACAAAAAATAAGCCTATTCCTGGTGTTAATATTATGAACATCACTAATTTTGGTAAAATCATTAATGTTTTTTTAACGTATATAACATTTTCAAAAATAAATTGAGAAGCAACTGTCAACATATTCATTTCTTTAAACTTTTGCCTTAAGGAGTCTTTAGGACCAAAGTTATAGATTGCACGAATAGCTCGCTTCTGCAGGACAAATATTGATTGAATACAGGTTGCATTACCCCAAAGTAAAATCCTATAGGACATAATACTATGGAAATTGATGAAGTAAACAAGTCGAGCCGTTTCTATGTCAATTAATGATCTAATTTTTTTGACCGCGAAAGCTGCAGAGCTAAGTCTATTCGCCAATCCATTAATATGGGGTCCCCACTGTAATTTGGAGTCTATGGTAATATCGAGAAATACCGTAGATCCGATACCGACGGGATCTACGGGTCCACCATTCAAGAGTACATCGGCTTTAACAACTTTCGTGTTAGGTGTTCTAAAAATCATACAGTTGGTTTTTTTTACTATTCAATAGTAAGTTATTAACACTGAACCAATGTACTACTTTCGAGAGAGCATTGTTTACATCATCATATATGATTTCCCGCCTTTTTATTTTGAAAATCAATGAAGTGTCATCAGCAAACAATACTATCTCATGGTTCTTTGCAACTAGATACGGTAAATCATTTATATATATTAAAAAGAAGAAGAAGAAAAGGGCCAAGAATAGACCCTTGTGGGATCCCCATGCTGATTACTGAACCAATAGATTTCTTGCCATTCACATCTATCCTCTGAACTCGGTCAGCTAAATAAGAGGTCATAACTAGAACCTAGTGTCAAGGTATTCCGTTCTCCACCTTTCACCCGAATTCGAGACACTGTAAGATGCGAGTTTTGGAATTTAACGTCACGCTAAGTTTTGCGAGAGAAAATAAAATAATCAATGCCCTTATTGGGTATCGAATCCGCAAACGTTACTTTTAAAACCACGATGCGGGACGTCTAGTACAAAGATACTCCATTCTTCATATTGTATAAAGATTGACAACCTACCTTCATCCAAGTGGAATTAGATGGGCAGAGGCGAGCATTGAGGGCCACAGTCTGGTCCACATGTGGGGACAACGCGGCCGTCAAGTTAAGAACCGGTGCCCGTATGGTGGCGCCCTCACGTGCGATGCCAAGATCACTGCGGCGGGCGTAGCTCTCGATGAACATGGCCAAGTTCCCAGGATTCACGTGCCGATGGAAGTAAGTCCGGTACATTTGGGCCAAGTCCGGGTTGCGCTCCTCCGGGCACTACGCAAGAACTTTTGGTTGCTTTTATACTATATAACATCCAGCTATACTATGACCAGAAATATTCAATTGGCAATTAGCAGAAATGTATAAACAACAAAATGGTGTGCAGACAGCTATCATACAGCCAAGGGCGTCAATACAGAATCGATCACAAAAATACAATTTCTCACTTCAGCGCTCGCCTTTTAAAGAATTCATATTAAAAGTCCAATTAGTGTCATTTCACAATTCGCTTTCGGCAGATATTCGATAAAAAGATATACGAGTATTATAAAATATAAATATTGTGAAATCTTATTTCGTGTATCAAATATTATATGATAACACAATAGTATCTAACAATGAAGCGCTATTTCAGTTTCCAATCAAATCTGCAGCCAAAAAAGCAATTTGCATCAGGTATGCATTCGCGGTGCACTCCCGACACTAGTGCAGGTAACAGTAGTACTGTAGTATAGTATGTAAATGTCGCAACGCGATTAGCTATCCAGTGAATATATTTAATCACTTTAGGTAAGACAAATATGTGTAGGAAAATATACATAAGTGGAACAAACTGAGTAAAATTATTATGGGTTTATTAAAATTAATATTCCAAAGCCACAGATCTGCATAGCCCGGATGACAGCCACGATGTATAAGAAACAAAAAGTAAACGTTGCCGATAAACCGTCGATACCATATATCGATAATAGATCATTTTTTATTACTTGATAAATAATAAAATTAATAGTACGCACCAATAATTCGCAATGCTACCCATAGAAAAGAGTTTGGAAATCTAGAAAACAACTTAGAACTCAAAAATGATAAATTCGCTTTAGCCCAAATGTTATAAGTTAGAGATATTAGATACTTACGCGTCCGAAATGGTACCACATCAAGTAATCAACGGCAGCGGGGGTCATCCCGCGAGAGCGCAGGGAGCGGGAGCTCATCTTATGTGAGGCCCACTCGATCCACCCGGATTGGGTGGACGAGCAGTTGATCAGGGTCAACGCATCCACCTGTCAGGAACAGAGAAACCCCAAATAAAAGAAATTCCAAAAATTTAAGAAACCACAGCACTTACTAATTATACGACGATAAGAAAGCATAGCACTTACTAATTATACGGTCCTTATTATATAATTCGTAATAATAGTAAAATATTTCTACGGAGGAGGTAAAAGCAAGTCAAGCAAGTATTCATTTTATAGTGGATCAGTTTACATATATAATATGTATTATTATACCTTTTATCCAACTATCCAACATAAAAAGAATTCCGATTCGAACCAATAGTTTATTACATTGTTAAATGCCCCTAATAACAATTTTTCTAATATAATATTTTTCATGTACAGAAACCGAGGACTTGTTTTCTTTGAAACAATTTTACAATTTTATCAGAATTTTGAAAATGCAATCCTAAGGTTTTAATAATTTTCACATTATATATTAAAATAGGAACGTACTCGTAATTCAGTTTAGGTACTTATTAAACAAATAATTCGCAAGTTTAAGCGGGCGAAGCCGCGAGCTGGTCGCTAGTCTTTAATAAATTTAAACTACGTTCAACTCCACCGCCAACACCTACGACTCGATTTCGTGAACGAGGCGTGTGCGATGTTGTCGCTTTGATAGGTTAGTGCGTGCGTCATTCTTGACAAATAGCGTTTTATATTACAACGATAATTTTGTTATCGTGTTTTAAAAATTACTTTTATATTTTTGGTAAAATCTCTTTCGTTTTAATACAATGTTTTTATAGAGAAATGAAAACTGTGCTTTCATTTAAAATGGTGAAGACAAAAACACTTTGTATATATTGTCAGAAAAGAAGTTTTTTTTTGTCATAAACTATAATTGTATTTAAAAATCTGCTAAATGCTTATATTATTATTGTTATGATTATATGTACTGTCATATATTTTTTTAGAATTCATGTTCAAATTCCTGACGATGTAAGTGGTAAAGGAAGTACAGCCATGTTTTAGTTGGCAGTAGTTTGTAAGTTTACTTCAGCTCGGTGCCAAGCCTCTTCGGGTTAACGAGCACATTTTATTTGAACAAATATTCGTCATTCAAAAGGCCTTTATGTGATAATTAATTTTCTATTATATTGTATTGTAGGCAAAGAGACCTTGTTGTAATGGCTCCA
Source organism: Heliconius hermathena (assembly GCA_013403705.1). NCBI lineage: Eukaryota > Metazoa > Arthropoda > Insecta > Lepidoptera > Nymphalidae > Heliconius > Heliconius hermathena. Next base: position 137,111 of record JAAIXJ010000217.1, on the reverse strand, counting down.
GAATAATAGTAAAATATTTCTACGGAGGAGGTACAAGCAAGTCAAGCAAATATTCATTTTATAGTGGATTGGCATGGATTATTGTATTGTAGGCAAAGAGACCTGTTGGGAATCGAATCCACAACCGTCGCTGTTGTAGTTGAAGTGCTACGTTGGCCTCAACTAATATAGATTATCAGTTGAGGTCAACGACAAAGTTCTAAGTAATGTATTTGAGTTTTTCCTAATGAGACGATAAGCTTTTTTTTCATTAATTAGGCAAAACAAATCGCTAGTATGTTAATCAACGAATATTATGAATATATTAAACCAGTGTTACTTGGTTGCAGCGGGTTGCTGCTTCCCGAATGCGGTGACTACTACTTTATAACAGCAATAAATATAGGACTTTCGAGTTTCAAGAATGAGTGATAGATGAAAGAGTGATAATAAAAAGTGAACGATAGATACTTTTTGCAACAAAAAAAAAATATTATTTGCAATAGCACCTTGAGTATATATATATATATATATATATATATATATATATATATATATATATATATATATATATATATATATATATATATATATATATATATATATATATATATATATATATATATATATATATATATATATATATATATATATATATATATATATATATATATATATATATATATATATATATATATATATATATATATATATATATATATATATATATATATATATATATATATATATATATATATATATATATATATATATATATATATATATATATATATATATATATATATATATATATATATATATATATATATATATATATATATATATATATATATATATATATATATATATATATATATATATATATATATATATATATATATATATATATATATATATATATATATATATATATATATATATATATATATATATATATATATATATATATATATATATATATATATATATATATATATATATATATATATATATATATATATATATATATATATATATATATATATATATATATATATATATATATATATATATATATATATATATATATATATATATATATATATATATATATATATATATATATATATATATATATATATATATATATATATATATATATATATATATATATATATATATATATATATATATATATATATATATATATATATATATATATATATATATATATATATATATATATATATATATATATATATATATATATATATATATATATATATATATATATATATATATATATATATATATATATATATATATATATATATATATATATATATATATATATATATATATATATATATATATATATATATATATATATATATATATATATATATATATATATATATATATATATATATATATATATATATATATATATATATATATATATATATATATATATATATATATATATATATATATATATATATATATATATATANTCAGGGGGTTAAACTGAACTAGGTTCTTTTCACCCCATGAGGAGACATTGTTGAGGGATGCCTCAACGGAAGACACAAGTTTATTTCGGCACTGTTCGCCGTTTTCCCGAGAAAGACTTGCTCGGCCGGAGTAAACAGCGAATTGTATAACCAAATCGAAAAAATCGAAAGCATAGAATAAAAGATATTCTTCATTGTACAAATAAAAGTAAATAATATATAGGCATCTGTTTTTTGTATATTATATATATATATATATATATATATAATCCAAGAACAGATGTATATAAGATTTCTGCGGAGGCGGCCTTATTGCTTCAAGCGATCTCTTTTACTAATAACCTTTAGTAAACGTCCATAATTTAAAAAAAGAAAAGGGGAATGACGTTTCGGTGTCCATATTCACAGTCGTCAACACGCCACGCTGTAGTAAATCTGTTTCCATTGACTCCTACACACACACACACACACACACACACACACACACACACACACAGTAGCAGCTTCTGTTGCGTAACACTGCGCCACTCGCCGCTCCGCCGTGCCTAGCGGAGTACCTGCGCGAACTGAACACGCTTTATTTGTTGCTTAGAATAAACTATTACTATCGATTTTACTACTTAGAAGAAATTATAAACAATTTAGGAAATCTAATTATTTCAATAAATGAATTATTAATGAAAATACAGTTACATATTTTGAATATTACAAAATTTAAAGGTAAATAAATGAAAGGACTTAAAACGCAATGTCTCGAAAATAAGATGGTTCGTGGGTGACAGTTTCTTAACACTATTATCTCTCTGCCCACCCTGCTATAAGCGCGATATAGCGCTGGCTTATTGCCTGAAGTGGTAAAAGTGGTAAAGTACGTCTCAAGAGATTACAGAGCTTCAGTAGAGATCGGTTTAAGCTGCTTTACATTTATATAGAATTAACTGTGGACGCATACCGCTGGGATTAACAAACTATCTTTTTGATAAATTCTAATTAATATAGTTGTTAATATATAATTATATGTATAGGTATATATATTTAAAATAAATGAAAATATTTATTTCCCCGAGTCAGAATCGAACCAACAAGCGGTGCACCACGAAGGTTTTTTTGAATATTACCTTTTATTATTTTTCACTGTAAACTAAAATGAAGTACGAAGTGTTTTAACACTAGATTCTCTCCGCGTACCCTGCTACATTTTGTATTACATAACAAAAATTGTGTTACAAATAATAATAATAATAACGTTGCCTATACCTATCCTAGTAAATAATAAAGAGAGGTATAAAACAATGAGTGTAGTAGTGGGTTCCCGCCGCCGTCCCGAAGCACGCTATCGAGCGGTTGCGTAACACTGCGGCACCGACACGGCCGCGCTCCGCCGGCGGCCCCACGGCACACTCCATGGCACACCAGGCTCAGGGAGTTAGCGACTAGCTCTGACTAGACGAGAGACCGTAGGTTCAAAGTCAAATAAATTTATTCGAAACAATTCACCACCGGTTCTCTTAAATACCTCGGACTTGAGGAGAACTAAACTCAGAGGGACTTTTTTTAGCGACAATGGTACCTTTGAAATAGGCCGGAGTTCAATTCTTACTACAATTTTTTTTTATATTAAATTACTTTGGCTTGTTCAGTCTGTTAGGGCTAAATGCGTGAAAGTGGAAAACTAAATATCCGAACACTACGTTTCCACGGTGTACCTGCGTCCCGATATATGCGAAGTAACACAAACTTAGCTAAAATTGTCTTTTTTTCCACTACGATAACTAAGGGAACCACAGCAAATACTCAAAACGATTATACCAAAAATCGATTTTACGTGAAGTCATTATGCTTTATGCACTGTAGCAAAATACTACATAAATTACGTCGCCGGATTTGAAGTACTTTATGAAGCCATACTTTTGTTTAGTACGAGGAAAATTGAATTAATCACGAAATATGACAAGAATATCTTCTGTGTTCAGCTCCTATAGATATATGCTGCATCCTGCGTTTAGCAGTAGCAGTAGGGTAGGCAGATGAAACCTGGTGTTAAAACTCCTTTCCCCATTCACTGTCCAATTTTCGGGACATTGCGTGTTAAGTGGTACTAGTGGAAGTGGTACCGCCTGTCTTGTTACAAGAGCGAGGAATTGAATATAATTAATTAATCCTCGAGTGGGAATCGAACCCATAACTGTCGCGGTGACAATCACACTCTGTGCCGCTGCGCAACAACCGCATATTCGAACGTTAAATTTCAGGAATCGGCTCGTGAAGTTTGCAAGATGTATATCGCGAATATTTATATTTGGTACAATCATTTACATTAAAAATATCGTTAATAGTAATTATTTCTTAATACCAGAGGTTATCCACTCGACGAGTATAACTTCGATCCAGGACTCGGAAGATTAGTAATTTAATGACGTATTTATATATTTTGTGCGCGTCACCTCCAGAACGGGATATAAAGAAATAGTCTTAGTCCACGAAGCCATGAGCGGAACACTAGTTTAATAATAAACAACTTTTTTATTCTATTATACCTTATATTATAATAATAAAAATACAGCTTCAGGCGTTTTTCCGATTAAAAAGAGGAAGGTACAGTTACCCACTTTTCGCCTAATTTTCCAGACAATGTGTGATGTGAGTGGCGAAACTCAACGCCATGTGCGTACCAGAACAGGAAAATGAAAAGTAACCCACAACCATCGACTTGCGGATGACGATTTCCAACTGCGCCATGACGCCCTGAATAAATTACATTATTTTGTAAAATGTACTTTAAAGATATATATTATCTATGTTACGTATATCCCTTTGTACGTCAATTACGCGGACGGAGGAGTATATAGTATGGCTCACCCATAGATTATGTAGAGAAAGAGTGCAGGAATGCATTATTTTTTTTAAATAAAAAAATTAATATGCTACCATATTATGTTAAACATATTAAACCCTTTTGTATCAAGTGACATACAATTTGTGCGCGTGTGTGTATGCGTCAACTCTTTTTCTATAGTCTAATTATCTTGGCATGAGACAAAATGTAAACAAAGAAATACTGTTTCTAAAACATTTATAAAACTTTTTATTTTTTTTTATTTGGTCCAGGTTTATTCATGTTTTCAAATATAAAAAAAATATAACACAAATAAAATAATCAGAAAAGAACTTTACACTTAAACTTTAAACAAAATTAGAAACTAAATAAAAAACAACAAAAGTAACAACGCAATCACAACAGTACTGTCTTATGCACAGGTTGACCGATAGTAAAATGGCGGTTATAATCTGACTGGTGACAAAGCATCACATTTTTATGTAAACATTTTAATGTCTTACTACTTGTGCTCTATAAGAATTTATTATAGTAGTTTATTTTTATTATATTAAAATGCGTTTCAAGTTTGAGAACAAGTTGACTTTTCGGTGTTTTACACGTCAAATATTTAAACATTATTATTATAAACTAGCGGCTCGCCCACGGCTTCGCCCGCTTAAAATACATGATTATTGATTTAATAAGCAGAATTGATTGACAACTATAATGACTTCTAATATGATTTTTTTACGACATTATCGTCAAAGAATTTTTGATTGTTTTAAATAAAAAAATACGACCATTGTTGATATTTGATATTTATAAAATATACATAAAGCTAATTATTTATTACACGTATATATTTTTGTAACTTTATGTTCTTTTTACCTATATAATATACTCTGTTAAATGTGCTGATGTCAGTGAATAATTTAATTTACTCATTCAGAAACAGCCTTAAATGTTAAATTATTGATTTGAAGGATTCATAATATTCTTTGTAAAATAACTGTAATAATTGCATATTAACTCCTGTACAGTTTTTAAATTAGTTACATATATTATATGAACGAACCAACCAAAAAATCTTTGTATTTACTTGATATTTCTTTCAAGATCGTTCTTTATCTCTGTGTTGAATTAATTACGACTTAAACTTAACTGTTATGATTTATGAAGGTAATCTCCACTAACAATTCAATTTTGTTTACTTTATTGTATAAAATATTATATAATAGTGCTTCAAAAATATATATTTTTATCAACAGTCATATAACCCAGACGTTTCGAATGTCATTCTTTAGCCAAGAATCTTACCAGCGCGATTGCTATATAATATTCGCAGGCAAGCTAATGCCTTGAGTTCATTCAAATGACGATAACTTTTTTTTTAATGAGCCGATTTTGATAAACTAAACTTGAGTAGTTAAGTTGAGTTAAAACAAAGCAATTGATGAAATTTTCAAGTAAATCGGTTCAGTACTTTCAGAGAAAAATGTGGACAAAAATATCGACAGACAGACAGACAGATAAGAAATTCAAAAAGAATCTTTTTGCTTTCTATTATTCTTTTTAAGTGTCCCTCTATCCATTTCAGTCAAAATTACTAAATGTACAGACAAAATATTTTTACTGTCTTATTATATATAGAGATTAAGAAAATAATTTATGGTATTTATGATATCGTAAAATGGGGTGAATAGAAAAATGTATAGATTTAAAATTAGATTTTTATAATATTTCTGGCTTTAAATATGAAAACAAAATTAAAAAAATTATAAAATTACACATGTACAATGTGCACTTTTATAAAATTTGAAAATATAATATATAATTATAAAAATCATTTCATAATCGATAAAATCGATAAATTTAAATATAATTATTATTAACTAATAAGTTCTAAAGACGTCGTTTAATAATATTTTTTCTGTAAATCCATAGATATATGATTATACTTAATATGCTATATTAAGTTCCATCAATCAAGACTTATAAAATAAATAAAAATAATATTTTTTTGATTTGTTTACCTTTTATCTTATGGCATCGTGAATAGGATATAGTATATATATCTTGTGCTTGTATTGTTGTGTTGTGATTAAATACTAAAATGTCTCTTTTCCGCTAAATATATTATATAAATATACAGTCGAAGCTAATCAAACATCAACACGGCCACGAGAGTCGCGGGCGCGGCGCCGGCCCGTCGCGCGTCCCGCCGGTGCCCTATTATTGCAGTTTGTTCACCTACCCTCGCCCCGTGTGGAACAGTTCGATGGCATCACATTATGTCAGTTATGTCAACCATCGTCCCCGTCCTCCCCGTCGTCCCCGTCGTCGCTACTGATCATACTAAAAGGATTGTAACTTTCTTCATCTTGACGCAGTGGCACAAACGTGCGTCTGTACACGCTATGGTTGTAAATTCGATTCCCACTCGAGGGAAAACATTATTTAATATTTTCATCTCGTCGCTTTGGTTTCGTTTTGGAAAAGCAAAGCGCGTTGATATCCGCCAATGAGCACTACAATAGTCTCAAAAAATTGGCGGAAAGTGAAACTGAGTGTCTTAACCTAATGCTCACTTTGCCTATATTGCTATTTAAAATCGTGAAGCTGTTGTTTAGAAGGATAAATAAGTTTATTTCATTAAATAAATAAAATTAATAGTGTTAAGTGTAATTTTTATAATCACTACATAATTATTTTATAAATAGGTCGTCGTGGTGCAGCAGCACTCGCCTGACTGGGAAATTATAGAGGTAAATGGGGAACGAGGAGAGCACTCACTTCCTTTGACTGATAACAGAGTTTTTAAATAGTATAGGTTTTATTTAAATGTGAATTTACATACTGTTAGAAATCACCCGTTATCAAAGTGATATATATCACCTAATAGCAATACTTCACATGAGTTTCCTTCCAATAAGGGTCGTTGACTACAATCAACTATCTTCGATTGACACGATTCCACTGCTTTTATCATCTTTTTCACCAACATCTACACTGTTTTACACGAGTTCGCTAACAATAGATATTGCAATTTCAAAAATTCTGAAATACTATGAACTCGTACCAATATAATTCAACGTTCCCTGAAACTGACACATGCAACAACAAAAAGTTCACGCGGTCATTTGTTTTTTTAGAGTGTTTGTATTTTAATCTTCGTATATTTTATTAATTTTGAATTTTAAAGGCGAACAAATGGAAATGTAAATAAATATAAATAAATATTTCATTTCTTCGAATGGGGATTGAACCCACAACCAGTCGCATTTACAGTCACAGCTTTTGCTCCTGTGTCACGATTGGAATAAATAAAAGATGTTTATATATAAAACTTAATAAAATGTTGGTGAAGTAAGAAAATTAAGAATTATACTGAAAATATCCTGATTACGGCTGCTGTAAAACAAGAGGTTTCCAGTAAGAGATCTTTTGAACACATTTTTCTGTTGTTACGAATACGTGCATATATGTTTTTCGTTTGTTTTTTGTTGTGCACAAATAAATGAATAAAATATAGTGCTCCGCTCGTGACGTCCCCCGTGGATTACATAATTAACGCTGTCACCATACCAACTTTATACAAAAATATAAATTGTTAAACATATGGTAACAGTGTGTGTTATATTTATTAAACTAATTTAATATTATATACATTAATTTAGCTAAATTTTACCATTCTACATCTTCCGTTCACAAACTACAGCTGTGCCAACGTACTCCTCCGCTCGCACAACTTCCTAAGCAAACAAAAAAACTAAAATGTACATAAGTGTACAAAGTTTTTGCTTCATGTATTAATATATAAATGTCCGTTTTGGTGGGTAATATTACAAATCTAACTATAAACGTGAGGTAGACGATCAAGCTTTATATTCTTTTAAATGATTTTATCTTAACGTATCAAACTAACGTACTGTAATAGTAATAAATGTTACGTACAATAAAAAAAATGTTTGTAACAATATTTATGGCATAACTAAGAATGAAATGAAAGACAAACGAATCAAGCAGCAAAGACTATCTCTTAGACTTGTAATTGTAAAAAGACCCTTGTCTAGGCACACGGCGGAGGGCTCTCTCGCTCTGTCTGTACGTGAGGAGCAATTAATTATTGCGATCGACAGCGTTTATTGGCCGGCGACGGCGACGTCTGCTATTAACCGGTCACTCTTGATGTCTTTTTATTGCTTACATTTTTAATACTGCTTAAATCTTTCAATTATCGGAGAAAATTAAATATTTTAAAATATAAATTTTTCCAAAGTGGAAAAATCATTGCGTTATTTTTTCTTCTTTACGGTGTATCTTGCATAAAGCAGGATATTAACAGATGAGATACCAAGACACTCCGCTATCCGCTTTGAATGCTTTGAAGAAAGGTTTTAAGTTAGAAAAAAATCTTATTATCAAAATACATAGCTACTCATATCATTTTAAAGACATCAAATTAAGTATGTGTAAGGCACGTGATGATTGTTGATTTAAATGTTGTTTATTTATTTTCATTATATGTTCTAAATAGATAAAGTATCTATGTAGTTGTGTCATGTCTTTGTTACACATACAGGAACCTTCCTGTAGGCAAGGGGTGTCAAGATCTAAGCGTTGAACCCAAATTCAAGACATTTCATGTATATTGAGTGGCAGAACTCAACGCCGAACTGTGTCCCTGATTGGGGAGTTGACAACAATAACCACGACAGCCTGACTCAAAGATGAAGACTGCAATAATTCGAGGACATATAGAAAGACAAAACGTACAATTATAAAATTATTATGAGGCTACTTTATAATATAATATTTAAAATATTATATTTTAAATGTTATATTTATATTAAGTTATTTTTATAAGAAAAAACAGAAACCAGAATATACCCTATAAATAGAAAGCTTTGCTGAATTAAGTGGAAACATGATTAAGTGCTATGCATTTGAAAGTTAATCGTTCATTTTAAATTCTCTTTTGAACTAGAATATTTAATTTGAATGAATTTTATTTTGTTCCTTTTTTGAAATTTTGACGTTAAGCTTTTTTCTGTTCTGCAATAGGGCAGACAGAGAGTACACTGGAGCTAAGACACTCTATTCTCCTAACACCGCCTGATTTATGAGACGAGGAGAGTGGTGGTACTCGATATCACGTTTTGTCTACTGAGACTTCCAATGAGATCGAACCGGAGGTCGCAGTTGACACTGCGCCTCGCCGAAGTAACAATCTTTGTGTTTTATTATTGTTACAACACTAAGAGCCAGTTTCATCGGTTACGAATAAAATGATGCTCTCTCACAGACAGACAGAGCTCGCTATAACTCACCTAATAGTCAACGGAACGGTAACAGCAAAAATATATTTTAGCGCTTCGTTACTACGTTAATTATCGGACTTTGAAAAGATTTTTTTAAATATAAAATTACCCAAGCAAAGGTAATAAAATTGTTCTTGAAAATATTAAATAGCTATTTTTTATATTTTCAAGTATAATTTTGTCATTAAAGAATGAACATAGTAGTAACAATTGGAAAGTGTAAGTGTATGTTTGTAGTGACACCAATGAACGTAATTTACAATTTTACACTTTTCACAGCAATCTACGCAAAACTCGGATTTATGCACTAAAACTCTCAGACAACGACTATATCAATCCAGATCATGTACTTGGCTGATACTTTAAGCGACACTTTCTCTTCTAGATATTGCTGTTAAACCAAAAATTATAGCTTGTCTGGCAGATACGACTGTTCGGGATTTTATTAGTCAGTAGTGAAACTGGCCATATGTGCTAGAAATTAAAAAAATAAAAACCGTTTAGGTGCGAGACGCAATCAGCACCAATGTCATCAACTCCCTGTCTCAGACGCACAAAGTGAACTACAGTCACAGTGACGTCACAGTCCACTAACTAGTTAGTAGCGTAACACGAGCCGTCGAAATGAATGTGAATAGAACAACCCTGGCGGTTGCTATAAATTGAGTAAACGGCGGACGCGGCTGAGACGACGCGGTCTGACGCGGTCTTACAGAACATTGGTAACCCGTTAATACATAATATGGGATTGTAGTACAATTAAAATATTTTTTATTGGCGTCTTTAGTAGATATTTAAATAAAAAAAACTCCATTGTATAAAGAAGCTACTATAGTTTATGAGTCGCGCCGTCGTGGCGCAGTGGGTCAACTGTATTTGTGGGTTCATTCTTCACTCTGTGTAATGGCGCCGATTTCCCCATTCAATTAGTGTCTCATATTCGGGCGGATAGGGTATAACGGAGTATCTTAACTCTTGTCTTGTCTCTGCCCACCTCGCTATGTATGTGGGATATCCGCATATGAGCGTGAAATAAAACGTATGACTCAAATATAGAATTCTTACTATAATAGGTAGTATCTAATGTAGACTGAATCCTGTGAGTCGTCCACTGTATGGTTCCACATCTATTCATTCCTCTCATACGTTCTATATTATCAATACAGATAAAACTAACACGTTAGTGAGTGGCTTATAGACCACGTACAGATGAGACTACTTGGAAGCTTGAAATTCGGCATGTAACTAATTTACCGTTAGGGGGAGTAGGGGAGCACTAAGAGAGGATTCGAAACGTATTGTAGGCCATATTGCGCGCAAACTAACACCGTAAGAGTCATTAATGAATTAGTATCTTTAATAAAGTGTTCGATGTAAGATTGTCAACACAATCTTTCACTAAAACAAAAGGGAGCGCTATTAAAAAATTATTACTTTCCACGAAAGAAACTTCCTTTCTGCATGAAAACGAGAAAATGGGAAAAGTTTCGACGACTGCATCGCGGTGGACGATTTAAAATCCCTTCGGCGTCAGTAAATAGCTTACTGACATTGTTTATTCATTATTGGCCTCACGCACCTCCCTTAACAAAGTAGGCACAGGCAGAGAGAATCTAAAACACTCCAGTCTTTATTTGCCGTCCAAAATGAAGAAACAAACACTATAGAGGCCCTTGTGGCGCAGCATCACCGTGTCTATAAAATCGACGGCTGTGGGTTTGATTCCCACTCGGAGGATACATTATTTACATTATTTCATTATTTTCGCTTTGATGACGAGACAAAGCGTGGCCACTAAACACACAATATCTCCAAAATTAGGTCATACATGGGGAACGGAGTCTTATCACTAGTTCCCTTTGCCTACTCTATGTGGTATATAAACTCTATATGGACGTAAAAATACACTATTATAAAATTGAAACGTTTCCCTCAATAGATATTGAACCCTCAACTATCACATATATATTTAGACACTTGCCCACTTGCTTGTATACTTAGACTCACTGCGGCACGTTAGTGTTACAGTATTAATTATTCAGGTACATTTGAATATTTATATAGGGCGGTCGCCGCCCGCCCTCAGTCGTCGTTGCGTGTGTTTTGTAACACTTTAACACTTACATTTTATAAATTATTTTTGTTAAAAATGTTATAAAAGTACATTTTTTAATATTTATCGTCGACTATAATAAAGTATATGAGTTGTGGCGCAGTAGAACAGCCTCTGATTATTGATATTCTGTGTTCGATCCGCATTCCGGTAAATTGTTATATATATAATTTTACATATAAGTACATTACTTGTTTCGTTAACCAAAGCACGAACTGGAGGAAAAAAGTTATGCATTATGACTTCTATCCACTTGTCGTATAGCAATCCAAAACTAAACTTGCACGGAAAAAAAGGCATCAATATTTTTATTCGAGTAATCTATCTTTATATACATATATAAAACTGTTTCGTTACTGAGCGACTGACAGACGACCATATAGAGACGCCTCATCTCCCCCAGTCATACTCCATGTCGTACATCAAAACAAGGCGACGCAATACCAATAAATCTTTGATCTTTTTAAGTCGTCTGTCTATAAACACGGCTTGTTGGTAATAATTGCTTATTATGAGAGGCTATCATTTAAACGGTCAGCTAATAAAAAAGGTTATACAACGTCACTCAACACTTATTGTTTCAAATTCGCGAGGAGAGTGGAGGACGGAGTGTTCTGTACTGAAAAATTACAAAGCAAATTCATTTAAATAGTTGATAAAATTTAAAAAACCTCATTTTTCTCGGGAGGCATTGCACATTGAGTGGCGCTAATCAACGCCTCGCTTTGGGTCGTTACCAGAGCGAAGAAATGAAAATATTAAATATTTAATTTTCTCGAGCGGGGATCGAATCCACAACAAGCTACAGTCAATGTGCACATATATAGTGACAAGCACATTATCCACTTTAGCGTCGCACGTCACAAAATATAGGATATATATTATAATTCTGTAAATATTTGACGTACGTAAAGTACCAAAAATCGCACATTAATATCACCACAGTAAACTAAGTCTATTGTTTGTGCAATCGAGTGACGCGAAGTCGGTCGCTCGCTTGTAATCACATCACGTTTGCAAAACGCTGAAAAATAAAAAATAAAAGTAAACAAATTTATTGTGAAACAACATTTTTGAGGCAAACTTTTGTACGCTATGTTGTGCTTGTGTGATGTGTGTGACTATTTTAGATTTGTTATATTTTACTGAATCATTTCTTATGCTATGTGGATAGTGCGTAGATTTTGTCACCGGGTAAAACCATCGATCTGGCCTCTACTGTCAGCAACTGATGAGGTTAAAAAAAGCTATTGAGAAAAACCGGCAAGAGCTGGTGAATACGAAGGGGTAGTGTTCCACCACGACAACGCCAGACCGCATTCATCTATAGCCACGCAGCAAAAATTGAGAAGGCGGAGAGGGAGAGGAGAGGCTGGGATGTGTTGCTATATCCTCCGGTCAGTCAGGTCAGGGTCAGGTCAGGGCTATACCCTGACCTTGCTCCATCAGATTTCCACCTGTTTCGGTCATCGGTAGAGTACTCTTTAGGAAGCATAAAGCTAACCTCAAATGAACACTGTGGATACTACCTGTCAGATTTTTTAATCAAAAATCAAAAAATTTCTACAGGAATGGGATCATAGCACTACCCATAAGATGGCAACAAATCATCGATAAAACGGCAAACACATATTATAAATAAATGAAAAATATTTTTTTTTTGTATGAACAATACCAAAATACTTTTGTCCTGACCTTATAAATTTAACTTGGGAAATCTGATTACATACAGAAAGATATCGGGACATGTGAAATCATTGAAAAGTTGGTAAGAATGAAAATAAGCGCGTATGTATCAGCTTCACGCTGTATCCGGCACACAGCAGGGTAGACAGAGGGAACCTTGTGTTAAGACACTCCGTTCCCCACTTTCTGCCGAATTCTGGAGGCATTGCGTGTTGAGTGGTAGAACTTAACGCCGCGCTTAGCCTCGACACCAGAGCGAAGAAATGGAAATATAAACTTAAGTAAATATTTCATCTCCTCGAGTGGGGATCGAACCCACAACCAGTCGGTTTTACAGTCACACCTCGTGCCGCAGCGCCACGACTGGCCTCCATGTAATTGTGATAAATATATTTTTAAACATGACGGTTGTGAGTTCGATTCTTTCTAGAGGAAATAAATGATTGTCATTTGATATCTTCATTTCTGCGCTCTGGTAACAAACTAAAGCATTATTTTTTAATCTTCTACTGGAAATAATATGAATGCATCATCGTGGTGTGTGGATCGGTGTATGTAAACGTTTTGGATTGATTTGCTTTTTTCCGCTCGTTTAGCAGGTAGGCCATTCCACAGATGAGTGGCGCGTGGAAGGAAGTTCCTGCGAAACCACATAGTAGTGTGTACTTGAGTTTGTGACGTACTCTGCTGTTAGAAAATTCAGTGGCAGGTAACAGGTCAAACAGTTCTCCACAACACTCTCCATGGTAAATGCGGTAGAGAACGCACAGCACAGCGAGGAGACATCTCTGCGCAAAGCCAATGTGTCAAGCTCTGCACAGATCATTGGGTATACTCAGCAGCATATATATCAATCCTATTTTATATCAACATTTATTTTGATTCTTCGGACACCCAGAAGTTATATATATATATATATATATATATATATATATATATATATATATATATATATACATGTGTGTATGTATGTATGTATGTATAGTTACAAATATAGTAGTGGTTCAATAACACCATACGATCGAGAACGCTTTCCTTGAGGCTCTTTCTGGGTTGTCACTTAGCAACGGCGCCGTGTAAACATTTAATTTGCATCGATTGAAACTGCTCATTGCTTTTATTGTGGAGTCACGCTAAAATGGCATTATTGCTGATTTTCATATGTATATATACATTATTTTTTATTATCTTTATCACCTGAATGATCTAAAAAAAGATTGCATTTTGAGTGAAACAGATCCAATTTGTATATTTATTTACATATGCCTATGTCCGTTTGTATTGCTAGATCAAAAATAAACTAAATTATACCCCATCGATCTATGCTCGTAGTTATATTAACACAAATTACAGACTATCTTTCATGTACGGCTTCGCCCCCTTTCGCCCCCGTAGTTAAATGGAAATTAATAAAAGTTGTGTATGATATACTTATTCTAAGTGCCCGAGGTAAATCTGACCGCTGGTACAGTGGGTTACACAGATACGATAAACTTGATTCAATATAGACTTATTAATAATACTCCCCATTTATTAATAATATTTTTAAACATTTTTAAAGTGTTATTCCACACTTAGGAAAGAAAAATACTTATTTAGAAAACGTATAAAAATTTGAACGCAGCGGGACTCGAACCCGCGCCTCCTGGAAGCCGACCAGGCTTATTATTAATAATGTTTAATTAACCAAATTAAATGTATATGCAATACAAAAATATTTTATCCATTTCGAATTAAGAGTTCCTGAGAAAAGCGCATTCAACTAAATAAACACTATTTTTTTAGTATTAGTATAGATAAGTAACTTCCTTTCATTAACTAAGTTAAAAACATCGCAAAACAGCACAATATATTCACATTCCCTACATATTGTACTGACAATATTTCCCAAACTCACGCTGTCGTTAGTTTACATTGAAGTATGTACGGACCACAAGCCAAGAATTCCAAAGTAAATAACATTGGTAAAAGTTATAAGAAGTTCCTCTCAAGACTCGTGGACGGCTTGTACTTGCTTTTGCATCTTAACGCAAGTCGTTCCTGGTGCAATTGTTGACTTCTACAAATCTTATCACGTCCATTGGTTTTCAATACTTAGTCATGAATTTATTAGCAAATGCTCGAAATCGGCTGTCTTCTCCGCTTACCATTAATTCACTGCGATAAAGAAGACCAGACTAATCTGAGCTGCCAGTCAGCCAGCATTTCTTTCTGCTTCTCCGTGTAAAGCCTACTCTGCCATAGAATGTGCGTATCACTGAGCCGCATATTACAAAGGCTACTCGGTGACAATCTTTTAATTAATTTAACTTCTCAGTTGTGTAAGGCAAACCACGACGCTATATAGACTGACACTAGACGGAATAAACAAAATGTGGCATTTAGTTTTATCCAACACAACCACAAAAACAATAAATAAAAAATGAAGAAACAAAAGCCATAACTCTAGATTATCAAATGATTTCCTCCAAGACGAGATCCTCTCAAGACTATATAATTCTTCCCCGCAGTATTATATCAGCAGCTTCAAAGCGCATAATACCAATTTAACAGCGTTTAGAGCATTATCGGGGGCTTGTTGAGGATTTATTAATACTTCACTAAGCCTTCTTCGAGATTTTAATCTATCAAGAAAATGAGACGACGCCGTCGTGGTGCAGTGGGACTACGTCTGACTGTAGACACAATGGTTGTGAGTTGTGATTTTCATTTCTACGTTCTGGTAGACAAAGCGCGGCGTTGAGTTACACCATTCAACGCAATGTCTCTAAAATTAGGCTTACAGTGAAGTGTCTTAAGCTAGGTTTCGTTTGCCTATCCAGCTATGCGGGAAAAATGTGAATCTGCTATTTTTTTTTTTAAGAAAATGGGACGAGTTGTTTCTAATTTAATTTAATATAAAAAACATTTTGTTTTTTTGAAATGTTTTATGATGTGATAAGTTATTTTGTCTTACTTAGACAAATTTCAGCGAAATAATATATTAGGTTGTCCTTGTCTACAAACTCGAACAAAAACAAAGTATAGAAATACGACGAAAATTAAAATGTCAACAAACAGCACAGCGTATTACCGTATACACGATGGTTGTGTGCACGATTCAATTCTCACTCAGAAGAATTAATTATTTTTTTCGCTCTAGTAACAAGACAAAGCGCGGCATTGAGCGCGGCTCTGCTTAACAGGCAATGTCTCTAAAATTCGGTGGAAAAATCAGAACGGGGTGTAATAAATGCCTAATACCAGGGATGCTTAGTACATAGGCCTGCCCTAACAAAACTTTAATCTTATAAGAATAATTGTAGGATACTCGTACATATTAAACACTTAACATGTAAAAGTCTGTCGGTCTGTACTTCATAAGCTTGTTCCGGCCTGAGAGCATTATTTGCCGGGAGATCTCTTGGGAAATTTAGCGGTCACGGGGCCGGTAGTGCCATCCAGTCTAGCCTACTTACGGTCGCCATCAAACATGAAGCCCTGCCCTGCTTGCATACTTATATTTGATTTTTATTGTGATCAAATAACTTAAGAGTTGTGTAGTAAGTACAGTGGATTAAATCGAAAAATGGTTAATTTTATGTATAGCCTATCGACTAACACGATAAAAGGGTTATACAAACCCAAAATAACTTTTTTAAACTTGATTCAAATAAAAACAAATTATAAAATATCATGGTCGGGCAGAGAGACAGCTTCTGTCTATAAACACGATAGTTGTGGTTGCGAGTACGAGTAAATGATTATAAATAAAATACTTTTATTTCCTTTCTCTGATAGATAAAGCGCCCTGTCGGGTTCTGCCACTTACCACGCAACTTCTGGAATATTGAAGAGAGCAGTGTCTTAAGACTAGTCACTGTCTATCCTACTAAGCGGAAGTTGTTTTTTTTAATAATCTTTTTATTTCTTCATTCTGGCTAATCCAAGTTACTGAAAAGACTAAAACTGTATTTCGTTCGACACTTGAATTTCATAAAAAAAGAGATGTAATTTTAAAAATACTTCTATTTTGCGGAGGTTAGTCGTCTGACGTTCGAATGCAATTGCCACGCCTGTGCCTTACAAAATGTCCCTAACATTTTCCATTGGAAAAACAATGTTTTTGATAAGTGTTGTTGTAAGCCCCGAATATTAATTGTTTTTTTCGTGAATGGCAACTATTCTTGTACAAAATTTAATTCGATTTCTTTATTTATTTTACCGCTAATCTATATCATTCGGTGTTCTACACAATACCTCGGCAATGTATAAAATATGTGTAGGTATTCTATAAAATACCGAAAGCGCAGTAGGTTAGGGTAGTTAGTTATTTTTAAGTTTAAATAGTTTCTAACCTAACCGAAATTGACTTTTTTAAAAAACTGCAAAATCTCTAGCACGAATATCCATGGAACATTGACCAAGATCTGTTTACTTTACATATTACTGATGGATCAGCAGGTACTTTATACAGTACCTAGGAATTTTATTCATTCCCTAGGTAAAAGTATGTAACGGACTACAATATTCATTGCCTGGATGCCCCAGGTATTCTATACATTGCCGACGTATTGTTTAGAATATTAAAATTATACAGATTGCTGGTAATATTTATACTAATTTATAAAACTGGTGCAACGTCCTAATCTCAGGGACTACTGGTTGGAAGTTACTGTACCTACTTCGGGCACTTACAATGTGTCATATGTATAAAAGTCTTGGTTTTAGTTATCTTCAGTTGATCACAGGGACGAAGCTGCAGAAAAAGGCTAGTCTTATAATATTTTCTATAATTAAAAATATTATATGAAAATTTTACACTCACAATTTTATGTTCTATTTATTATCGGTTATCAACAAAATCCATAGATTCTAAAATATTAAAAAAGGACGTTTCGTTCTACGGGTCCATATGTTACAAAATGTGAATGCGGCTCAAAGGGCTGGATAATGGTAAGAAATTAGTTGGGAATTAGAGGCAGAAAAGGAAGTCCCGGCGGATTACCGCATTGGTCGGTTTAAATATTGCTATTGGACTTTCAAAGTAGCTATTATTTAGTAAATATGTATATTCAAGAATGAAATTACTCTGTGCCAGATAAACGGAGATCATCTAGTGTTGAGTTAGACGTATCGTGGCGCAGGGCCACAAGCGTGTGAATGTAAGCGCGACGGTTGTGAGTTTGACTCCCGTTCGGGAAAATGAATTATGTAATATTTTAATTTCCTTGCTCTGGTAACAAGGCAAAGCGCGGTGTTGAGTTCTGCTACTCAACATGCTATGCCTCGAAATTTTGGCAGAAAGTGGCCAACTAAATGGCTTAACACTAGGTTCCTGCCTACCCCGCTATATGTGGTATATAGTATAGTAGAAGGAGACAAAATCTAGTGTTAATATACCGTTCTTTACTATCTGTTTTATAAGACAAATTTCGAGCACATTGTCTAGCCAAGCTGTGATTTTTTTCCTGTCTGTGAAAATTCG
The DNA here is from genome assembly GCA_013403705.1 of Heliconius hermathena. NCBI lineage: Eukaryota > Metazoa > Arthropoda > Insecta > Lepidoptera > Nymphalidae > Heliconius > Heliconius hermathena. Next base: position 118,213 of record JAAIXJ010000217.1, on the reverse strand, counting down.
GTCTATAGTCAAGACACATTCCTAACTTCATAATGAAGATAAATAATTAATAAATGTACCACAGATGGACATCGAATAGGTGGTTATGTAGTCAAAAACTAAAATCTCTCCTCAGGCAGCAGCAGAGCAAAATACAAAAAACTATAATGAAAATAAATTCAAATAAAACACGGGCAATGCGCAATCAAGCGCCGGTGAAACAATTACGATCTGCAAATGTTGTGTTTCACAATAAAATGTATACATTTCTGCCAAAGTTTATCATTTTAAAACAATATTGGTTATTTAGTAAGTCGTAGAATTAATTTAAACAAATACAATCTATATTTATTTGTATTAAAGTATGGGCACTGTAACACATAAGCTTATTAAAGACTGCAGACCTGCTTGTTTATTTCCCAATCTAAATAAATTTCGTGTTCCATAACATTATCATTTTAAAGTTAATATTCATACATTGGAAACTAAAGCTAGCCAATTTAACAAAACAGCTATTTTGTAGAAAATGTGGAACAAAATACTTCATATAATTTTTTTCTATTTATAATATGAACCGATTTAAATAAAACAAATACTAAATGTTAAGGGTAACTTGCCGAAATATAATAGTGAAAACTGCATTTAAATATGTTTAAAGAGAACCAACACACAAAAAATAAAAAAATCGTTTGTCACCCATTCTTAGGAGTTGCGTGTTGATTGGCTACACTTAATACCGGTCTTTGTTACCAGATTAGGTAAATGAATGGTTCTTTCATTCCTCTCGTATCAGTCAGAGTACTCCCCAATTATTTAGCTCCACGCCTTCTTTCTTTTAGGACAGACAGAGACAATGGGGCGCTAAAGAATCCAGAAAGGAAAGAAAAGAGAAACGCCGTGATCTCAGAGATTAAGTGTTGTTATATTAAGCTGATAAACAATAATCGAGTTTGGGTGCACGTAATAAGCCTTTGTTTGCAGGTCCTAAATTTAATACAAAATATGCCTCTAATAACGTTGCGTCATATGCAAGCAAATATTTAAAAAAATAAATCAAATAAATCAGCTTCACGCTGTATCCCGCACACAGCAGGGTAGGCAGCGAAAACCTAGTGTTAAGACACTCCGTTCTCCACTTTCTGCCGAATTCTGGAGGCATTGCGTGTTGAGTGGCAGAACTCAACGCCGCACTTTGACACCAGAGTGAAGAGATGGAAATATAAATTTAAATAAATATTTCATCTCCTCGAGTGGGGATCGAACCTACAACCAGTCGGTTTTATAGTCGCACTTCGTGCCGCGGCGCCACGACTGGCTCTCATTGAAATAATTTTCTCAAGCAAATATTTTAATTTTAAGCATAATGACTTAAACATATTCAATTTAAACATCAATAATTTCAAGGAGTGTTTAAAGATTTTTTTATGAATTGTATTTTGTTTTTATACTTGGTTAGGTGTCGACGTTTTTAGCAGTAGATTATTTGTATCTTTTTGTCCCAAACGGGAGTTTTCCATTTTTTGTTTTTTTGTATGTACATAAATTGTTCTTTAGACTTATGAGTAAGTAGTTTGTGGAAACTAGATAGGTATATGTAACATTTTTGTGTTTTATTAGATTATATTTAAATAAATAAATAAATAAATAAACGCTACATACCACTTCGTACAAGCAAACCGAGGTGCTATCGGGTTTTTAACGTGACGTTATTTCAGTATCATTGACACAGTGTTCTCGAAGGTCAACCGAGGTGTCTGATTCTAAATTCCCTGATTCCAAATTTAGTTTAGGCTTTTAAAAAATTGTTTTATTTTTTTCACTTTAAAATCGTACAGTACAATCTGGGCCCAAGGGAAATGATTAGGCAATAGAACGACCTAGGCCCCCCGCGGCCTGAGATGTCCGCTTCCGGAAACTGGATCTCCGGTCGCACAGCCAGTGCGTGTTCAATTTTCATGTTTCCAATACATATTACTTGTTTTTAACATTTTTAAAGTGTTAATCCATACTTAGGAAAGAAAAATATTATACTTATTTAGAAAATATATAAAAATCTGAACGTAGCGGGACTCGAACCCGCGCCTAACCGCGCGGTTTCCAAGAGGCGCGAGGTTCGAGTCCCGCTACGTTAGAAAAAGTATAACGTTTTCTAAATAAGTACATATTACTTGTATTTCTTTACGCTAAATTATTTAGTTTTTGCATATGTAAGCTGAATACAGAATATTTCGTTTTTGTGTATACAGATCTATAGAGTCAGATCTATTTTAATTGTTCAATTTTTTAATTAAATCAAGTAGACAATCGCTTTATGTTTTTAATTTCAGGATCTAGTCTCAATATACAGTGCTTATAAAATGGGCGGAAATTAAATATAAACAAAAGTTATTTTATCGGACCTGCTAATTGATATTTTTCCGCAAATAATAGAATATGCAGAGCCAACCTAGGCTAAGACATTCTGTTCCCTACCTTTTGCTGAAGTGCGTGTTGAGTGGCGGAACTATCCAACACGCTTTGTCCTGTTACCAGAAAAAAGATTACGCTGTGCAGCTGCAACACGACGGTCTCCTGGTAAAGATTGTTCATTAATATTCTTGGCACAAGCTTGAAATATTTTTTTGCTATCACGAGAAAAATTAAAGAAGAAAGTGGACAGAAACTAGAGAAAGGATGCATCATTAGACTTATCCAAAAACATACATAAAAGCACAGTAAAAAGGACAAAGTGTCAAGCAATTTAAAGACATTTCTATAATCCTTTTTACCACTCGTCATAAAAAATGCTTCAAAAAACCCTTTAAACTAACAAACTAAAACATTAAAATCATCATCACGCCAACACAAAAGATTCCTTAAAAACCATTAGTTTTTAACAAAAGAAAAAGTAAACAGAATAAATAATGAACATGTAGAAGGCGACCAGCCAGTTACAGATAAAACGAGTTCAAGTCATTCGAAGTGTGCGCGTCCGGAGGACCGGGAGAACGGATTGCTGTAGTTAGCGTCGAATACTTATTGTAAACTTTGCTAATATCTTTGGGAATGCAACGGTTGATGATTGACGTGATGTGCGAAGATTTTAGCTGTCTAGTTCTTTTAGATGAGAACTATTGTAACATGACTCTTTAACGCGATTGTTGTGGATTCGATATTCACAATTTTTTCGATTAGGTCTTGTAAAACAAAAAACAGAAAAATTAAGTGCTAGAATATAAGTTCAGTTTCTTAAGCGCAGGAAATAAGAAAAGTTTCCAAAAAAATGTCAATTTGTATTTTCCCAAAAAGGCTCATTTAGAAAAAACTCAACATACTCAGTTAAATCGAAATCTGCTGGGATATTTCTCTCGATATTTGGAGAACAGTCACCTGACTTCACCGTGACGCGAACATGTACATTATACTCGTACATACGAGAATAGAGTAGATTACGAAATTCCAAAATAATACGCGCTGTCGACTAAAGAGAGATACATTGCGCTAGGTTTGAAGTTAACCAATTTGAAAATGTGGACAGAATTTCGAGGAATGGTTGTGTAAAAAAAAAATATTCCAATGCAGACCATTTCAGGCACGTTGATTCTTTTTTTGAAGGACTGCTCACTTCGATCACTCAACTCGAATATGTCAACACAGTCTCAAATTCGGGCACATCGTGGAGAACGCTCTTGATTACATTCTCTCTGAATATCCCGCTGTATGCGGGATTGAAAGATGTCAGATAAAGTTAAATGACTATTTAATATTTATCTATTAATATAAAACTCTTCTACTAGCGTACTAACGTACTACTAGCGCACTAACGCGCTGACGAAACTTGTACATGGAAAGGAAAAGAAAGAACATTCTACATGGAAAGATGAAACCTGGCATTTTAGGTAAGAAAGCATTAAGAGAGGATGTCTTGAAAATACTACGGGATCTGGAATAAAAAAGCATTTCTATTTTAGGTCTTTAAAAACAATGGACAAAGTTGCCGGCGACGACTAGTCACTTATAATTGTACATGTGGCTACAGAAACTATTGTGCATACACATTATTGAATCTGTAAGATCTAATTGCGAACAATGACAAATAAGCGACATACTCGTAGTACAACGTGACAGTCGCGCTATTGCAACTATATTTGTAAGTGTATTATCTAGACATTATTTATTTAATAGTTTGATGTATATCCCGTTTATAGCAGACAAATAAATCAATATAGGGCACTCCGTTTCCCATTATGACTTTGTTTTACTACTAGGCCAGGATAATAAAAGTACTCCAACATTACAATACTCTCAAATGAGAATTGAATCCAGATCCACAACCACCGCGTGTAAAGTCAAATTCTGCCGCTGCAGATGATTAGATGCCATAGAGAATTTGCCAATATTGAAGATGCCAAAGGAGAAGTGGAAGTAACGCACCAAAATCCAATTTAAAAAAAACGTATTAAATGAATGTAGGTCAAAAAGATTACAAAAAAAACATTAAAATATATATTTTTGCATTAAGAGTACTTGGTATCAAAATTACTTAGTAGCATTTCATCCTTGAATAGCTACTCCTTACCAAATTTACACGACACTCCACTTCAGGGATATCATTTAAAAAAGAAAAAGAATTATTCAAAGATGCAATACTGCAAAAAAATGGTTTATTACTGTCTAAAAGAGTAATTTGAATTTAATAATATGAATACTATACATATTTAATATAATTTCTAATTCAAATCCAGTTAAAAAAAAATACACACGCGAGAATTCCATGAAAGTCGTTTTCGTTTTCCTGTTGTGGTTATACAAAGCGCGGCGCTCTGTTTCGCTATTCGATATTTAGTTCCGAAGGTTGGGCTTGAAAGAGGTGAATCTACGGACTTAGCACTAGGTTCCGTCTGCCTTGCTATGCAAGTGAACTTGTTGTGAAAAACACAAGGCAAACGAGCGTACGCGTTACCTGATGGTAAGTGATCTCCTTTGGTGTAAACCGGGGTCGCGGAACTCCGTGTAAATCCAGAGCAGCTACAAGCGCGTTGCCAGTCTTTGAGGTGGAGATAGACGCGCTTTTTGAAGGTAACCAAGTCGCATCGACCTGGAAACACTTCCGCAGGTAGGCCGTTCCGCAGTTGCGGGGTGCGTGGAAGGAAGTTCTTACGAAACCGCATAGTTGTAAAGTACCACGTATCCAGATGGTGTGGATAATATTTAAGTTTGTGACATACTGTGTGGTTAGAGAATTCGGCGGTAGGTGACAGATCGAATAGTTCCCCAGAATACTCCTCATCAGTGTCAATTTTTTTCACAGATCATTGGGTCCCCAAAGATTCGAACACCTCTACGTTTTATGCGATCAAATGGGTCAAGCTGGTACAGGGGCCCTCTACAGGGCCAATAGGGTACTTCTCGTGGACCTACAGTTATGAAATTTGCTACGAAGTGAGAACTTACAATACATATAATGGAAAAAATCTAAATGTTAAAATTTATAAGTATTTCATATTCCCGCAAACTTATGGTTGTCAACTTTTATAAGTTGTACTGCTCGAAATTGGTGAGTGAGTCCGACACGACCTTAATTAGTTTTTTTTTCATGTATGTTCTATAAATTATTTGAAATAGTACAAAATGTATTATAAATATAATGTCGTTTATCTATCACAACAATCAATCGGAGACATATAAAGGGGCGAGGACAAACCAATCTATTGTTATAAGATGAAATCATGTGCTGGATACCTTTTATTGGTTTGATACATAATATTTAGATACAATTACACATTATTAAACAATTCCCTATTGCAATTTAGTTGTGCATTGTTATTATGGTAGGTCATGTTAGAAAAAATAATAATTTTTGGAAAATTTTAAGTAGCGTGAATTAAAACTCAAATTAAATTTTAACTTTATTTGAAATAATGTCTATGTTATTTAAGAACTAGCGGCCTTTATCGAAGTGTATTTAAGAAAAAAATTGGCCAAGCGCGAGTCGGACCATCGCTACGAAACCATTTTCGTAGCAATTTAAAGATTGAGGTTTACGGGAAATAAAATGCAGGTTTTGAGTACGCCCATACGCACTAATTTTATCTATACTAATATAATAAAGAGGAAGAGTTTGTTTGTTTGTTTTGTTGACGAATGCGGCGGTGGGGACCGCCACCCAACACGCCAAGTCCGGAACGGCGGGAGGTGGAGAACAGAGCTACAAATAGCTACGTGGAATGTAAGAGGAGGGATGGAAGAAAAGATGAATGAATTATTAGTTGTGATGGATGATAGAGATTTGGATGTCGTACTGTGTGACTAAGACCAAGCCGAAGGGCAATAACATTACCGATTTACCGGGCAGTCGGGTCGCCTTCTGGACCAGTGTACCAGAGAGCGAGCGGGGCTGTCAAGGTGTAGGTGTGTCACTGGTTGTTTTTAGGTTGGCGCATCTACACTAGGTGTCCAAACTTCGAATTATCGCATAAGAAGCTGAAAGCTTCAAGATATACCGATTAGAGAGGTATATCAAGAAAGAGTTTCCAAGAAGCTGGACAACAGCGAAATTAAAATATTGAAGTATGCTGGCAGAACCTTAGGGATTTTATGAAGGAAGCAGCAACAGAGGTGTGTGGTAAAAGGAGCGCGACGATTAGTAGGATGATGAAGTGCAAGATGCTGTAGAAAGAAAGAAGAAAGCATGGCAGTATTGTAAAGCGTCAGGTAAGTATAAAAGTATGAGAGAAATAAAAAAGAAAGAGTATAAGCTGCAAAAGCACCAAACGAAAATATTGATAAAGATGAAGCATGAAAAGGTAGAGAATGAAAGAGACGAAAGGTTAACGAATAACTTCAGAACAAACACGAAGCTTTTCTTGCAAGAAGTTCGTGTTTCTCGAGGTTGCTCGCTAACCTGTAAGACGAAAGCGGTACTTTCGAAGGACGATGAAATTTTAACGGAAGAACCACACGCTTTGCAGCGATGGGCGGAATTTTACAAGGAGATGCATGAATGTGATGACGCCTCTATTTTAGCTTCTATAATCAATATGTTAACCGACCTAATGTTATTTTATTTTATATCTGTCCTGTACAGACTTGACTTCTCTAACCTTTTATTATATAATGTATAGAGATTAGAACAGATTTTTTGAGGACATTTTAAAGTTTGAAAACTACTATGTCATTTTTTTAAAACGAACATTATTTGAGCTTTACAATATTCACCTGTTATCTATAAATTGTATACATTTTAATAAATACATTTTAAACAAAAAATATTAAATCTCCGTGTCGAGTCGAGTTAAATAAGTAATAAAAAATAATGAGTAACAAATAATCAACATAATAAGCATAGATCGAGTTAATTAAAACTCACAGTAGATTCAGCTGAAGCGTGTTAGTTACGTTGCTCTAAAGTTACAAGCAAGAGTACATATAATATAAATATGGCGAGTACAATATTTAACGAAGTTAACATTTTTAGAGCTAAATTACAAACCTCGCTAAAAGTGATTTGAATTCTGTTGGAGGGCTAGTGTGGTTCGTTCAAAGTCAATATATAATATGATTTATCCGTCCATCTGTAAGCGCGATTTGTGGGTTCATTCTCTACCCAACACTTTTTCCTCTCTAGAGTGCGGCGTTGAGTTCACTCAACTCAACACGCAATGTCTCGAAAAAATAATATCGGTTTTTTAAGACTAGGTTACTCCGACAATGCGAGAAACTGCTGTCTTAGTCACATCGTGGTAACTCTCTGTGTCCACTTACAGTCCATTATTCATATTAGGTACGTACGTTACGTGACCTAACACTAATTTATTTTATGTCAATTTTTTTTAATTAGATGTGGGCAACTTATAAGTTCAAAAAGGACGATTAGTTCTATTCAGTAATGCATGGAGAACGGACGACGATGGAGAACGAACGCATGGACGATTAGTTCTATTCAGTAATGCATGGAGAACGGAAATTATTTCTCTCTGACCACCTTCATAATACGGGGTACAGAAAGATTTAAAAATTTTCCATTAAAGCTGAATGCGTCATAAAAAATCAGTTTTATTTATACTTTACAATTGTGTAAGATGACAGCCACAAGTGTTCTTCACGTCGCACTGAACTTGAGGGCCATCTTTATTTATAGTGCATTTCTAGTTTGACGTCATCATGGTGTAGTTGAAGTGGAAGTGATTGAACGTAATGGTCTGGAGTTTTAATACAATTAGGGTATTTTGATTCATCGTTGCTTTAGTGCTAAGGACCTCCTACGTAATACTTTTAAACTATTCAAGATATTTATTAATTAGCATTAATGTGCAATAATAATGATAATAGTAATCAAATTCAGGAACGTTTGGTACGAATTATATCCATTTATTTGTTGCGATTTAATTTTTTTACTTGCGCTCAGTTGCTTAGAATGTGTGCCACATTTAGAATGTGTGGTGAGTCATACAAAACTCTGAATTATTTTTTGTAGACATATAATCTTAGTAACGTTGATATTCGGAAACTATGAGAAACAATTTTTTTTGTTTCTTTTGTTAGAAATTATGTTATGACGAAATTAAATTGAAATCTCATTATATGAATGTTAAAGTTACTAACTACATACAAAGTGTTTTTGTCAACACCACTTTAAATGATACCACATTTTTAACTACTCTATAAAAGCCTAATACAATTATTTATTTTTTTCCCGAAAATGAAAAAGTGAAATATACTTATTTCAGAAAGAAATTTTTCTAAGTGTGGAATAACACTTTAAAAATGTTTAAAAATATGAAAAAGTGATTTTTTCAAACAAAATAAATAATATAATTATCGTTGTAAAATAAAATACAATTTGTCAAGAACGACGCACGCACACATAAACCTATCAAAGGGAAACCGCCGCGTACGCCTCATTCCGAAATCGAGTCATAGGTATTGGCGGCAAAGTTCAAAGTTATTTAAATACAGGTACGGATGAACATCGTGAAATGACAAAAAAATCCTACGTCTAAATTGCTGAGGTATCTTGATTAATTTCTTTACATATGGGTTTTAAATATTTTCCCTATTTGCTGTTCCCGTAAAAGGAGATGCTTCCTGTATAGTGCAGATGCTTCCTGTATATACATATTTAAAAAGTTACATTTTAACAAAAATAAATTTATTTTGACTAGTATTAGTGTTAAATATTTAGCGTTTGATTCTCTTTACTACCAAAACGATGACATACAATACAGTAAGATCTTTCATGTTTTTTTTTATAGAAATAACAAAGTTAAATCTAAAATTTCCTTTTATAAACGTAATATTACCACATTATCAGATATGAACTAATTGATTTAACAGATATTCTAGTTGTCTCATTAAATAATGATCCTCACTATTACATCGAAGGTCTCGGTTGACCTGCGACGACCGACCGCCCTAGTTTTAAAGGTCGTGGTAAAAGTTTCAGCCTGGATTGTAACTTCAACCCGCCTCGACGGGACGTGAATAACAAGTAGCATTTTACAACTTTTTACGTAATGCACCGACTGCGTCATTCCTCTATGCATAAGTTATCTGGTGCATAGGATGTTATTTGATTTTCGTAATTACATTTTTAGTTTTTTTTTATCTTTATGCAGTCCATTATTCGAGACATCGAGCAATGAGTGGCGTAACTCAACGCCACGTTTCATATGCCAGATATGAAAATAGCCTAAATATAATCATTCTTGCCCTACTTCGCCACGAGGGACTATACCTTATCTGCCTCCCCAGCTAGGCGGGAAAAAACGTGAAGCTGCAGTTTTTTATGATAGAAATATGAATAATTTTCTCAATTTTTTTTTCTGTAAGATGATTTTTTATTTTTATTCCATAATTTTACTACATAACAATTGGTACATCTCTACGGGAGTTTATACAAGGATCTTTGGACGTTTCGCGTTTCCTCAAAATCTTATAAGAATACGGCTTCGTTTGGGTCATTAAGTCTGAATGGCGGATGATAATCGTCTGCTTTTGAATATGAATGGACGAGATTGTTATACGATTATGTAAACCGTCTGGTATAATGTTATATTTAGAATAATGAAGAATATTTCTGATTGTCAATGTGATAGTTTGGGTTATGGGTTCGATCTCCACTATGTGGATATATAAATTGTTTTCGTTTTCTCATTCTCATATACAACAAGACTTTATTAGACAATGAGTCGAAAAATTAGAAAGTATGGAAACAGAATGGCATATCACTAGTTTACCTCTGTCTATTCTAAAATATTATATGTGAAATGTGTTATAAAATGATTTAAAGTATAAAATAATACTGCAGAATGTATTATACGATATTTTAAATACAAAAAAACCCTGCTCCACCACTTCTATTTGACTTAATACTGAAATCCTTTTACGTACGATTGTTCCAAAACACTCCCCTCATAGCCGCGCTCAGTATCATCACATTGAGCCTCAGGGTTACGAGTGACTGCCAGTAAAGCAAGGCCAAGTTGGCTTCAAAGAAACTTTCTCACCCATTTTAGAGTCTGCTTACTTGTGAAGCGGAGTTCCTATTTTCCTACGAAATAGAAAATATTATATTATATACGGTAGACGATAAGCAGCCCGCAAACGACAATAGCATGGATATTGCAAAAGGACGTTTTATTTACATAGAAACGGTCACTGATTGGAAACTTTTTATAACTTTCATATTTTTTACTCAACCAAGATATTATAAATATTAAATTCCTTTTGTTCAATTGCTTTTTCTTATATTATTTATGTAACACGCGGCGCCTATTAGAATATATGCTGAAAATTGAATTGAGCAAAGTTAAGAAAATCCGTAGGTGAAAAGTGTACTTTCACATATAAAACTTCTTAATTTCGCCACGGCTGTCAAGTAAGAGAATAAGTAATACATAAGATATTATCTTTTAATAGCATAGTTAGCAGAGAATCTTATATTAAGAAACTGCGTTTTTTGATTTTCGTTCGAGTTTGAGACACTGTCTGCTATGGTGAAATCAATGAATATCTTAAATTAAATGTTATAATATCTTTAACAGGTTATAGGTCGAGATCCCATTGCTTAAATCTGTAGGGATCAGTAATTCTAATGAAACTTATATTTAAGAATGATACATGATAGTAGAATAGATTACACTAGGGTTGCCTAAAAGAATCCTGCGGCAATCACGTTTTATTAAGGTTTTTCGTCACTAGTTTTTGCAGAAAATTGCACTCTTATATTTTTTATGTGAATCGCACATCATTTGAAAGAAAACCGCATAAGAAGTTGGAAAAACGTTTATCAGTCGGCATTACCGTCGGAATTTTTTTGAATTTATTTTTGCTCAATTAGTTTTGCCTATTATTATTCTATCATATTTCTTTCCTATGCAAATTCTTAAAAGTTGCGTGAGAAAAAAAAGATTGCGGCAACCGTTATCAAAGCAAATGAGCAGAGGACGAAGAGACAGAGAGTTTATTGAAATATAATTTTCCATACTTTATAATTAATAAAAAAAATATACGCAATAATTGTCACCCTTCTTTGTTTTAAGGAAACACAACAATGGGATTTTAGGCCATTATAATTTGAACTCCCAACAATCTTATCGCACCAACCAGCACGACAGGCTTCTATGACAACATATAGAATATATAAAATGTAATAATATTTCAGCTATCTATACTAATATTATTCTGTTTTAAAATTAAGATCATGTCAGGAACTATTGGTTAGAATAAAAAATAAATTTGGCGGATAGTTTATGTAGTTGAAGAAGGCTATAATATAGCACATTAATCGTTTAGACGACCACTGTACCTGGGGGGGCGAACTCGCGTTTAAAAGCTAGTATAAAACACAAATGATATTGAAACTCCGAAGGCACCACTCCCCATGTCTAACACAACGGGCCACACGCGGCCCCTAAGTGCTCTATTCTAAATTCCAAGCGTACGTAAAAATGTGTAAAATATTATTAGAAATATTTTCAGCAGCTCCTGACATCCTTTTATGACAATGTGTTTCGGTGCAAATGTGAAATAGTTACGTCATTGTTTCTCTTAGATTTTATATGAAATATTATAAGATGAGATAATATATATATATATATATATATATATATATATATATATATATATATATATATATATATATATATATATATATATTGATATATATATATATATATATATATATATATATATATATATATATATATATATATATATATATATATATATATATATATATATATATATATATATATATATATATATATATATATATATATATATATATATATATATATATATATATATATATATATATATATATATATATATATATATATATATATATATATATATATATATATATATATATATATATATATATATATATATATATATATATATATATATATATATATATATATATATATATATATATATATATATATATATATATATATATATATATATATATATATATATATATATATATATATATATATATATATATATATATATATATATATATATATATATATATATATATATATATATATATATATATATATATATATATATATATATATATATATATATATATATATATATATATATATATATATATATATATATATATATATATATATATATATATATATATATATATATATATATATATATATATATATATATATATATATATATATATATATATATATATATATATATATATATATATATATATATATATATATATATATATATATATATATATATATATATATATATATATATATATATATATATATATATATATATATATATATATATATATATATATATATATATATATATATATATATATATATATATATATATATATATATATATATATATATATATATATATATATATATATATATATATATATATATATATATATATATATATATATATATATATATATATATATATATATATATATATATATATATATATATATATATATATATATATATATATATATATATATATATATATATATATATATATATATATATATATATATATATATATATATATATATATATATATATATATATATATATATATATATATATATATATATATATATATATATATATATATATATATATATATATATATATATATATATATATATATATATATATATATATATATATATATATATATATATATATATATATATATATATATATATATATATATATATATATATATATATATATATATATATATATATATATATATATATATATATATATATATATATATATATATATATATATATATATATATATATATATATATATATATATATATATATATATATATATATATATATATATATATATATATATATATATATATATATATATATATATATATATATATATATATATATATATNTACCAGGGGAAGCCAGCAACGAGATTCCTCTATATGAATTGCAGTCCGATCTGTTGCCTTTATTCTTAAAAAGAGGACAAATACGCGACACACGGAAAGTATCAGGTACACGCTCTTCCTCCCACATTTGTTTAAAGGACTTCCAGATTAATTCGTGCAGTTCAGGGCCTCCGTATTTCAATAGCTCTCCAGGAACACCGTCAATGCCTACCGCTTTTCCATTCCGCTGTTGTTGAATGGCGACAACTACCTCACGCAGAGATAACGGTTCGTCAAGCTCATTGACTTTGGGAAGCGATCTAATCGAATGTATGTATACAATGTCTGCAGTTCGATCGACATTGAGCAAGGTGTTAAAATGCTCCCGCCATCTTTTAAGTATGTCATGTTTGTTAGCTAGCAAATGTGTGCCATCGAGAGATTTCAAAGGCACTCTAGCAAGAGTACTTATTCCAGTAAGTTTTCGGATCTCATCATAGAATAAACCCCACTGCTTAGTGTCGGCAAGCCACTCCATGCGTTCTGCCTTGTCCTGCCACCACTTGTCTTTTACTTCTCGCACGCGTTTTCGCAGTTCAGCACCACCAATTTTATAGAGATAGAGATAATAACTATAGTATGGTTGTGGGTTTATTAGGAATTTAGAAATGTTTCAACCGTTGCGTTTACAGTTATGCACTATTCCGCTGCGCCACGACGGCTTCAATATACCCATAAAAAGTATTTCCATTTTAGTATCTTTTTAAACCTAGATCTAGACTTTCAGACACGAAAAGCGTTAGGTTCTGCCATGTATTAATTATAGTTTCTAAATAACACAAAGATTATATAAGTGTGTTAACACTAGATTCCTTTTGTCTAATCCCTTAAGGGCTGGTTCTGCATAAAAACTTGGTACCTATATATACAATTTATACATTAAAATAAGCATAAGCTAAAAAAATTTAATGAAACCATACTAATATATTCTTTTTGTAGGCAATCTAGGATAAATCACTATATTTCTTGTTAAAAAGTCGGCACAACTATCAAGAATCGTAAACTAATTAGAAGGCAGCACGACCCCCCCCCCCCCCCCCCCCCCCCCCCCCCCCCCCCCCCCNCCCCCCCCCCCCCCCCCCGTACGCTCACTGAGGGGTCGGCGTCTCTTTTCTCACCTCGACTTAAGCCTAAAATATAACCCATTAAGTCGACGTTACTCTATAATAATGGTTAAAATATTCAAAGCACACTAAAATTTTAAATATCTGACCACATGTAGAGGCTAAATCGTTGCAGTAGATACACGCGTTGGTTGTGATAGATTCTTTAGGCTGATAAGATTAAATGCGACGTTGAGTTACGTCTCACTTGTACTCAATATATATTGTGGATTTAAGTTTTCGCTACTCAACGTCATGACTTTTGCTGTACATGAAACAGAGTCTTCAGCAATTTTAAAAAGAAAAGAAATTCCAGAAAAGTTTGTTCAATATATCGAGACCGTCGTGGCGCCATAGGACAGCGTCTGAATGTAAACGCGACGCTTGCGGGTTCGATATCCACTTGGAGGAATGATTATAATAAATTTACCAACCTTGTTATTATGCGGGAAAAAGAGTGAAACTGGATTTTCAATATGAGAAATTAGCTATTTTAAGACTGCTACTAAAATTGCAAATAATATTATAAAATTCCCCTTTCACAAAGTACACAAGGACACACACACTGCTCTCCAAAGAGAGGCGCCGCCCTCTTTTATTGCCTCATTATATTCTTTTAGTGAACTTTTATTAGCTTTGCATTTCTGGACTTCATTTACATTGTCAGTTGCTTTTAAATTGGTTATTAATAAGTTTATTATACAAGCTCAATACAAAGATTCTGTTAATATAAAAATATATTTAAAGTGATATTCAATACAACTGGATAAACATTTTCATTTCTTAGCTCTGGTAAAGACAGGACGGCGTTGAGTTCTGTCACTGTGTTGAGTCTGTCACTAGTAGAACTTAGTGTCTTCTCTCTGCTTACCATGCTAAATGCGAGCTGCACCGCACATACACTTTTTTACTGAAGTAAAAAAAGACTGTATATCAGTAATGTGCATATAAATTGAAACTACCCGCAAAATGGACTTAAAATTGAGGCGGTTATTAGACGTAGGGGGTGCTACAGCACCGCACCGCGCGGCGCTCCACAAACACTTTGCTGTGACCACATTAGCCTTTTAACATATTACTCGGTTAAACGTAGCACACCTATCTACTGGAGCGTTTGCCTTCTATAAATGTTTATAACGAGAGAAGTGATAAAGAAGTCATACATTATAAATGATTAATATATTTATTTAATATGTGCATGTTGGGAAAACTATTTAATAGGAGGTAACAGTTTCTATGCTTTAGTATTATACGTTGATTTCAATCCACAATAAGTGTCTTGACTACGATAATTATTTTTTTCAACTGCCTGCTAATTCGCCTCTGTGGGCAAATAGATATAGGTAAGAGTTGTGTATACTACATTTTAACCTTTTAGTGTCTGTACTAACTCTGGCCGCAGGTATAAAGAATCACATTGAAACGTAATGTTCCTCGTTTTACGTCTTTTGATTGAAGGACTGTTTTCAATACGAACATATTTTTTCAATTCAAACCAGTAGTTTTTTATATTTTTTATTAACACGGTCAACCAACAAATACGTCAGATTTATAATAGTGGTTGGGTAGTGGAAATCAATGTCACTTATAACCTTTCGACATAATTTAACTGAAAATAAAAACGAACCGTGGGTATTACAAAATAAGAATAAAAAGAAATATTAATGCTATGGAGATGTAATCTTTCGTAGGATATACGGAGTCTGTTTAGCGAAGAGATACATCTAATGGCAGGTATTAAGTGAGGATTTCACGGTGAGAACAAAGAAGAATACGTGATGAAAGAATGGCAAAAAAGATTTATGAAGAAAGAATGTTTGGTAAGAGAGGCAGGGCGAGGCCTCAGTTGATCTTCGAAAATATAGTATAGATGATACTAGAGTAGATGAAAACGTATGACAGTGGGCGAGGCGAAAGAGGTATACAGAAACCGTACGGTTTGGTGTTCCTTTCTCTCTGGTTACCCCGCTAGGGATATAGGGATGACAGACCGACGTTCACAGACAAACTATAAAAGAAGTTACAAGATAAAGCGTAAATAAACTACATTGTGTGGGGTCAGTACTCTATGCGTCACAACTCAAGCGATAGACTGGCAGCATGACGTGTTAATCATATATTATTCAGGAGATAAGCCAGTATGGCCAAGAGCTACTGTAGTTTTATTACCAAATTGTTTTGTCTACACTTTGTTTAAAGCATTTTTTTAATTGGGCGTAACGAAAAATTTATAAATATTAAAGCATTTGCTTTTGTAGCCAATTAGCTGTATATCCATCTAAATAGACGTAGTGGTTCTATAGCCACAACTAGTGAAGTATTTAATGTCAACTAATTGTTAATCGATATTTCTGAGGACGGTTATCTTTTGTGGCATTCACTTAGCTCCGTGGCGCAGTGCTAAGTGAAGCGTCTGACTGTAAACGCGTTGGTCGAGAGTTCGATCCTCAATATGAATTATTTTTTATTTCTCTGCTCTGGTGAGACGAAGCGTGGAGTTGAGTTCCACCACTAACCATGAAGCGCTCTGACATTTCAGGTAATTCTGTGTGCACAGCTATTAGAGTAGGTACATGACAGTGTCGCCTCGGCCCCGGGCAACGGGAAAATCTCGTTAACACTATATTATTTTCGTTCGCATTTTTTATTTCCTGCTCTTAATTTACTACTATTCACTAGTGGATCGAGTGTACCTACATTTAAAAATAAATCATGAATTTCTTTTTATAAACTTTAATAATTATACAAAAATTGTTTTAGTTTCACGCTTATTATTCATTTTTATAATGTAATAAGTTTTTCAGTCACTTAAAATTAAACGAGACAGAGTACTCATGCTGGGCAGTCAAGTAATTTAGATAATTATAAAACATATATGTAAATATATCGAGGTCAGTCGTGGCGCAGGGGCACAGAGTGTGACTGTAAAACCGACTGGTTGTGAGTTCGATCCCCGCTCGAGGAGATGAAATATTTACTTAAATTTATATTTCCATTTCTTAGCTCTGGCGTCGAGGCAAACCGCGGCGTTGAGTTCTGCCACTCAACTCGCAATGCCTCCAGAATCCGGCAGAAAGTGAGGAACGGAGTGCCTTAACACTAGGTTCCCTCTGCCTACCCTACCCTACTGAGTGCGGGATACAGTGTGAAGCTTAAAAAAAACGCATGTAGGCATACATACATATTATATGTATACAGAAATTATATAAAAGAATAGAAGCTATAGACGAGCAAAACTATTTTATGTTTATTAGTATATCTACGTACTTATAGCTTCATGCTAGACGCTCTGGTGTCATGTAAAAATATTTACCAAAAAAAACTAAAGAAGAGAGCCCTCCCTGGGTTATTATGAAACACTACTCTTTACATCACTTCGGAAATTCAATTAAAATTTTATACCTATATTAATAATACAACAATAAAGAGTTTGTTTGGTTAGACGCGCTTATCTTAGGAATTATTGATTTAATTAGAAAATATATTCTGTGTTGGATAGTTGACTAAGTCAACTTGACTTATCGAAATATACGCAACATTTAAGTTACTTCTTTCGATGTAACCTACTATGCCTCCTGTCAGGTACTTTGGGCAATATGTGTCACATACAGCTCTTAGTTGTTTTCATTTGAGCACGGGTTCGAAGAGGCAGGTCGAAGCGAATATTTAAAGCAAACTTTATTCCATTTAAAATTTTATTTTTGTTTAATAAGCTTTATTTTCATTTTAAGCTTCATAATTTTTTAAATTACTTTGAACAAAATAAACATATATAGCTGACTGTTCCTCGTTACGTAAAACATTCTACAATAAATAAATAATACGAGTATTTTCTATTGATATACATATCTTCAACTATGTGAAATTGTTTATCGTATACAGAAATAACAATAGCTTATCTCGAATGTTTCTATTACCCGTGCTTAGAGGTGGCTGTGGATAGCCTCCCTCCAGAGCAAGATAAGCCTCAAAGCCTGAATTGTTACTGAAAACATTATTCAGTATATAAGGGAAATGGTTTATAAAGCTGTACAGCGTCCACGTGGTCAATTGTAAAAGTAAGAGTTGTGTATGACGCTTACAGTTTTATTCGCACATTTAGGATTATAAATAATTTAAATGTATTGAAATTGTACAAATATTCAAATGTAGGAAGGAATTCACTTTATGATTTCTATTTTGAAAGATGACGAAGAGTTTACATATTAAAAAAATAAATTAGACAGCTTACAACTATAAAAAGTTTTCTCTCTTGAAGTTTTATCTATTGTAAGAACAATAGAAAATAAATAAAGAGAGTTCAATTACTCGATTATTCTTCTTTTTATACATTAAGATTGATTGATTCCACAGCAATTGTTTTAATAATAATAACAAATAATAATCAACAGTAGTATTTAATTATAAGATGTTAAATTAAGACAACGTTCCGATTTTTTTATTTAAATGAAAAGATAATCAATTCTAAGGAACAACAGAACAATTTAATTTTGCAGGCTAATTGGACTACACGAGGGTGGACTGTAATATTTTTATCAGTTTCAAATTAACTCAAACAGATCAACCTTTCAACAAAATTGTGCCCAGTTTTATGGAAGTATGATATAAAGCACTCGGAAATAATACTGTATACTTATATTATTATAAAACTAAAGAAGCACGTCTTACGAAATACTAGTTCAAACTGAACTAATCTTTTTGTATTGAATAGTTTACATATCGAGGGAGGCTTTAGTTTATATAACATCACGTTAATATTTTCAATGTAATTATGCAACCCACTGTACGTGCGGTGAGCTACCTAGGGCACTTAAAAATATAATGTACCATAAACATCTTTTAGTTATTTCCGTTTGCCCAGGTGGGCGAAGCCGTGAGTCTACTCTTTACATAAATATATAGTGCTTGAGCGTGGTGATCTAAGAAACCATCTACTCTATAAAGAAAAGAATATTTTTTTCTTTCCATCTTTCGTCCATTTTAAAAGCATTGTTTGGTCTATTAAAGCATTGTTTGGTAAATAAAATATT
Source organism: Heliconius hermathena (assembly GCA_013403705.1). NCBI lineage: Eukaryota > Metazoa > Arthropoda > Insecta > Lepidoptera > Nymphalidae > Heliconius > Heliconius hermathena. The sequence goes on along the minus strand of JAAIXJ010000217.1, from coordinate 98,631 downwards.
TTATTAACAATGTGTTAATAACACCAGGCAAATAAAAATACATTTTTTAAAATATAAAACTTGTATAAAGTGAGAATCGATTCCAAAAATGTCTAGTAAAGGTCAATGATAGTAATGTAATATACCAATGGGTAACTGTCAGTCATTACTTATCAATTTTACAACGAACTATATGATCGATTTTTTGTCAAAACTAACTTTTACACGGTTTCGCCCTCGTGGTCAAATAGAAACAACTAAGAGTTGAGCATAGCATGTGAATATCACATATTTTAACTGCCTGAGGTGCTTCCGACTCCAGGTACAGCCGTTTAGATTGAAAACGATTAACTTAATATAAGAAATCTATGTAGTATATACGTATAGGCTTATTATATCAAGTTCCTAAGATGATCGCCTTCAACCAAACAAAGCAAATTCTTCAGCTTTACAAGAAAATATTTCTTTAGAGCTTAAGTCAAAGGTTGTGGTTAACGGACGACTGGACAGATTCAATTAGCAATCTCCCAATCTTAAGACGAGCTGACCTAATTCCTTACTAAATCATCAAAGTGCGAAGACAAAGTCTGCACTCAAGTTAGTAGAACGTGCCAGATGGGATGGATGCCTTTGGTGCGTCTAAGTATTGCATCTAACGCTATTAGGCGGTACGATGTGCCCTAAGAGCATCCATTTGGTGTATCTACTACCTAGAAGTTGATTTACAAAGCATAACTGGTAAATGACTGTAAGCGCGGTGGTTTTAAGATCGACCACTCTCAATAATGTGTCTCAATAATGGTATTATTAAAAAAATAACCCTAAATATCAGTCAACCACTAAGGTCTGGACTATGTATAAGAGATGTAGTACAACGAGTTACTAAAAAGAAAAACGTATTCAAATACCTGTCAATATAGGTATCACTTCTAGAATTGCCTGGATACCCGTATCTCAAAAACTACTAGATCAATTTTGATGAAACTTGAATTGTTCCCAAATTGGAATATACATCAATAAAATAAAAAAAATAACAAGATTATCTCCTAATAGTTTATAATAATTTTGTAAGCAAACATACAAAAAAAAATTTAGCACACGTACCTGGAAGCCTAAATAGACCATAATACCGTATATTGTCTAACTTCAACAAAATGATATACAAAGATGTTAATTTAACAACAACCTACTTAAAAGTCATTCAATAAAGCTAGGACAAAGCGAGGATTAGTACTTATATAATAATATATATATTTTCGTTGTATCGAGTGGTTAGGGTAGGTATAAGGAACCTAGCGTTAAGACACTTTTACTTCTTCCACTTTTGGCGGGCATTATGAGTTACAAGTGGCGGAACTTAACGCAGTCGCACATCGTGGTGCAGCGGCTCAGCAACTTATTGTAAACGTGACCGTTGTGGGTTCGATTGCCTCTCGTGGTAATTACTTTCATATCCTCGTTCCGCTAAAAAGTCATTGAGTTCAACGACGTTGCGTTCGGCCACTCACCGAGCACTGTGCGGACGTTGTGCGTCAGTAGGCGCGTCGAAAAAAAGTTCACTATATTCATGCCAAGACTCTCAAGTCTTGTATGAAATCTTATCACAATCGGCTCAGCGGTTTGGCCGTGACGTGTCATCACAGACAGAAAGAGAAACTTTCGAATTTACACTATTAGTATGGAAATATGGATTAACATCGCTTTTCCAATTTCCCAAATAAATATTTATGCAAGAACTCCTATTCAATACAGCTAGCGTCTGGAAGCCATTTCGAACTGTTTATTCATTGAGTGTCTAAGATTTTCCACGACAAATCAAACTATGAAATGACCGGCTGCAGCTTCGCAAATTTGAAATGCGAAGATGAATTTTGGAATTGTTTGGAAGGTACTTGTCGCTTCTCATTAACAAGTGTCCTATAATAATTGTAATATTGAAATTGTAATAAAACTAATCTTAAATGACATATTTAAATTTAAATAAATAGCAGCTAGAGGTCGTCTGGTGTGGATTCGATTCCACTCGAAGGAGAATAAATTATTTTTATTTCTCTTTCTCAACATTTCAAAACACAATTAACATAAAAATCGTAATAAGCAAACGTATAAATAAGTAGAATTTGAAATAGCTTTACTTCATAGTAAAGCAATAATATAATAGTATCATAAACCATAAAAAGGTTAATTTATATGGTGATTAAGTTAAAAAGCATTCCGAAGTTGGTAGTTTACTGCAGTCGCAGCTGACGCTGTTGGCCGTAGACTACGTCTTCCGGACATCTCAAGAGCAAGCAAATAAACATGACAATGCGAATACGAAATTCGTTTGTGGCGTCGTAGTTAGTATTTAAGTTAGTATTAAAATATTTAATTTTACGTTTTTTCCCGCATAGCAATGTCTGCAAAGGGAAAGTAGTGTTGTGACACTCCATTCCCCAAATTCCACCTAATTTTCGAAACATTGCGTGTTGAGAATTTAAATTCGTGCTTTCTATAATAAAGAGGAAAAAGGAAAAATTCAAGCAAAAAAGGAAAAATTCAAGACGTTTCTCTTTTTAAACACATTAATAGAGAAAATCGTCTTGAATTTTTGAAGTCAGTCCCAACATTACGAATAAATCGATAGACATACGTAAAACAATTAAAGACATCGAACATATAATCTCCTCTTTTTTAAAATTATAATATATAAATCATTTTCATTGTTTTATACATCTCAATTTTTTATTATACCAAATAAGATACGTTAAAACAAAATAAATTTGATCAGATACTTGATAACTTCGGTAACTACTTTTCAAAACTACTAAATAAAAAATAGAAATGTAGGATTTAAAAATGAGAATACAGATAAATGCAAAGATAAAAGAAAAAAGATAAAAGAGAAAATGAAATTATCAATATTGTGTACGGCACTCGCCTCCTGTCTTATAACTCGAGAAAAGGAACATCTTTATATTTTAAATTAAGCTGACCCACCGGGAACATCGTCCGCCTGCATCGTCCTCCCACTGGCCTGTAGCCCGTGGACACGACCGATGTCCGCGTATAGACAGCCTCAATACACCCGCGCCGCATTAAAAGTTCACTATAGACGTATAATAGGATTTACTCCGCTACGGCTTGATATAACCTAGCTCTTATCAAATTACATGCAATTCGAATCGTTTTACGCTTTTTACAGATTTAGAGATGTAATAGTTTTAAGATAAAAAAATATGTTCATAAAATGATATATCTATATCACAGTGGGTAGGATCACTTTGTCGGCCGCGTGTCTACGACATTCTATCAGGCCTATTTTTGTCAAAATGTAAATAGCAGAAAAAATAAAATTGACATGTACACCGTACACCGCACACCGCACACCGCACTACGCTCGGTAGCTCAAGTTTTTTAACTTTTATAACTTGCACTTCCCGTTTGATACTGATCATGTTTTGACATTGCTTCATTACAAGCACGGTAGTAGTGGGTTGCGAGAATGATATTTTTTTTATTTCGCCGCTCTGATGCACAAAGTGCATGTTGCAAGTTAAATTCCGAGAGTCAACAAAGCTATGACTTGAACTCTATGCGGTAAGTGGGGCTTGAAAGGAAGCGAGACAACGAGTGAAATTATAATATACATATACCTAATCATATTTTCTCCATTTTCCGTTTTCTAAAGACACTTTCACATTATTGTATTAAAAGATGTCTGTCAATCTATTCTACATATACTCGTATGATAGTATATACGTAACGTACGCAGTACGTACGTAGTAGATCAATACGTAAGTGGTCAGGAGTTGCATTCCCATTCGTGCCACGTTAACGACGCAGCGCGAGTGCCTGCAGGCGCCGGGCGCTATCTCGCACCCTCTTTACACTCATTACAAGATGATGGATAGCAGCTATACGGACACTGGCTGAAAAATACCTTTTCAGGGTTCTGTACCTCAAAAGGAAAAAACAGAATTCTTATAGGATTTCTTTGTTGTCTGTCTGAGTGTTTGTATGTTCGTGTCTAATCACGAAATTGATGAACGTATAACACTTTAAAGAAGTATAAACATAGCTACTAACGTTTTTTCTCACTGACAAAATATTTAAAAAAAATTACTTTCCTATTAGGAAATTCTTATTAGGAAAATTACGTTCCTTGAATAAGTTCTCGTTAATTTAAAATATAATGCTTACAATGACATTACTCAAAGTATTGTCCATCATTAGAGACTACTTTCTCCCATCTCTCTGGTAGCAATTGAATCCCCCGTCGGAAAAACGACTCATCTTTCGAGGCAATCCAGGAATCAAGCCATTTTTCGGCTTCTTCAAAAGAATGGAAGCGCTGCTCGCTTAAACCGTGCGCCATCGACCGAAACAAGTGGTAATCGGAGGGGGCTATGTCCGGTGAATACGGCGGGTGGGGTAGAACTTCCCATTGAAGTGTTTCCAGGTAAGTTTTGACTGGTTTTGCCACATGTGGCCGAGCATTATCATGTAATAAAATCACTTTGTCGTGTCTCTGCTCGTATAGTGGCCGCTTTTCTTTCAGAGCGCGACTCAAACGCATCAACTGAAGTCGATAGCGAGCTCCCGTGATAGTTTCATTAGGTTTAAGCAGCTCATAATAAATTACGCCCTGCTGATCCCACCAAATGCAGAGAAGAAGCTTAGAACCATGGATATTTGGTTTTGGCGACGATGTTGATGCGTGACCCGGCATGCCCCACGATTTTTTTCGCTTTGGATTGTCGTAGTGAATCCACTTTTCATCCCCAGTGACGATACGGTGCAGAAAACCTTTTCTCTTTTGCCGTTGAAGCAACAATTCACACATGAGAAAACGTCGTTCTACGTCTCTCGGCTTCAACTCATACGGCACCCAATGCCCTTGCTTTTGGATCATTCCTAACGCTTTTAAACGTTTTGAAACTGTTGACGCATCTACTTGTAACGTTTTCCCGAGCTCTACTAACGTCTGACATGGATCTTCTTCAAGCAATGCCTCCAATTCTGTCTTCAAATTTTGTCGGTGCTCCAGAACGCTCTTTGTCTTCAAGGTCAAAATCATTACTTTTGAAGCGCCTAAACCAGTCTCTGCACGTTGTATTCGACAAAGCATTGTCACCATATGTCTCGACGAGAATTCTGTGTGCTTCTGCTGCAGATTTTTTCTGAATAAAGCTTATTCAAGGTCCTTACTTATTCAAATATTTTCTTGTAAATTAATTTAGGTATAATGAGAATTGAATTGTTTAAAGAGTCCTAGTGTTGAGTTTCATACAGCGCTCGTACTCGCTCGTGGTCTGTATAACCGGCACGAGGTCTGCCTGCGGAGATAGGAGTCTGCCTTCGAACCATTAATAAGGCTAGTATATTAAAAAAGAATTAACCCTCTATTTCCCGTACATAGTACCCTACTACTACTAGGTATTGGGAACCTCGTGTTAAGTCTCTCTTCTCTGTGTCCAATTTTTGAGATATTGGGTGTTACCAGAGAATTCCGGGTGTTTATACAGATTACGGGCTCCATTTACAGATGGAAAAGATTTAAACATATTGTTTCTCTTTCTGATTATATTTAAATCATGTTTACCCAATCTCTCCCCGAGTACTAGAAAGGATGCTATAATAAGCGAAATCTGAAAAATAGTGTCTCACCACTAGATTCCTTAAGCATACCTTCATTTACAGATATGTAATATATATATGCGTATAATTTACTAGCCATAACCTGCGGCTTCGTCCGCATAATGTATATTCTAGGTGCCCCGAGATGTAATATAGCCCTCCCAGCAAATGGACTATGGAACAAAAGAAAAATAATTAGAACCAATAATTAGAAAAGTAACTACTTTACTGAGATTAGCGCGTTCAACCAAACAAACTCTACCGTTTTATAATATTAATATATAGATTATACTCTATTAAAGCAGTTTTGCAGCACACTTAATTACTATCATTTCTATACGTACATATATACTTATGTATGTACGAAGTTTGCATTTCAAATATGACACCAACTTCGATGAAACTCATTTTGAAATATGAGAAAGTTTAAATGTACTTTCTGTTTGTAAATAGCTTTATTAGAAAACTGGCAATTGCTGTTTTAAGTATGTTTGTTGTACAATATTTTTTTTATAAATAAAATTTTAAAGAACGGAGAATAAGAGTACTACCTATCTACGGGATATACGTTGAAATTAAAAAACAAACGTAGATTTGACCGGAAATAGCACTGACGTAGTCAGTCAGTCATATTTTGTTCCAACTGGGTTCAGCCGTGATATAATTGAAAAAAACATTAACACTGAAAGATTGTATTGGCGATTGACATCTCAGGCATTATAGTTTTACAAGTTTATAAAGAAATATATACCTATTTGACGAAACTCGTACAAGTCACGCGGCATAACTTATGCCGCCGTAAGTTACGTAACTTCCGACGGCACTAAAAATTATATAAAAATTATATATTATATAGAGAAAATAATCTCAATCGGTCAATCGTTCTGAAAACAATGTTCAGTTCACCAACTAAGTGGAAAATTGGATAAACCTTCAGAGAGAGCAATTTAACAATTTGTTTTACTACATTTATCAGCCAGGTTTAGTTTACAGCACCGCGGCGGCACACGATGATTGTGTGTTCAATCTCTACTTTGTTTGGCGTGGATTAACATTCAAATTATTTTTGTTCCACCAGTGCTGTATAAATAAAAGTTGTAGATTCCATTTATTTATATTAAATCTGATATATTTTTATTTGTTAGCGTCGTTGTGACTTCGGTCCCCACTCATTATTATTTTTTTTAAATGACTTCCACTTCCTCACTCCGTCAACACAACAAAGGGCGTCGTTGAGCGGCGTGACTTCTGTTAACTTGTTAGCACTACTCGCTGTGGCGACGTGTGAAGTGACTGAATACGTCATTATCGAGTATAGTGTACCTACGAGTACCTATCTATGTACGTGGTGTCAATTAGTGCACAATCTACGCACAATACACGAACAATGAATACATAATGAAACTTATATAGGCAGGCACGCTTAACGCTGGTCACTGGCGATGGTCGCAGGACGACAGGTGTAGATACGATCCTGGGTCAAGGGATGGAATTATTTGACGAACGGCATTAAGTTTCACCAGCTAACACGCAACGTCACAAATATTACAGAAAAGCAGAGAATAGTGTCTTGACAGCGTGACGCTAACAAACTTATTGCTAGTAATAGCTGTCGAAATACAATACATTATGTAAGTGACTGTTGTCCAATTTTCGAATGACATCATATATTTACTTTTTATTTAGTAATATATAGACTATTACTAGATATAAAAAAGTAAATACTTAGGAATATACAGGTTCCCTCTGTCTATTTTGCTACAGCGGGATACGAAGTGAAGGTAAAAATAAACATTTTTTTCCCGTAAATAAGGATTTAAAGTAAGTATATTGGGTACTAGCGGCCTGCCCGCGGCTTCGCCCGCTATATCTATATGATTACTGATCTAATAAACAGAAATGATTTCTAATATGATTTATTTACAACATTATCGTATTTATTTATTTTATTAATTACGACTTAAACTTAACTGTTGTATATATAGTAAATTATATTTTTATCAACAGTCATATAACCAAGACGTTTAGCCAGGAATCTTACCAGCGCGATTGCTATATAACATTCGCAGGCAAACTAATGCCTTGAGTTCATTCAATATAATAACTTTTTTTTTAATCAACCGATTTTGATGAAACGATTTTTAAATGTTAAGTTGAGTTAAAACAAAGCAATTGATGAAACTTTTAATTAAATCGGTTCACTACTTTCAGAGAAATGTGTGACTATACAAACAGACAGACAAGAAATTAAAAAAAATGTTTGCTTTCTATTATTCTTTTTGAGTGATCCTATATCTATTTCAGTCAAAATTACTAAATGTACAGACAAAATATTTTTACTGATAAATTATATATAGAGAAGAGATTATCTGCGCCGGACTGAAGAAAAGCGTTGTGTCCGCAGTTTTTTCTTTTTGCTTAGTCGCATACATTTTTACATTGTTGTAATGTGAAAGCAATCAACATTACCTTTAATTTTTAATAAATCAACACAAAAATACAATAATAAGAATTAACCATTAGGGGGAGACCTTGGTTGACCTTCGGAAACGCAGTATCAAAGATACTGGAGGAAGGTCACGCAAAATGAGGACCCCCCAGAGAAAGATGAAGAGGTTAATGACAGTGGAGGAGGCGAAAGAGGTATGCAGAGACCGTGCCGTCCTCTCGACAGCGTGAAGGTAGATTAATTCAACAATGTGTCGCTGCTGACACCATCACAAGAGGTGTAGGCCGATTGTCAAAAAGCAGAGTACACTATTTATTAGACTATTATTTTATATATTGCTTATACATTTCGCAATTTGTGGTTCAGTTAGAGTCTAGTCTAGATTTATATTATTTTTAATGTTAACTATTTTAGTAGGCACAAAAAATATAACTAATATCTTTTAAACAGATTTTTATTCCATTGCCATCATTAAATTATTACAAATAGGAAATTTATAGTAGAGGCCAGTCGTGGTGCAAAGAGACACAGGCTTGCGACTATGAACGCGACAGGACGAGCGTTCCATTCCCACTCGAGGAAAAAGAAATATTTAATTATTATGCTTTCTTTCGAGTGGGAATGGAATTTCTTCACTCTGGTATCAAGGCAAAGCGCGGCGTTGAGCTCCGCTATTATACACAACGCCTCTATAATTCGGCGGAAACTATGCAGCGTAGTGTCTTAACATTAGCCTCCCTCTACCTACCCTGCTGTATGCGGGTTATAGCATGAAGCTGAAAAAAAACAGAAAGGAGAGGGAAACTTTTGGGCTCAAGTGTAAAGAGTTGAGATATAGTCTAAAAAATTAGTTAATAGGAAAAAATAAAAGGAAATCGATTTAAATCGATCAAAATCAATCATATTTTAAACGATAGATGTGACAGATAATTGACATTTTATCTAATGATTTTTGCATTTTTCATTCATTTCGATGCGCTTTGAGTTGTTTTCCGTTTGTTTGATAATTTCAACGGCTACTACCTTTTTCCACGGATTTTGTTCTCAGTAATCACCTATTTCATAGAGGTTGACTGTGCTGAGAGCTTAACTTCACTTTTACCAAATATCTAATAACTCAAATTTCAGGGAGGGAATGATGTACCTAAATCTATTAAATAATACCATTTTCATCTCTATATATTCTGGGCCCAAAAATGCATGTAATCGTGTGTCTCCTTTAATATTTTTTTGAAGTTATGTGTGACGCGCTATATAAACATGCTCGTGCTGGCGACTGCAATTTTGAACGCTGTCTTCATTTTTCCATTCCGTACTCTGGCAGCTTTTTTTTAAATGTATACGATAAAATAATGGTTCACAGAACCGAATTGGTTTCGTTATATTTCTCAAGAACCCATTCCGCTTCCCCTACAGACGTTATACAAAACACAAAGCTGTATTTATATAATATTTCCATAATTAAGATGTATTGTTATTCGCGTCTCAAGCACAGTGGTTGGAACAAGACAATGGTGTCTTAATGATCTCTACAGATGTATGGGACGCGACTTGGGTGTTATTTTGTAGGTACTGTCAGATTCACTTTAAGAATAGGATAGAGTATATGTATTATATGTATGACAGTCGGTACAATTGGTATTACGTTTTGAAGTAAGAATTTTTCCACGTAAACACCGTCCCCGCGAGAATTTTGGGATAAAAAGTAGGCTATATGTTGCTCTACAGTCCCTTCTAACTTTCAATGTTAATTCTATAACAATTAGTTCAGACAAAAAGAAAGACAAACAGACATCGATTTTAATATAGTTGTTTTTGTTTTGGTGACGTGTAAATACTTATATGCACTTGAAAAAACATGGTTATTTTAAAATCATACATACTATTAAATTTTATTTAGATTTTTTATATTTATCATCATACAATCTATTTTTTTTTCTATTATCATAAAAACCATAATTTTACAGTCTATAACAAACAACAAAACATCGAAAACAAAAGATAGCCAATTCAATAAAACAATTGAATAAAATAACTTTTTCAGCAAGTAAACCGTTTGTGAGTTTTGGGTTCTAAGTAATACCCCCAGTAATAGTTTTTCTGATATATATTCCATGTACAGACACCGATCAGTTATGATTTTATTATAAGTACTAGGGGGCGCGCGCGGCTTCGTCCGCTTATTTGCACCCTGAGGGGTGAATTCTAAAAAAAATCACGAAACACGTGTTCAATGAAATATTTTTAAAAGTCTGAATTTCAAATTTTATAAAAATCGGTGCCGATTTAAAAAAAAATCCATACAAACTTTCAACTCCTATTTTATCCCTTTAGGGTTAACATTTTTCAAATTCCCTTCTTAGTGGATGTCCAGATTACGAAAATAAACATCTGTCCAAATTTCACGTTTCTACGCACAGCGGTTACGGCTGTGCGTGCGTCTTACCTCAGTCAGTCAGGTACATGTCCTTTTATATATATCTATAGATAGATATTTAATCGTATATCGGTAATGTATTAAAGGGTAAGCACTAGTTCCTGAATTTATTATAACATCCATCTATAGTTAGGGTATGATTTTAAACAAGATGGTGGCGGACACAAAGGTATATTGTACCGAGTGAGAAAAATTGTACTAAATTTATGTTAAACAATTAAAATTCCGTAATGTAATAGACATTACGGAAAATGTCAAAAAATAACAAAAATAAAAAAGAAACATATCATCTCTATGAAAATATTAAAATATACGCGACTAGAGGGCGCGCGCGGCTTCGCCCGCTTATTAGGAGTGAATTCTAAAAAAACCACGAAACACATGTTCAATAATATATTTTTAACAGTCTGAATTTAAATTTTTATTAAAATCGGTGGCAATTTAAAGATTTTTCCATACAAACTTTCAACTCCTTATTTGGACACTTAGGGGGTGAATTCTTAAAAACCATGAAACACGTGTTCAATGAAATATTTTTAAGAGTCTGAATTTCAAATTTTATAAAAATCGGTACAGATTAAAATTTTTTTCCATACAAACTTTCAACCCCTATTTCATCCCTTTAGGGTTAAAATTTTTCAAATTCCCTTCTTAGTGGATGTCCAGAATATGAAAATAAACATCTGCCCAAATTTCACGTTTCTACCATCAGCGGTTACGGCTCTGCGTGCGTCTTACCTCAGTCAGTCAGCACAAGTCCTTTTATATATATAAATAGAAGATAGATTAATAAGGTCAAAAAGTTTAATTCAAATATCAGCAGTAGTACCTAAGTAGAAACGACGACTCACTAAATACAGAAAACTGATCCACAAAAGAGAGTCTACTCACTCATCCGGCAGGGTGGGGGCTCCTTCTTCTTGGCCGGGCGCGTTCACGTGGTACACGCAGAAGTTCTCGAGCAGGGCGCGCATGTCCACGTAGTTGAAGAACGGCTGGAAGCTAGTATCTGTGGAATATGAAGTATTATTAGTTGTACCGAATTTTTCTAGATATTTGTTTATATTTTTTGGATATGCAGTGTATACCTTTTTTTTTTAATTTTAATTCTTACACTACAGACTTATGGTCCGTACCTTTTATTATTTTTACATTTCTTTTAATACTTTTTTTCTTGTAGCTATTACCTAGAACTAGACTTATGTTATTACATACATATATTTCTATATTTATACAATATCTCATTAAGACAGTGCAGTTATTCATTTCAGTTGCCACTTACTAACTTAATCTAACACTATAATCTAAAGCTACATGCATAAAAATAAACATTCATTATAAATCAATTTAGCTTAATTGATTACAAAAGATAAATATGTTCATTACCGATTACAAGATCATTTTTTTTATACAACAAAACCATACAAATATTTCTTATGATTAGAGAATTTGGGACGTGGATGGCATTACCGCCAAGATGAAGGACATGACCGCTTCATTTCTATCTTTAGTGTATACCTTTAAGTTTTAGTTCATAAGATAGATTTTTTTTGAAATGTTACGAAAAGTATAAACCGTTGGCAAGCTTCAAAAAAATAATTAAATATTGCGGTGAATGATATTATATCTATAAATCTTATGAAACTTTTTCAGACTTGATAGAAATCGGATATTATAAATTCCATAAATTATTAACACTAGAAATAGGCATAATGTTGGTGCACCTGTAACTCGGTTGCATCGAATCCGTAATTCTTTTATGTGTACGCTTTTACAATAGGATCCCAGAAAACGTCAGAGAATTTTCTATATCACGATTTTAAAAAATTGTGAAAAGACGTTAAAAGTTATTACCAAATTAATGATTTTGTAAATGATAACACGCCATGAACACATGGGAACACAACATGGGAATGAAATCCTCGCTCCAGTCTGTTTCAAAGGTATCATTGTCACAGATAATTAACTATGTATTTGTTTAAAATTGATTTTAAAAAAATAAGTCCTGCTGAGTTTCTTGCGCCGGTTCTTTTCAGGTCTAAGGCATTAACTTTAGTGAACTGGTGGTAAATTATTTGAGGTTCAAAAAATTAAGATGTATCTTCTTATTTTGAATAAAATTATTTGAATTTGAATTTATTTTCTTTTTTATCTGACTGCGCGACGCAAAGAAGAGTAATGAGTCTACGTACATATGTGACGTTCTAGAGACCAAACGCCTTGGTCGATTTTGATAATTCTTACGTCAATTGATTCGCCGTAGCCTTCTGAGTGTCATTAAAGAAATGAGAGTAATCAGAACTCATCATAGCGACAACCAGTTGCGATATTGTCAAAATAAAAATAAATCAAATGTCGTACTTTGGGTATGTATCGTTGAATAGGTATTTAAAAATGATTGTTAGGTTCCTTTCATGATTTTTCAATTTTAAGTAACAATATATAACGATTTGAAGTTGTATTGATAAGGACAAGCTAGTTTTTCATACTTATAATAATAACAGTGACTCTAGTATTATGTTAGCCTGCACTTATTACGGGGATACAGTAGAATATCATTTCTACTAAGAAGTCCTCACGGTATTAACGACCTCAAGGAAATAATAAGCTTTCAAAAATTTTCATCTTATAATTCCTGTAACGTAGGTAATAAATCGTTACAAAAGGTGTGAAATAAAAATTATAATTATAAAAAAAATAAAACATGACTGCATATAAAACTAAAAAGTAAAAAATAAGCTCAATAGTTCATTAGGATTAACAGTCGGGACCTATAATAATTCTTCGAGTCCTGTAAAATTTAAATGGGTCCCGACTGTTAATCCTAATGAACTATTGGGATTTTCTTTTTAGTTCTATGCAGTTCGGTTTGATGTATAATTATATATTTTAAAATAACTATTTATTACATAGTTTACTTGTAAAACACCCAATATGTACTTTATTTTCAAACTGAGAGCACAGTCAATGGTATCGTCCTTTTTAAGGGGATCCGCCCCTTATACAATAGATCGACTTGTTGATACGAGAGTACAGTTTCCAGATATTTTCGTTAAATTCTCGTTATTCCGTTGTAAGTTTTGTAAGTTTTTTTGTTTTATTAAGTTTAAAGGAATACCTTTAAACTTAATATGTTGATTGTTTTGTTTTTTTTTATTGCCGTTTTCGTGCACGAGTGAAACTTAACCAAGCGGCGCTTGCTCTCTTATTCGTCAAAGTAAAAGCAAGCAAAGGAAACTCCGATTCGGACAAGGTGGCTGTTGTTAACGTGTATAGCGTACAAGATACGTGGATATAATGTTTGGAGTACTATTCATTATTACTTAGTACCTAATAAAAAGCAAAAAAAAATAATAAATTACGATTTCGCAATGCAATTTGTTGGTAGGACTTTTCAATACTTCATTAAACTCAAAGGAGTGCATCTTCAAATTCTGCTATGTCCTAATTTTTATAAGTTGAATAAGCACTCCGCTGCAGAGGCGGGTCAATCTCCTAGCGGAAAGCTTGTTACGTTCCAACAGTCGCTCCCCGCTCCCAGCAAAAGCACAACACTCAACAATAAACGTTGAATTATTTTTAATTGGACGCAGTTAAATTCAAGCTTTTGTTTAAATTCTAAAAATCTGCGCCTTTGTAATATATTCCAATTATAAGTGAATGTTCACTTGTATTTACTTAGTTTATTATGAGAGAGGACAGTAAATTGTGGTGCCGTTGGGTAGCCTAGAATTGAACGCGATTCACATAAATGAGACTCCCAATAGATGAAAATTAAAAGAATGCAAAATATTTGTTTATTTAGCTTCACGATGTACTTATCTCACATGTACCAGAAAGGCAGAGAGGGGAACTAGTATTAACATATTCCGTTCTCCACGCACCGCCCAAGTTTCAAGACATTACGTGTTGCGTGGCGGATCTCAATGAGAAGCGTTTCGTCTATCTAAAAGAGGAAATGAAATTGTCATTATTTTCACGAGTGGGGATCGAACCCGACATAATGTTACAGCCAGACGCTACCACTGAGCCACGGTGTATATCGCCGGATATGAAAATAAATATTGTTGCCATGCAGTACTGTATAGTATTCGAAAGTATAACGATGAATTAAAAAGTCTAATTTAAATATAATACAAAATTATAAACAAGTAAACTATTTTAAATAGAGAAAAAATAAAATGAGTCCTTAAACTACACTAGTTGAAGTATAATCGATACTTCTTGTGATAAAATGTTAAAGTAACGATCAAATACAAGAAATTTCATTATAAAGTAAAATAAAAAAAAATAAAGAAAAAAAATATTACATACATAATATGCGCATCCGGCAAGATTCTTGGTATAATGCGGCGTTAAGAATCGAATATTATTGGATAATCTTTGAATATTATTGGATGGCTATAAGCGGAATAACTGGTCACTAGATGCCGTCAACTTATTATTAAAATGCGAGAAATAATAATGATAAAATAAAAAAAAATGATAAAATACCAGTATTATTAATTAAATTTATATTTCCATTTCTTCGCTCTGGTGTCGAGGTTAAGCGCGGCGTTGAGTTCTGCCACTCAACACGCAATGCCTCCAGAATTCGGCAGAAAGTGGGGAACGGAGTGTCTTAACACTAGGTTCCCTCTGCCTACCCTGCCGTGTGCGGGATACAGCGTGAAGCTAATTAATTAATTAATTAATTTAATTAATATGTAGTTTACGACTTTTCTTTAACATTTATTTCGATGAGTTCATAAATAATAAATAATAAATATATCCCGCACATAGCTGGGTAGGCTGAGGAAACCTAGTGTTAAGACACTCCGTTCCTCACTTAAAGCTAAATTTTCGAGGCATTACGTGTTGAATGGCGGAAGTCAAGGCTGCGCTTTGCCTGGTTACCAAACCGAAGAAATAAAATTTTTAATAAATAATAATTCATTCCCCGCGTCCATTTGATTTAATTAATTAATAAATTTACTACTACAAAATGTATTTATCATCTATACTAATATTATAAAAAGAAAAAAAATGTATTTTTGTATGTATGTTTGTATTGTTTTCAGACGAAAACTACTGGACCGATTTCAATAAGTTCTTCACTATTAGAAAGCTGCATCTTCGCTGCATCTTCGGCTATATTACATTTTCAAAAAAATAGACATTCTTAATAAAAATGCAATAATGTGACCCAAACTGTGGAGAAATTGATCTTAAATATTCTATCATCGCGTGCGCTGCGAAAACTATTGATGATAGAACAAAACAATGTTCTACAGTGTTATAGAACGCATCAATATCTATAAAAAAGTCCGTGATACGATATATCCAATTACTGTAGTTATGCCAATATAACTACTTTTTTATATTTTACAAGTTGACAAAATTGCCGACAATAATCAAACCATATTATTCATACATCTGCATTAATCCTTATACCATTAAATGATATTGTATTAAAGATAATTTCAATATGTATAAAATACTTTTTAAATGATTAAAATCGGACATTCCATTCAAAAGATACAATGAATTTAAAAATATCAATCTAAAGAAAATCAAGTAATAATAAAAAATGCGGAGTGTGTGACCTCGCGCACAGTAGCAGCGTGACTCTGCGGGGGTGGGGGGCGGTGCATCGATATTACTAAAATTATGAAGACAATCGATAATTTTTTTTGTTTCTTTATTTGAATTGAATAGGCCCCGAAACTGCGGGACGAGATTTCAAAAATTATTTTATAATTAACGTGTAAAAATATATATATACAGGGTGGAAGAGGCAGCGCTCCATTTACGGAAACAGCATATAGGGTAAAATATTTCAAACCTATACCTAAAGAAATTAATCAAGATGCCTCAACAGTTTGGACGTAGGATTTTTTTTTCATTTCACGATTTTTATCCATACCTGTATTTCGTGTGACGCGATTACGTATAGATCCCAATAACATAAACACTTACTACTACAAAAATACTACTAAAGGTTAAACAACTTTGAACTTTATCGCCAATACATACGACTCGATTTCGAAATGAGGCGTGTGCGGCGGTGTTCCTTTGATAGGTTTATGTGTGCGTGCGTCATCCTTACAAATGGCGTTTTGTTTTAAAATGACAATTTTATTATTTATTTTGTTTGAAAAAAAAACTTTTTCATTTTTGGAAATTTATTTTTTTCTGAATTATATTAGGCTTTTATAGAGTAGTTAAAACTGTGGTTTCATTTAATGTGGTGCTGACACTTCCACCCTGTATATATGCGAATGCGTTGAATGTGTTTCATTTACATCGACAACGTTAAAATTATTAAATGACATTCATTTTGGGTTTTCCACAAGCAAGCCTAACTGTCAACTAACTATCAATGCTGCGGACTAAAATGCGAAACTGAAACATTGAACATTTTTTAATAATCTTCGCGGACGTTTTCCTAGCAACAAATATGTTTCTTTTTAGGCTTCGCGCAAAGGGAATCTAGTGTTAAGACACTCAGTTCCCCACTTTCCGCCAAAATCCCGAAACATTGCTTGTTGACTCTCCTCTTTTCTAAAAGTTTATTTTTTTGAGTTATGCCATAAAGTATTAAAAAAGTCTTTATTTTTATTTATTTTGTAACTTGGAGGAAGATGGAACAAAGGTTATTTGTTATCTTGAAGTAACAAGTAACAAGAACGTCTACTATTTTCACAAGTAAACTCCGCGCGCCAAATTTGGTAAGAAAATGCAGTCAAGCGCAAAAAAAAACGAAATAACTTCAATATATTAGTAAGACGACGCGCAGTGTTGCTTCATGTAGCCGATTGTTTTAAGATGTCGTCCAAGTTTTGAAATGAATGAGTCTATTTGGAGCGAATGTTAAATGTCTATACTATAATACATGTGTAGGTACATATTTTTCACATCTTTTTTAGCTTCATGATGTATCCCACAAATAGTAATGGAGGCAGAGCAAATCTAGTGATGAGACACTCCTTTCTCCACGCACCGCCCAATTTTCGGGCCCTGATTTGTTGATTGGCGGAACTTAACGCCGCGCTTTATTACCAGAGCGAGAAAATGAAAAATAAAATCATTCCCCCGAGTGGAAATCTAACCCACAATCATCGATTACAGTAGATTACATCGATTATAGAGAGACATTGCCGCTGCGCCACGACGGCCTCAATCATATTCATATCAAATTAATACAGCGTCAGTGTTATTCACGAACAAGAAATTCACTAAAGTGTTCACAGAAAGCTATCTACGACTTTAGTAACCCGACTTATGCTATGTTTTCGACTCTCTCTCGCTCTAATATTCAACTTAGATTCGATGGAGCGTTTGAGACTCCAGGAGCGAGGGTAATAAAATTATTAAAACGTCATCTGACAGGCCACTCCCAAAAGTCGGGAGACATGTGTAAACTCATAGCAAAATCCTTTTATCAGAGAAATCTGAACGAAGGAAGGAAAGGAAAACGTTGTTGAAACCGAGTTCATTTGGGGGAGTTTCTAGAAAATGCCCATTCCTCTCCAGGGGTGCTAATAATGGCAGTTCACTCTCGTAATCGTCTTTACGTGAAGGTCGTGAGGCAATTTCAAATTTTTCGGCGTGTTAACTAAATTATAATCTTTAGGAATGAAGGCACTGATTGCAATCGCCTTTGTGAATTTTAATACCCTCAATAATTACTACAAATTTTAATGGAAATGGAAAATTGTAAAATGCTTTAGGTGTTTTCACATAAATCCACCCCAGTTTTAGTAATACAATATGCATACATAATATATGTATTCTTACACAGTATTAATAATATAATTCATTTACATAAGCAAGTCCAGAAATCTATCTGGTGATGATGAAGATGACGAAGTTACGAATTTACATCAAATAAGATTTTTTTAAATATTTTCAAGAGTCAAATTTGAATATACACCAAAGTAAGGCGATATGTTTTGATTGTTTGTTCGTGATCACTTGGTATAAAATGTTTAATCCGGTGATATTAGAGGATAAATGGAAATTAATAGATATTAGTTAATTTTTTATCGAGACATACCTACCTAAAACTGGGCGGAGTACCACCTGACGGTAAACAATCAATGTCTCCAATTATCTGCCACTACGCCAAGACTGTCTCATTTGAAAAGATAATGATAAGATGGAAGTAAACTGTATAGCGACATCCAGAAATTGTACTTCAGCTAAGATAAGTCAGCGCGAGAAGCCAGGGAGGTATAGGAGCGCTGCTCAGGCAGACATTAACGCCGATATATAATATATAAATGCGACGTGAGCGACCTATCAGCCGGTTATTGTTCAAACTGAATAAAGCCCATATTTATCTCGGTGTAAGTCATTTATTATGGAAAACGTAGCAGCTGTGAATTATTCGTTAACGAAAATGGTCTATTATTTGCAATGCGTGTTGATTTTTTATGTGTTGACATCACTCCTTTTTTTATTATGTTTTAGGTGACAGCACTTCAAATTTAAATTTTAACTGAAATTCTTAAACCGGATTAATCGCATATATTTAGTTCCTACTAGCAGCTTCGCCTGCTTGAACTATTCGAATATTTATTGAAGTGTGTTTAAGAAAAAATATTAATTATTTTAGTATAGTTATTTAAATTGTTATGCACTAAACAAATCGTAATTTAAGTCTTTTGTTAATTCATTTGATTTTCAAAAAAAATGTCGCATTTTATAGAAAAATATTGCGAAGCTTATAACAATTCAACAGTGAACCGCATTTAAATCGGTTAGGCCATTTCTAAGATTAGTGTACACACAGCAAAGATACACATACGGACAAACAGATAAAAAATTTAAGAAACATTATTTTGGGTTCTATTATATTAGCAAATGCCCCTAATAATAGTTTTTCTGATATGTCTTACATGTACAGACACCGATCAGTTACGATTCGACTATAAATATAAATTGAAGATCAACGAACACTGAACAATGGTCACAGGTAGACCGGAAGGCACTTATTCTTCAATCGTCCTTTTTTGACAAAATGTCTTTCAATTAACACAATTATTACAAATATACGAGATTAATCTAGTTAAAGGTTCAATTAAAATGTTTAAAATTGTGGAAATTTAAGAATAAAAAATCGAATACATTTCATGTATGATATGATATTTACATTTCATGTGAGCTGACTTAATTATTTCCGGAACAAACTCAAACGACACCGAAACTTGAATTTAAAATGAACGAGTTGAGCCGGCACGTGCTCTGCTCCTCGGGGCACTTCTGCCTCCCGTCGCGCGTCGTTTGTCTGACACCTCGCACGGCAAGGCAACATTAACTTAGCTTCGACTCTCAAATGTTACACATCTTTAAAATTAAATCCATTTGTACTTAAAGAACAATAAAAGCATACTGAAATCGATATCTAAATGGAACAACACGACGCTTGTTTTAATTATTTAGGTGTTTCTACTTTCTATGTCACGAGTCACGATATTACGCGGCGCGTCTTTTCACAAGCTCGTACAAAATGCGCTCAGAAATATAGATTTTTTTACTATAAAATTATAAATATCCATGGAAAGGTCAGCGTGAGCCCTGTATCCTCTGACAGTACCTGCGCTAGAGAACGAGCGCCTTTGTAAGTTTACTTCTTATTATAAATATGTTGATGCTCGTGTTTACCTCGTCTTAAAGTAAACTTCATTTTAATTTAAAGTTTGAACAATACGTAATTAGCGAGAATCTAGATGTTTAACTTGACGTTCCTATAAATGTTTAACTTTCGTATTATTATAGTATACTTTACGTAACTAATAAAGTGTCTCACTTTTGATGGTTAAGTAAGAAGCGAGAAGTGTGAACAACTCTGCCTTTCACCGAAGCTTTGTCTAACTTCCAGACCGTATACTTATATCTGCCGTATATTTTTAACTGTAAGCCTCTCTGTTACCGCCTCTACAACTGACACCGACCGCGCTCTATCGCACATAAGTTACCACAAGTTGTAACAAGTTAGTAAGAGCAAGTCACTACAATTAATGGACGTTCGCACTGCGACGACACACACACACACACAGACACAACACAAGCGACGCTACGAACAATTTAACAGTGGATACTGTTTATCTTTAGAGGAAGTTTAGCAGAAAAAAATATGATTATTTAGTTTATGTGGTGTGCATATAAAAATTACTAAAAGGAAACTATTCATTAACTAAATATTTAAAAAGTAAGTACTATAAATAGTTAAAGTTCACCAAAATATCCTGTAAATTATTAAATTCGAATTAAATACTGTTGAGAAAGAATAAAATTATAAACGACAAATAGAAGTCTTCACGACGCATCAGCACAGCGTCTGGCTGTACCGTACTGGTGTATTTTCTACGTTTAATTTTTACTCGTGGGAACAAATATTTTTCCATCTGTCTTAACATTATCTGTCTCTCCTGCTGTTCTATGCGGGAGACGACGTCAAGCTAAAACAACTACGAGAAAGTTAACACAAACATATTCCGTCTAATAATACTCGTATATAAATAATAATTTCTCTCGTTACCAATCGCAAAACAGAACATAGATATAATAAACAATTTTTTCTCTTAACTGAATAATATCTAAAATCAAAAAATAAATCAGCTTCACGCTGTATCCCGCACACAGCAGGGTAGGCAGAGGGAACCTTGTGTTAAGACACTCCGTTCCCCACTTTCTGCCGAATTCTGGAGGTATTGCGTGTTGAGTGGCAGAACTNCACACCTTGTGCCGCTGCGCCACGACTGGCCTCAGATCATAATATCTACTGCAGAATAATTAGGACAAAACAAAAATCAACAGAGCATTTGGAAATTGTCAGGCAATTTGCATCATTCGCTTTAACAAGCGTTCAAAGCGAGTACCGCATGAGGACGTCCCCTAATTGTTACCTAATGATTGAGGCGTCTGACTGTAAGCGCGGTGGTTATCAGATCGATCCTTATTCGGGGGTATGTTTATCGATCTATCATTTAGTTTTTAATTGAGATTAAATAATTTCATGGAGCATTAATTACCGATGCGTTCTCCCAGTACAACTGTACTTTAAAATAAATTTTATTTTTTTGTTGTACAGATGAAAGCAATACCTAAAAAAATTTATCAAGATTTGTCAACAGTTTACACGTAGTATTATTTTGATTTCATAATTTTTATCCATACTGTATTAAGTGTGACGCAGTTATGAATACGCCAATAATGTACACATCTACGACTACAAAAATACTACTTAACGTTGCCGATAAAAAGCACTTTTCATTTTCAAAAAACATACCAAAACAAGAAAGGAATATATCTCGTTCTATTTTACGCAATTATCTATTTTCTATAATAATCCTAAACAACGTTCAACTTTACCGCCATTACCTACGATTCGATTTTGTGAATGAACGTCATTCTTATCATTTTATTTTATTTTAAAACGATAATTTTATTATTTATTTTGTTTGAAAAAAAAAAACACTTTCATTTTTGGCAAAATCTCTTTTGTTTTAATTTTATTAAGCTTTTATAGAGTAGTGAAACTGTGCTTTCATTTAAAATGGCGAAGACAAAAACATCCTGTTTATATTCCAAGCTTGCCTTGAGACTGAAAAGCTGTTCAGATCAAGAAGCTTAAATCAAATTGTTATAGAGAACTCGCATCCAACATGTACAAAGCTGTCAATACCAATTGAACTAGCTCCGTGCACGAGACTACTCGGTCGAGGCGCGTCTGTGGATGTGCTCTATAGACGGATGATGTACTGTGTTTATTTAATGTAAGTTAAACTGCAGGCAGTCACTTACACGTTAACCTTTGAAATTGTAGCAAGCAGTTCCATAATGTCGCTCCTCTTTAGAAAGGCTTAGGGATCTATAAAGAACACGGTATTAGCAGTCTCGTATCGAAAACCATCGCGTCGTTTCTGTCGTCTTCCTAAAATAATATTATTTAACTAAAAATACCTGAATCAAACCTGATCATTGCAACGCCGATTAACGCCGAATTAATTTATATTTCTACATTACTTTGACTATTTTGTTTGCGTTTCATCTGGGAATACATTTAATTAAAATACAATAACTTGGAAATGAATATTGATCTTTATTTAGTAGGTAAGACTCGATACACAGGGCCGTCTCGACGCAGTGTGACAACGTCTGTACGGTAAACGTGTTTGTGGGTTCGATTCCTACTCGGAGAAGTGATAATTTAAATGCTTTTTATTTCTCTATTCTTGTGGACAAAGTCTCAATTACAGAAAGTTGGGAACGTAGTGTAGTTAGCTCCGGGTTCTTTATAAATTTTCCAATTGGAATTCAAATAATTACCTACCACTAAATTTAAATAATATATTTTAAAATATAATGTTAAAAATATATATTATAATGTAGCTGTGGACAATGGGCAGCGCAACGATGTTAATGCGATGCGAATAGGATCATCCTGGTACTGGTGGTGTCGTAAGAGGCGACTAAAGTACGCGTGATAGAGTCACGTCGCCAGCAATGGCAACACGCATGAGCAGACTCGACCGGATCATTACCACCCCGGCATTTAAAACCGGCGTGAAGTAGTGGCTTTATACCACTGCGTTTCGCATCAGGTAATGCCGGGCTCCAGCGCCCAACCTATCTTAAAGACAGGCAACGCACATGTAACTCCTCCGGTGTTACACGGGGTCGTGGGCGCATAATTACACAATTGCATTTGTAGCGAATAAATGTAGGACGCTGATGAGTGTGTTTACAAATGTTGTTTATGAACAATATTAATGAATGTGCAATACCTCTACATAACAAAATTGAGGCCGTCGTGGCGAAGTGGCACAGCGTAAACGGCAGTGTAAATGGATGTGGGTTCGATTCCCATTCGGGAGAATTCCTCGCTCTGGACAACAAGACAAAGCGCAGCGTTGAGTTCTGCCACTCAACACGCAATGCCTCCAGAATTCGGCAGAAAGTGTGGAACGAAGTGTCTTAACACTAGTTTTCCTCTGCCTACTCTGCTTTGTGCGAGATACAAAAAAAGTTATTTATATAAAATTTTGGTTACATTTTATTATTTTTAAAATTCAAATTTAATTTAGTTCTTGGAATTTTTCTTATACCTACCTATAATATATACTTTTACCGATTTGATTGAAACCTGCGTAACGCAGGTGTATAAATAAACTTGTTTGGGTATTACACCGTATTTCTGTACATACGCTACAACCTACAAGTAGGTAACTCAATTATGAATTTACAAAATCAACATTCCGCTCGAGTTCCGTTTTCGTTCCGACGACGCGCGACGTTACGTAACTTTGTCACCCGTCGTCGTAGATATCAGTTTAGACCTATATAACACTGTGTCTCAGTGTAGGTTATTTTTCTAGATCTCCCTAGGTTTTTTATTTTAAGGCAACTTAGTTAGTTACTTACTAAAACTCTGTTTGCCACCATATGTGTTCTATTTAATGCTAAGGAGACGGAACTAAACGCCGGATAGCGAAATTGAATCCAAAATCGTTAATAATTCTAATATTTTTCTGAATTGAACCAACTACGATAGTACGAACTAAATTTGCTGTCTTGATACAGGAAGGTGAAAAGGAAAAGGAATTGTCCTTACACCTACATGCCGCCCACTCCGACGACCGGTTAACAAGTTAACTGACAAAAGGACAAAGAGAATATCTATATTTATTCATATATTTTTCACATTCACAATTTTATCACGTTTTTTATTGCAATTTTTTTACAAATAATGTGTTGTTTTCAGTAGAAATTAAGTAATGGTTACAATTTATAAGGCAATAGACTGATTATACTAGATCTCGGCTCTCGGGTGGACACCGTCGCGGCGCAAGGACACAAGGGTGTGACTGTAACTGACTGTTATGGGTCGATTCCCACTCGAGAAAATTAATTATTATTTATTAATATTTTCATTTATTCGCTCCGGCACCAAGGCAAAATCCTGGCATTGAGGTCCGCCACTCAACACGCTATGCCTTGAAAAATTGCCGGAAAGTGAGGAACGCAACGTTAACAACAAGTAACTTAATAAGTTCTTTGATTTTCACGATTATTACACATTTTAAATGAAACTATTTTAACCGGATTAATCGCGTATATTTTGTACTTTTATACATTTTTGGAAACCCGACGTTTCGAACACTTTGCAGTAGTCCGTGGTCACGGGTAGACTGAGGTGGCNCGAAACGTCGGGTTTCCAAAAATGTATAAAAGTACAAAATATACGCGATTAATCCGGTTAAAATAGTTTCATTTAAAACAAGTAACTTAACAGATTCACTTTACCTATCTATCCTACCATGTGCGGGATACAATGGAAAGCTTGATTTTTTTACTATTACAGACGAATGAACAAGTAAAAGATTTAATGTTTTTACAAAAAACAGTGTGAAACTGAAGGAACATTGAAAGTTTATTTATTTTTACTTCACTCTCTATAATATATAATGCCTACCTACACTGTACATAAATAGCTTGTGGCAAGCTGATGGAGAGTGGCGACCCTGCGAACCTGAGATCTCCAGAGGGGAATTATAATCTGTCCCCGCCTCTGGCTTGCCTTTATTGGCCGGCAGAGTTGAGCGCAAGAGCTATATGCTCGATAGGGTGGGAGTACTCAATCTGCGAAATAGCGGGGAAATCCGCTCACGAGCTCCTAGTGATGGTGAAACTGGTGCACAGCTCTCTACACCCTTAGCCGACCACGCCAATGTTGAGTTCGAGGCACTACGCCACTTTGTGGGGACCCATCTAGTGGGAGGCGAGTCACCGTCCACCAACCATTCAATCTGATACTATTGTAAAGGCGGACGCCCGTTAGTCTCATTCAATAGCCCAGTAGCCTGTCCATCCAAATTCCATTCCATAGTCCTAGTTTAGATTTCCACATTTTTCATAGTTCCTACGCATTACCCGGCGACCCGGATTCCGGCTGATGCGTCACAGTAAAACATTTGTATCTTCTCTCATGTTGGACCTGTGTCCCCACGCAAGCCTTCCAAAAGACCTGGTTCTTTTGAATCCGAGAATTATGAAAGAGAAACATAATAATAATAATAATTCTCTTGTGAAACGTTTGTTCATAATGGGTCATAATGGTACGTAAATTCATTTTGTGCTGGATAGTCTATCTATCGAGGATGTGCCGTGTCACGTGTTTATACTACTCTCAACTGAGAGACCGCTGTTCCCTCTCGACCGCGTGGTCAAGGCGGCACTGTTTTATAGATTATTACTATTCGAGGGAACGATCTTGAAGGCTCAAGTCAGTTTCTACCTACAATTTGAGTGCACTGCTCTTTAAATTGTTCAGACAATTTAAGCTTCTTCCGAGACGACGCATTACGCTCAGACATATCAATCGTTTTATATAATTAGTTCTTAAACAGAATTTTACATGAATATATACACGGGATACAGCGTGAAGAATGTGAGTTATATCCATAACAAGCTAGTTGGGGCGGATGAAAAAACACAAAATCTCGTTCTTTTTTTCAGCTATCGTAGATATTTTGAGAAGTCTTCTCTGGTCCCCTAAATCTATTCGCCGAAGAATTTACATCTCAACCGCGCATTTCTGTAGGCAGTTGTCAGTAACAAAATAGTTTTAGAAATAATCATTAAAATTAAAATACGTTTTATGATTAAATTAAATTAAATATGCATACAAAAAATCTTATCTCAATATTTGTTTGTTTTTATCAATAATTATTTTACAAAAAATATTTTTAGAGCTCAATGTCTTGAATATTCTAAAATATCAAGCTTATTTGTACTGTTATAATACTAAGTGTATTATAACAGTACAAATAAGCAGTATACTTCATCGGTTCGTCTATCTAAACTAAATTAAACAGACCACCGCACCTCCTTTGGCCTGATCGAGTTGATGAGGAACCGCGTATCATATGTGTTTAAAAGGAAGATTATATTTCTGTGAACAAGAAGCCAAAAAAAATCTGATAGAATTCATGTATTCATTATAAAGTTAATTGTTGGTCAGTGTATTTTTTTTAATAAATAATATTTCAATATTATTTGTTTTGGAAATATTGTATAGAATTAGCACCAACGAGTTTTCAGCTGCTCGATTGCTGCCCTGGGTTCTTGCAAAAAAACATAAAAAATAAATACCAATTTCAAACAATTTCTCAAACTTATTATATAATGATCAATTATAAATTAAAAGGCACGTTGTAACATAATTTCATATTAAAAACACAATATTGAAAAGTTAACTTTACAAAGTAGTGCTGCTTTATCAAAGAATACTGTCTCTATGAAATATCTTAAAAAAAAAAACTTTATTTTTAGTACAAGAATGTGCTGTAAAAAAGTTAACTTCGTAAAAAAGTTACTTTAAGGAAAAAGTTATAAATCTGCCAACTTTGAAACATGGACATAAAAACTGGAAAATAAGTTCTCTTAAAATATATTAATGCCAATTCTTTTGCTTCAAAGTATTTTAAGCCGTCTTTGACTTTTATAATATTTACATGTACACGTATATTTTTACGTTACATTTTTTTTTAGCAGGGCGGACACAGAGAACCTAGTGTTAAGACACTCTATTCAAGCATTAATGATACAAGCAAAACATGTTCTTAAGCTGACTCAATAAAACATTTATGCCTTAATTAACCACACGTTCAATATGTCTTTGAATTATTGGGTAAAGGGAATGTATTTGTGGTTTCTATAAAAGGAAAGTTATTTTTCTCCTTATGCCTAAGTTGGATATGTTTCAACGTTTACGGTTTATACCGCATACCTATAGCATTTAACAGGGTAGGCAGAGAGGATGTAGTGTCAACACTGCGTGTTGGCGGAACTCAACGCCGCACTTTGTCGTGGCAGAATGAGTAAAATAATGTAAATCATTCCCCTGATTAATGATCGAACTCATGACCATCACGTTTATAGTCCTCTTTATTCACAAGCACATAATAGGTACGTTTTTCTAGGCATACTTACTATTTTAAAAGCTAAAATTGATTTCGATGTAATTTTCATCAAGCGATTCGGGAGTTAATACATTTTGTTAGAATATTCTATTATAATATAATCGTGTAGATTTGAAGTACAAATTGTATTTAGACCTGAGCAAAGCAAAACCGGGCCGGTCATAATATAAAGCTGCGGGGACAATTTACTTAGAGATTTTTTTTGAAAAATTGAAAATTACTTAGAGAATGCTGAATGTTGCGCTATAATGAAAATAAAATTAATTTTCTTAGTCCTTTCGGGAAATGTACCAAACATATTAAACACATAAAGCTATAAACCTATTTATTTATCAATATTTTGACATAATACAACAATGTCTATGTATATCTGACTAATAAATTATTTCATATCTTCTAAAGGCCTGATAAATGTCAAATATGTTGTGCCTGCCATAACCGGCACAAAAAATAATGTTGCAGAACAACCTATTTTAAAACCTGGCCTCGACTTTTAACGTCTAATCTTATTATGATTCTTAAACGTATATTTTAAGTCTGACGTCTCAATATAAGACTGACAACTTGAGATGATAAATTTGTTCAAAAATGCAATTTATGAAGGATTTTTTAAACGAGCACACAAAAATCCACCGCTTGTAGTTAACGCGCCGCATCTCTCTAAAGGCACGTTTTAAAATGTTTACCTTCACCGCGGAAATTACAAGTTAAGCCTTTGAACTAGTCTGAGGAGCTTCGTACTCCATCCTTAGGGTAGGTATCTAAGAGATCAATTAACGCCTAACTGAGATTAAATGTTTACTATTACTTAAGTGTTTATAATATACTATTTATTTAATAGGAAAATATTTTGCGTATTGTCTTTTTTGATTTTCAAATTCACACTCAAACACGTATATGAACATCCTGCTAATACTACAACTACTACTACTAGCTTCACGCTTATCCCTAGCGGGGTGGTCAGAGAGAACGGAGCGCCAAACGCTACGGTCTCTACATACCTCTTTCGCCTAGTCCACTGTCATCGGGGGGAGGGGGTGGGGGGAGGGGGGGGATTCTTTTTTGCGATTCTTTCATCACTCATTCGTTCGACATGTCCAAACCAGCTGAGCACGTTCTTCTTTCTGAACATCCAAAATCAAAATCAAATTAGCTCCACGCTGTATCCTGCACACAGAGGGAACCTAGTGTTAAGACATTCCGTTCCCCACTTTCTCAGAGCGTAGAAATGGAAATATAAATTTAAGTAAATATTTCATCTCCTCGAGTGGGGATCGAACGCACAACCAGTCGGTTTTACAGTCACACGTCGTGCCGCTGCGCCACAACTGGCCTCCAGAATTACAAATTATTTTTTTATGATAACCTACCATCTATAAGCTCTTACCTCTACGCTTATATGGCACCGACTCGGAATGGATGTTAGTCTGGTGACCGTGGTACAAAGAAACTTCTTCTCATTGACAAAGCTATAAGCCAACAGGCTGCTTGGACAGATTATAAGAACACATATTGATTCAGTGTCATGTGGCACTACGACTACTAAAATGACTTTGGGATAATTCCTGGAGATTTTTATGGGTTAATGGGTCACTGTCCTTCGTCATTTATAATCGTGTCGTCCTTGGCAGCCTTTTATCTAGTGGCAACAGGGTGCGTGCTTTTAACGTGCTTTGTAACGGACACAATCAAGTAGGTAAAATCTTATACACTAGCAGCTTCATCATCTTCAATATGGTCTTGTGGAATTAGAGGTGCCTTACTATAGGTACAATACCATGTATTTTTTTTTGAAAATAGTTATGCTTTGCTTACTGGGATCGATATTATTACTGACATGTATATTGTTATATTTATCATTTTTAAAGTGTTATTACACACATAGGAAAGAAAAATACTTTTTGGAAAACTAATAAAAATTTGAACGTAACGGAATTTGAACCCGCGCCTTTTGGAAAGCGCCAAAAAGCTTCCAAGCGCCCTGACAACTGTTCTTATCAAGCTACGTCGAATTTCTTGTACGCTTGTTACACCTTATTTATGTTGCCATATACATATCTGTTTAATTCTTGGTCTTTTCAATTCTATTGACTCTGTAAAATAATTTTGTTTTCTGTTTAATCTGACTTTGAAATAGCGAACAAGAAATAATTTAAATAATTATTGAATAGTGTTATTTTAATAATTATTGAGCAGTGGGACCACGTCTGTATTTTTACACGTGAAGGTTGTGGGTTTACATTCAAAAGCAAATAACTAGGAGCTGTGTACGACACAGGATACATTCTTAATGCTCGAGGTAACTGGTGCTTTAGCCGCAAGAACAGTGGTGTATATTGAAGCGATTAAGGTTAAGTAAAATAAGCTAAATTCCTTAATGTAAATGACTATCCAACTCGAAAAAAAATGTTCAGTTCTAATAAATTAATTCTTCTGCTTTATTATGTAAGTATTATATATATTTGTTTTAAATCTGCCTAAAGAATATAAATGTTGAACTTCATTGATCTCCAAACCAGTCTTAGTTGAAAGCGATAGTCAAAACTGCAGCTAAAATACAAGACCTCACTGAGATGAACTTGAGTTTCCTAAAATAATTAATTTCAACCAAAACTCAAAGTTCGACATGTCTCGAGGGTAACTTTGGAAAATCTACTCAGGTACTCCATTCTATAACTAAATAGAAAATGTCTACCGCTAAGTTGGAAGTCATTTTCTGATTGATTTAACATTTTGTGAAGTTAGTGCGATAGATCGAGAAACATCTCGATCTATCGCACTCACTTCACAAAACAAGCTCGATTTCAATTAAATTAGCTGTTTTTTTAGGCTTAGAAAATCAAGTGGAATATAATCTCGTCTTTGCTAGTGAAGACAGGCAAGCCATAACTTATATAAACCTAACTTTGACCACACTTTGGTCAAAATTATAATAGGTTTATATAAGTTTGGTCTTTAGTGTGATTTGTGTTCAAAAAAATATTCCTAAGAATGGATATGTATGATGTGTGCGTTGAGTTTATTAGTACCTTCGTTTTAGTAATCCGTTCTCTTGTAACAGTATGTACTTTGAGAATGATGAGGTAAATTAATTAAAAGAATAAAAAAACCAGTAGGCAGAGCGCACATTGTAATAAGTCTCCAAATAAGAAGAACTCCTAGTAATAAGACTCCGTTCCCCACTTTCTGCCGAATTAGAAAAAATAGTAATAATAAATAAATAATAATATGCATGGCAATACACATAAATAGCAGTTAATTATGTATAATACGATCTACATATTTTTAATATCATATTAATCTAGAGTAGTTCATGTATAGACAAGGTGTAAGCGTCAGCGCTCCTTTTACGTGAACATAGGGTATAGTATTTTAAGCCCATACCTAAAGAAATTAATCAAGACACCTTAACAGTTTAGACGTAGGATTTTTTTCATTTCACGATGTTTATCCATACCTGTATTTCGTGTGACGCAGTTACGCATAGATTCCAATAACGTAAATACAAAATATACGTAATACTACTACAAAAAAGTACTACTAAAGGTTAAGCAACTTTGAACTTTGCCGCCATTACCTATGACTCGATTTCTTGAATGAGGCGTGTGCGGCGTTATCGCTTTGATAGCTTTGTAGACACAAAGTTGTGTGCGTCATTCTTGACAAATGGCGCTTTATTTTACAACAATAAATTTATTAATTATTATGTTTAAAAAAACACTTTAATTTTTGGGAAAAAAAAATTGTATTAGGCTTTTTTAGGGTAGTTAAAACTGTGGTTTCATTTTAAAGTGGTACTGACAAAAACACTGTGTATATACAAAGACAAAAACACTGTATATATAAGTACTACGGTACTAATAAATATGGTGCATTGAAAAACTTATACTAAATGTATAATAAATATAATATAATTATTTGGAGACTATAAAAGCACGATCTTTTAGAATAGAATTTCTTATAAACATATGAGTAGCGGCGACACATAATATTATGGATCTAACTAAACTTTGATCAATGTTACAATAATGTTGCATGACGTCGCGGAGGCTGACGTGATGGGCTTATACGAACTGTTATAGCGACGTTAACTAAGGATGTCGTCACTGACGCCGTCTCGCAGTACGCTCGCGGTACGTAAGGTATGCTTGTATGGTGTCGGTCGTTGACAAAATGTATACCACTATGGTTCTACAAGTTAGTATATGATTAGTAGGTGTGTGATACTATTTTATGTCCCAGCTCCGGTGTATGTAGTAGTGTCCGCCCGTCTCATACGTGGTTGGTGGTTGTGTGGAGCTATTTTATGTCCTGGAATTCTGGTGTATGTAGTAGTGTCCAAACAATCAACATCACGAGTCACCACTCTTATACAATATTATTATAAATAAGCGTGACAAGTACCCTCAGAAAGATCATATACAAACGTCCCGGAGGGTTCAATAAAGACTGTTGCAGGCGCAGTCTGGTAGGAATTCGCGGTGTAGGGGCGGGGCGGTGCACTTGCGCTTTCTTCCTTTTATTATAACTATCACGTGATAGTTAAAGTGGAGAGGGAGATAGGACGCGCTTTCGGCTTTTCTTCGGAAAAGCTTCGAGTTATGACAAACTACAAAGTAATATTGTCGAGTTTCAGTTATTTAAATATTCTGATGGCATCATATAAAACTCATGTGTTGTAAATATAACTTTCTTAACACTGTTACCTCTGAATCTCTAAAAGATTTTGGGTTATTCACGATCACAACGATCAAAACTTCTAACCACTAGACCAGT
Source organism: Heliconius hermathena (assembly GCA_013403705.1). Lineage (NCBI taxonomy): Eukaryota > Metazoa > Arthropoda > Insecta > Lepidoptera > Nymphalidae > Heliconius > Heliconius hermathena. The sequence goes on along the minus strand of JAAIXJ010000217.1, from coordinate 66,401 downwards.
GATTCTCAACCTTTTTTATGTTGCGCCACATATTTAACGATTTCAAAATTTGGCGGCACACAAAGAAAAAAATAAAAATTATTTACTTACTACAACACACTGCATAAATAGTTTATGACAAAAATTTGAAATATACGAAATAAACTAATATATACTACAATAATAACTAAACGTTTATTAAGGGATTAATTATTCATCATAATTTGGCACTAAGAAAAAACGCGTTGCAAAGCAAATAATATAATAAAATAATTTATATATTTTTTTTGTGGATTTAAATATATATTCATGTTAAAAATATTTTTCTTTTTAATTGATATAATTTAATAATATTAACATTATTATATATTTACAAAATTTGGCGGCACACTTTTGAAATTTGGCGGCACACAAAAGTGCCGCGGCACAGTGGTTGAGAATCACTGCACTAGACATATCACTAGCCAAAGGATTATTCATTAAATAATATCTTTGAAGGTTTTCGGGGAATAAGTTACACTCTGCAGCATCTTATATACACGACTAGTCGCCGGATTTTAATATATAAAATGAAAAATCTTTTTTTTTTCTCTTAACAATTTCTCTTAGCCTGCTCCATACTCTATAACCTAACTACATACCAAAGTTCAGCTGCCAGTCACTCAGAAACGTAAGAGTTTTATATATCCAGATAGAAGCGAATAATAACTTCCAGTTTCCCTATATAATTTTATTAAAAAGTAAAAAAAAAACAAATTTAAGTGTTTTAATTTTAGCAAATTGGTATAAATCCTTTAATGCTCTTGTATTGATGCTATGTTACGTACTTACGTTGTCAATTTTCATATTTAATATTTGCTCTTAATTTTCATTGTTTCCAATCAGAGTTGTCAGTGAGATTGACGTGATCTTTCAATTACAAATGTAAATAAATAATAAATATATCAGTAAATAAACTTTATTTATTTTATACTGAATACGTTCAAGGCCAGAAATGTGTAACAGTAAACACGACTGGTTCGATCCCCACTGGAGGAAATGAATTATTTATATAAGGTTACATTTTCGTTTCTTTGCTCTGGTGTCGAGACAAAGCTCGGCGTTGAGTTCCGCCAATCACTACACAATGAGTGGAGTGTCTTAACACTGGGTTCCCTCTGCGTACCCTGCTGTGTGCCGGATACAGCGGAATACATTTTATGTAATGCAAAATTTTAAAAAACTCGCCTTCAAATGGGAATCAAACTTATAACCATAGCGCATGATTGTAGCAGATTGCACCCCACTGCGCCACGATGGCCTAAACCACTTATTTGGGAAGGTTACTACTAGGTAAGATTAATTAAAGTTACTTACCTAATGGACCATTCCATTAGGTAAATTTCATCACAATATCTATTTATGCGTTGCGTATTTACGCGTCGAAACAACTTATACGGACTGCATGATGCCTTCAGTAACCGATTGACGTTAATTGATGAATTTGGAAAAGCGTTTGTGGTTCTAGATGTATTTAAGTATTTCCGCATTTTTCAAAATACAATTTTTAGTTGTCTTTTTAATGAAAATGGGCAGTTACAAGCGCTCTTCCACTTTTATAAAATATTTTTAATTCGAATCGTTAGTTATAATATAGAATACAATAAATATCACCACCAGCCCTCACTTCGTAAGTAGCTTATATTTTTCCTAAACATAATAGGGATAAAAAATATATTAATAGTATCGATGCTGTTTTTGTTTAGTACATCTTTCTTTTAAAATTGTCATAAGAGATGGCGTATTTTAAAGACTTCTTAATCCACTTCACAAAGGACGATTTGTGTAGTCGGTGGCAACAAGACTTTATTGTAAAAGTTTTATTAAGTTTGTAATATGTATGTGAAACTAAAGCTTTAGAGGCCGTTATGGTGCAGTGGCACAAGCATGTGACTGTGAACGCGACTGTTGTGGGTTCGATTCCCACTCAGAGGAATGAATTATTATTTATTAACGTTTTAATTTTTTCGCTCTTCCAATACGACGTTGAGTTCCACCACTCAACGCGAAAATTCGGTGGAAAGTGGGGAACGGTGTCTTGCTTAACACTACATTCTCTTTGCCTACCCAGCCATATGCAGAATACAACGTGCAGCTGAAAAAAAACTCCTTTGACTGACGCTCGCTTTCACGCATTTCCCCGCAGCACCGTTGCCAGAATGTACCTAGTGTTAAACACTCTATTAGCGCATAATTTTAGAGACATTGCGCCTTGAGTAGTGGAACTCAACGCCGCGCTTTATTTACGAGACGCTGTCTCACAGCGCTACAATGGTCTCGACGATGTAAGTTCCACAATTTTCCGGATTATATTTTCAAAATGATCTTTAAAATATTTTGAACACGATTAAGTTTAGTCCTAAATTCCTCTAGGACCATAGAACTGAACTCCTTTAGGACTATAGAACTAAAATCCCGCTAAGTATAACGTTCTATGAGTACATATACAGAGTATTTAATAGTAGCGATTTAGATCTTGATCTATTTTTATTCAAGTACGTTCCATTTGTGTGTAGCAACGGACACGTAACCCAAATATGTAACGAGGATCCGTCAGATCCGAGAAATGATATACGAGTATAAAGTTTTCGTTTCTTATTTTAAAGGGAATTTATGCATATTTACATTAATTTATTTGTAAATTTAGCTTCACGCTGTATACAGGGTAGAGAGCCTAGCGGTGAGACTCTCCAATTCCGACGCGATGTATTGAAATTTAAATCGCTATAAATTTAGAAAATCTGATGATTCAGAGACATTGCGTGTAAGATGATGGAACTACACACCAAAGTTTGTGAATATAGACTGGGAACAACTTGTGGGAATCGAACCAACTATCCTATTTTATATGTTTCTCCACGAATATATACAGAATTCAATATATTTTATTTGCGCTTACAAACGTACCTATTGTGTAAATAACAATTAATTAATAAAATTTTAACCAAATCTATTTGTTTTGGTTTCCAGCAATAGAATTTACATGACAATGTTGTACTAGTGTGTTTTTATTATTATAGATACTATGTAATGTATTTAGCTGAAGTTCGTTGCAAAACTACGAGCAACAAACGACGCGATCCGATCGGGGTTCATATTCCGTTAAGGGTATTTTAATGACACACTAGTATTTTAATTCTGATCAAATAATAAACGCAGCGTTATGATTACAACTTAATATCTCTAAATACGCAATAAAATGCAAGTGGCGTCTGGTTAGTACATGATCTGATTAGAATTTCATCAATTCTTTCGAAGTAGAGCGAGACATGCATTCACTTTTTAGCTCTCCGTAGTGTTAAGACACTCTGTCCCCCGCGCACCGTTCCGCACATCACTACTTAATATTCCAGATATTATGCTTGAACTCGACTTATTGCCAGTGCAAGAGAAATGAAGGTAATTCATTCCTCCGAGCGTGATTAGAATCCACAAACATCGCGTCATAATCAGAAAGTTAGTGTGTCAAAAGCAACAAAAACATGTTTTTTTCCTTGAGAACGTTTATTAAATTACAGAGGTGTTCCAAAATTGGCACAATGGCCTCATAAGCGGGTAAGATAGTGATACAGGAATTGAAAAAAATGATTTTTTTGTACTTTTTACGTAGTATTACGTGCATACGAAAATGACATAAACAATAAGATGTTATCATCTCTATATATAATAAAACAGTAAAAATATTTTATTTGTATATTTAATAATTTTGACTGAAATGGATATAGGGACATTTAAAAAGAATAGAAAGCAAAAATACTTTTTTTTTAATTTCTTGTCTGTCTGTCTATTTGTATGGTCACATTTTTCTCTGAAAGTACTGAACCGATTTACTTAAAAGTTTCACCGATTGCTTTGTTTTAACTTAACATTTAAAGTTTGTTTCATCAAAATCGGTTTATTAAAAAAACTTATCGGCATTTATGTATTTGAATGAACTCGAGGCATTAGTTTGCCTTCGAATGTTATATAGCAATCGCGCTAGTAAGATTCTTGGCTAAAGAATGACATTCGAAACGTCTTGGTTATGTTACTGTTGATAAAAATATATATTTTTAAAGCACTATTATACAATATTTTATACAATAAAGTAAACGAAATTGAATTGTTTGTGGAGGTTACCTTCATAAATAATAACAGTTAAGTTTAAGTCGTAATGAATTCAACACATAGATAAAGACCGATTTGATCTTCAAAGAAATATTAAGTAAATACATAGATTCTTCGGTTCGTTCGTTCGTTTGAAATAAATCTTTATAATAATGCCTAAAAAAGCCTTTCTACGTGTACTCTGTAATAACTACATATTTACCAATTGTACATTTAGCCAATAATATATGTAACTAATTTAAAAACTGTACAGGAGTTAACATGCAATCATTACAGTTATTTTACAAAGAAGATTATGAATCCTTCAAATCAATAATTTTACAGTTAAGGCTGTTTCTGAAAGAGTAAATTAAATTATTCACTGACATCAGCACATTTCATCGAGTTTTAAAATGATGATGAGACATAGGTAAAATGAACGTAATGTTATAGAAATATATACGTATAAGAAATAATTAGCTTTATGTATATTTTTATAAATATCGAATATCAACATTGGTCGTATTTTTAAATTCAAAACAATCAAAGTAGTAAAAAAATCATATTAGAATACTAAAGATTATACAGATTAAAGTAATAAAAATCATATTAGAAGTCATTACAGTTGTCAGTCAATTCTGTTTACTAGATCAATAATCATGTAGCTTAAGCGGGCGAAGCCGCGGGCGAGCCGCTAGTCTTATTCTATTTATTTATGTAAATAAACAACATGTATATATAGAGTCCTTGAAACTAGGTCATCCTTCATATTTTCATGTAAAACCAATGTTTTCAGTGATGAAACCCACTGTAACCAAGTTGGTTACTCAGAATCGGTTCTTTAACTAATGAACTTTGCACCATAAACAATAGCTGGTGTTTAAAATCTTTTTAATTTCTTTTTGAGAGTTTTAAAATGTTGAAATAATTTTTAAATAAAATCCTTATTGTGTGGTTCATTACAGGCGTTTACCAGATTTTATACAACATAAGTATTTATTTATAAAATTTCATCAATACAGAATTATTTAAGAAAACTTGTACACATATAGTAGGTATATTCATATGGACGTGATATTTATATAGCGATGGTGTTAAAGAGTGCTGCAATTACACATCATACAAAATGTTATCACTAAAATAAATCGTAAATAAATTATAAAAAACATTAGCAGCTTCACGCTATTTCCCGCATACCAGGGTACACAAAGAGAAGCTAGTGTTAAAACACTTCGTTCTCCGCTTTCCAACTGAATTCGAAACATTGAGTAATAAATAAATAAATAAATAAATAAACCCAACACAGCGCTTAATTTACATGATAATAATTCACTTCTCCAAGTAGGTAACAAGAACACAACCGCTTTTACAATTAGACGTTGCTCCACTGCACCATGACGATCTGATATTGAAAACTTAACACAATTCTTTCGTCCACAAAATGCGCAATTTACCTAAATAAGAAGGAAGAAATCCAAGTTTAATTCATAGTTTTCCACCTCCATCTACCTCCTCCCACGCCATGGCGTCTGGCGTCTGTCCCGACTCCTAGGGAAGCACTAGCTGGTCTTAATCATGTTCGTAATCTGATAACGCAGTGCCTTCTCGTTTTATTTAAAGTGCACCTGATTTAAAAGGACGTCGTTACCATTACTAAGTTTATTTGTAAAAGAAACACTTTGCTTTAAGTTCGTTTTATTTCTTATAAAAAGATTTCTTTACAAAGCACCACATGTATAATGTAATAAAGAGAGCATTTGGTTAAATTTCGCTTTCGTGACGCAGCGGTACAGTGTCTGACTATAAACGTGAGCGGCGTAGAGTTCCGCCACTAAAAATTCAATGTTTCGAAAAATTAAGTGGAAAGTTAAATATTGAAATATATTTGTAATACGTTTTCTCTGCAACTTCGTCAGTATATTTTAAGTGGCCGACGTAACTGTAACAGTTGGTTCAGTAAGTTGTATCAAAACGTGGTGTAACATAATCTTGCTTCTCTCGATCAACGTATGCAGTAGTCTCTAAGAATAGCGCGTTTAATTAAACTCTTTTATCTTATAATATGAAGTATAGATACATAATACAGATATCATACCTTGAATTTAACCTACACTAAGTTGATCTTACAAATAGTAATTTAAACCAGATCCTAGGCCAGATAGAGGGTCTCCGCCGTCCGCTTGCGTAACTGCTACATGTGTAGACTGTAGTATGTAGTGCTTCACTCGGACGCCACGTTACATAACACTACAAGCTGGTCATTTTACGTCAACACCGTAACATGCTGACGTACTAACATTTGAGACCACAGTGGGACCACTGCGACATAGCGGTGTAATTTTTTTTCTTAATTAAACATTTTATTTTGAAATCAATTTACTGATGTTTTTTTTTTTGATGTATCATCTTGTTGGATGCAAAAAACCAAGAGTGTCTTAACACTAGATTCGTGATAAGACACTTCGGTCTTTACATTAATGTTAATATTTAAAATCAATTTTTCAGGATAATTTGTTAGTAACATACATACGTCGATATCTAAATATAGTACGTAATTTACTTTGTACCTAGTGGGAGTCGAGTAAATCCGGTGATTAATAAGCGAAAATATGGCGTTTAGACTTGTGTACAGTACGGCTGACGAGTCGTGGCTACCGCAATTTAGACTTGTGTACAGTACGGCTGACGAGTCGTGGCTACACAGTACAGTTAGGTGGAGAAAAGGCACAGATTTGATTTTAGGATTTTCGAGCCGAACGAATTATGCGTAAGCGTTCAGAAAGTTTTACCGTTTGCGGTGGGCTTCAGTTTCGAGTTGGGACGGGTTAAAAACTAAAAATATTCTACTTTCAGTACAGGAACCTCGTGGGCCTCTTACATCATTAAATAGTTGTAAAATACAAATCCGAGAGAAATCACTATATGCAAAACATGTATTTGTCGAAAAATATACAACGATGTATTATAAAAACATTTTGTGCCAGCTTTCAACTACACGTAGGTACATCAACAGAGCAGCTTATAATGAAGCTGTACTTTGTATGTCAGTGGATGAAGGATGATTTATGGTCCTCATGCATCGACGTTGGAATCTCAATTTAGAGTAAAAAAAATCAATTTCGTTAACGTTTACAATATATGTCGACGGTCCCTAGCTAAAGTATTTGATACTTAGTAATACTAGTGAAAATTGTGAAAGTATTTTTTATTGCTGTTTTGAACTACTAACAGCAACAAGGGTAAATTATTATATCTTTGAAATTATAAAAACAACCATTTATGATTTTTCGTTTTCGATACTGTACTGATTACTGCTCTCTACTGATTTATTAGGATATCACATGTACCTATATTAAAATATCACATTTACTAGCAGGAATAGCAATTTGGCATTCATATCTATTGACTAAATTTTAATTTGATGATTATCTAAAATAGAAACAATTAATTTGAAAATTATTTTTATTTAAAAAAATATTTTTAATATAAATAATAAAAGTTTGACAAAATAACAATAACAATGTTAAGGCTTAATCAGTAACTGTTCAGTTGGAGAGTTGTTGGAGCAAATGTCAGAGTTACCTGTACGTGTGGGACGTTGACATTTAGTGACCGCCAAATATGTTTTAGGTACACATTATGGCGGCGACGCTACATTACATGAAAAATGTATTTATATTTCAGTAAGTTTCGATCAGTTAGTCACTTATCGTTCATCGAAAATGTACAGACGACGTGTAAAAGTAAAAGTATTTTTGATAACATTTAAACGTTTCACGGGCATTCAATTTCTGAAGTGAAGATACATATTTCACAGCAAGTGATCGTCGCACGAGTCATTTATAATTTAAAGTTAAATATCGGTATTTTTGGTTTGAACAGCTATTTGCTTGTGACGCAAGTATACTATTTGGTCACGTTTGTTTATTTATTAATTTATGTAATTATAAACATCCGAATGGCTTATAATGCGTTGAACTATTAAAAAGTTATTAATAATTTACGGCGTTGAATTCCATCGTTTACCACGCAGTATCTAGAATTCGGACAGTAAGTAATTTCGGAAAGCGTAGAACGTAGTGCCATAACACTAAGTTATATGTGAAAATCCGGCTATGCGGGACAAAAAGTGCGCTAAATAACGCTTTATTAAAATGAAGAGTAAAAGTAGAGTAATGTATCACTAAAACAATTACCTACTCGACGCGAACAGCCTAGGCAAAGCGTATATAGTAGACAATTTGTATAATCGAGACCGTAAAGCCGTAGCCGGGCCGGCGGCGGCGGCGGCGCTGACACCGTGACAGCTGACATGGAGGACTATTGACTATAACTGCAGTGTTCGATGTTAACTTAAGAGCTGTGACCATACTATCAGGTGACCCGAACGCTCGTTTGCCTTTTCCATAAAAAAAAGCAAGTAGTGATATGATCTATATTAAAGTTGTGAAAGTAAAAATCTTTCAGCTGTGGTGGAAAAAGGTAACAATGGTACCTATATGAATGTTTGACATTTGGCATTTTAATACCTCTTTATAACACGAAAAGGACATCGCTACTAGGGTGTCAGTCACAGTCATAACTACGCCACAATTCATGTAATTTTTACTTCCAAATTACTACATAAGAATAAGACAAAGTACTTATTTATTTAATATAAACTAATCGTTAAAATCAGGAGTTAGAAGCATTGTATAGTCTTTCTATAAGTAATAAAATTTGAGATGTATCCAATATATATTAAGAGGAGAATAAAGGTATTTAATTTTATAATGTTTTCTATAATACTAGTTCGACACACTTAAACGTAATGTCCTCGTTGTTTTTGCGGATCAGCATATGTCACACGACTACACGACTACTTAGGAATTGATTATTATTCAAGTAAATATTTCACCTATATCTGAAGTATTTTATTTAATATCTCCAAAAACAATTAATAAAAATAGATCTGTCAAAATCAACCAACAATGATAAGTTTGACATGATTCCATTTGATCCGCTAGCCAATTACGATATCGATCCGGTGATAACCACCAACACCCGACTGACACCCGACTGACGGCGAAGGCTGTAATCTATTTTACAATTTGAGTTAATTGACGATCTGTTATACACTTTGTTTTATTACCCGAACCGTTGTCGACTTTTTTATCAGATCAGGTATAATAAAGTCAGTGCTACTTCTGGACGTTACTAAATAACAAACGATTAAATTTTAAAATTGAACGACAGTTCGCTCAGTTTATATAAATCAGCAAAGATAAGCAGAGGGAACCTAGTATTAAGACACTCCGGTTCCCACGCGCCGTTTAGCTGTAGTCCCACTGCACCACGCCGGTTTGAAAAAATCATAATTTAGGAAATAATATTATGTTTATTTTACAGCAAGTTTTTAGTTCTCTTGATTAACTTTAACTAATGGTCATGTTAATTATTTTACATATGCAATTATACCAGTATATTATATGAACGTACAATAAATTATTTAAAACGATGACGTGCATTCAAGGAGCAGGGGAGTTTGATATGATCATTTTATCAACTGACAAACGTCACGTCAGTCAATTTGCGAATTTACCACATTTAAAATTGTGATAATTGTGTTAAGGGTTCTAATATCCATAAGGGGACAACCTTCCTATTTATAACGCGATTTTTTAGTATTTCTACAGACCTTGCGAAATTTATTAAAATTATTTAATTGTTGTTGATATATGATTAAAAAAAATCTCCAACAATTTTAGTGATTTAAATACTTGAAGAGGACTTCAGAAATTACCATGATTACAAAAATAAAAAAAAAATCATTTGAGCGAAAATCAAACCTATAACTATAGTTAGTTACTCCATACTCCAGAATTAACAAGGCGACGTCATTTCATATTCTCCATCAATAAAATATATTATTCACTTACAGGCGCTCTAAACTTTGGATCTTAATTAACAATCTTTATATTTAACAGTATTTGCGTGCTTGTACGTTGTATACATAGTCAGAAAGTGATTTTTTAAATTATTTAATATTTTAAATAGTTTACTCAAATTACCTAAATATTACAGTAAACTATTTATTTTTCAATATCCCTAGCCAAAGTGTATATCGTAAGTATTAGTATTCGACTCAGAAATGCCACTTTGGTCGCTACCCCGAGGCGTCTTCAGAGTTGTATAGTCGGTCCGCCCGCGCTGCGTCGCCAGAACTAGCACCGACTTATACTGCAAATATTAAACTCGTACCGCTTTATTGACTTAAGAGCGAATGAACAAACTAAACGAATGAAAAATAATAGAAAGCTTTTTAAAGTCGATTGCGACTTTTAAAAGTTTAAATTTGAAATTAATAAGTAGTAAGTGGCACAGCGTTTGACTGTAAACGTGACAATTGTGGTTGCAATTCCTACTCGGGAATTATAATAAAATTATATAATATAAAATATAAAATTATATAATAAAATTATAATATTATAGTACCTATTATAATATTATAGTGCTCTGGTAACCAGACAAAGCGCGTCGTTGAGTTCCGCAACTCAACACGCCATATCTGTAATATTGGTCGGTGCATAGATAATATAGTACACTATGTTTTCTCTGCCTAATGTTCATTGTAACATCATTAAAAATCAACAAAATAATAATAGCGATAATAATAAAAATATTTATAATGCATGTTACAGTGTGAGGCCAGTCGTGCCGCAGGGGCACAAGCATGTAACTGTAAGTACGACAGGTTGTGGGTTCGATTCCAACTCGAGTAGATGAAATATTTAGTATTTTAATTTCTTCACTCGTGTCGAGGCCATTGCGGCGTTGAATTCCGCTACTCAACACGCAATGCCTCTAGAATTACGCGAAAAGTGATGTGCGGAGTGTCTTAACACTGGGCTTCCTCTGCCCACCCTGCTACATGCGGGATACAACGTGAAGATGAAAAAACATATTACAGTGTCGCCACATCTCACATTATACTCGTATATGGAGAGTAGGTAGAGAAAATGTAATAATGCTTGCTCCTCCTCTTTTTACTTAAGCAGAAATTTGTATGACATTTTTGTTGTCGCGGCGTTATGTAGCGCCATACAACGTGCGAGCAGACGGAAAGTGGACAACAGAGCGTCTCTCTTACTAAATGCGGAGCAGACTGAATAAAATAATATTCTCGAATAACTGATATACATGAAAATTTTTGTCATTCTTATGAAGTAAAAGGTAAAAGTGATTAGATTAAGCATTATAAATAAAGACGAACTTGACTAATTTTAATTTTAATTGGATGCTATTTTAGTGTTATCAAAAGTCGTCGCTCAATAAGCTAATCTATATATTAATACGTGAAGCAAAAACTTTGGACTCCTTTTACGAAAATTGCGCGGAAAAAAAATATTTAATGAAATTTTTCACATAGTTTATATGCAGGAGAAGTGCAGAACTAATATTTTTCAACAACAATGCTTATAAAGTACATTAAATCAATAAATAAAACGATACCTGTATTTGACAATATTTACACTTTTATATATATAAAGTGGGGTACTCGTACATATCCCTGCCATGACAACGTCAACGCGTATTATTAAGCGCGTCAATTGTATTAGTAGATAATAAGGCCACAATTATCGAGTACTCTATCGACATCCGCCGCCACAACGAGCGCTCTGGGCGAGCGAGGGGATTACACTTTATTGTTTATGACACCGGCATTAACTACAACTAACAGATATGTTTATGAAGGTAGGAACCACCGCAATGCCGGCGTGGACGTAAGGCAGCATAGTTCTAAAACATACGTAGGTTTGATATATTATGTACGTTTATGTTTTTTAACGTTTTCTTACAAAAATTAATTGCAATCACACTTTACATATAGACTTACATTAAATATAGACTTACATTATTTTTTTTGAAAAAAAATAAAAAAATAAATTAGCTTCACGCTGTATCCCGCACACAGCAGGGTAGGCAGAGGGAACCTAGTGTTAAGACACTCCGTTCCCCACATTTTTTTTGAAGGGTGTTGATATATAATTTTATTTTCATACATTTATCGTATTTTGAAACGAACCTCATGTGATGGCAATAATCACATTTACACACATAATTAAACCGGATTTAGCAAAACTATGCTTAAAGCTTTAAAAATATCAACTGACGTAAAAAAGGGAAATCAACAACCACGATAAAATTTCAAACAATAAAAAAATAGGTAAGTACATATTAAAAGTACACCGTCCACTTTACTAACCGTTAGGTACCCGTGGGATTATTGTATGCGCCATATTACACAAACATCAAATATTTATTTATCTACTTACATAGATTTATTTGAGGCCAGTCGTGGCGCAGTGGCACAAAGTGTAACTGTAAAACCAACTGGTTGAGGGTTCGATCCCCACTCGAGGAGACGAAATATTTATTTAAATTTATATTTCCATTTCTTCGCTGTGGTGTCGAGACAACGCACGGCATTCTGCCACTCAATATGCAATACCGCCAGAACTCGGCAGAAAGTGGCGAACGGAGTGTCTTAACATTAGGTTCCCTCTGCCTACCCTGTTGTGTGCGGGATACAGCATGAAGCTGTTTATTATATATTTATTTATTTATTTGGACACACTATGGGCTGTCGGCTCGAAAAACGAATACGACAATAGTTGGTACATCCATTCATGCACAAAAATTATACAAAAAAAATACACAACATTTTAAATATCACTTTGGTTACAAATTAGATTAAATTAAGAAAAAATAAATAAAAAGAGAAATTAAATATATAATTTTTATTTTATTTTATATCTATACTAAAATTATTGAGTTCAAGATTTATTTGGTTGAACGTCTCTCGAGATCTCAGAAACTACATTCGAATTGCAAAGTTCTTTTTGTATACAAAATCAATTTATTTAAACTTGATTGCGGCCAGTGAGGCGCCGCAGGTCACAGCTAGTTATTTAACTAACCGAGGGAGAGGTATTTTAAGATAATAGGACCAAAGTCTTACTCAAAGATCAATAAAATTAAATATAATTTAAAAAGCAAATCCAATTGTAACTTCACATAGCTTGACAGAGGGAACCAGAGATCCTTGTGTTAAGACATTACGTTCCCTTTAACAGATTCGTTCCCTATTTTCCGAGGCATTACGTGTTGAGTGGCGGAACTCAACGCCGCGCTATGCCTTGACCCCTGAGATCTTATTTCCACGAGTAGTAATCAAATCCAAAGCCTGTCGCGTTTTATATTTTCATATCAGTCGTGGCGCAAGAGCACCACGACTGATATGAAAATAGCAAAATTAAATATAGAAAATAGCTTATTAGTTCTGTCTGTCTATAAAATATAAATAAACTGCATCAAATAAGTGTGCACTGTCAAAGCAATGTTTAATATTTTTTACTGTCATACTTTCTCTCGTTAACCTCACGATGCACTCTAGTAAACTATGAAAGGTGTAGGTATTTGAAGACGAAAGGAAGCGACCTTTTAGCAATCAAGTAAATAAGTTTACCGTTTATCGCGTTGCAAAAGATAATGCATCACTGCTCTCGCTATGGTAGAGGGTTCGATCAAAACGCACTTTGCCTTAGTAAAATATTCAAGAAAAAATAAATAGGTTATCTTGTTAGATTTTAACTTTAAAGAACCACAACACGAAAATATAAATTTTTCGCTACAAAAATAATCGATCAGTTAGCTAAAGTGACAAAACTATCCAACTTATCTAACATCTCTAACCTATTGAAGCTGAACTACAAATTCTTAGTTGTTGATATCTTCAGAAAAGTTTTTAATGAAGTGTCGTTTCAAGAGTATTTATGAAACTTTCAAAAATAAAGAATTTACTAGATATATACTACTTCTCTAGAAATGTATAATTTTTTTTACGTAGCAGGATTTGACTTTTCTTGGAAACCGAAAGCTACGCCGAAATTTTTATACTCGTACGTTTGTTACAACTTATTTATGTTGTTAGCATCTCGTAGGGAGATTTTTACAAATTTCCGCTACCCAAAGATCGTTTGACAAGAGAGAATGCTATTTATTAAATATTTTTAACATTTTCAAAGTGTTATTCCACACTTGGGAGAGAAAAATACTTTTTTAGAAACGTATAACGTAAAAAAAAGTAGATTGAACAATATATGTACGTACGGTATAAGAGATAGGTGTAAGTGCAACCTTCGTTTTGTGTTCGCGAGTGTGTGAATGGAGAGGACATAGTGTTAAGACATCCCCATTCATCGCTTAATTTCATAGGCGGCGAAACTCAACTCCATGCTTTATAATCGAAGTAATCAATATAATCTTTTCCTCTATTGAAGATGAACCCACAACCATTAACACAGTGTCTCCATATTTTTAATGTTACACTGTACGGGTTGGAACTCGCAACCACAAATACACGAGACGTTACCATTATATCATAACAAAAAATATAAGAAATAAAAATATTGGTGACATTCTTCAAAGAATATAGCCTATTGTTCTTTCTTCAATATAAAACGTTCTAATTCCCTGCAATATATTATGAAAGACCGTTGAGCTTTTAATAGTGAACAATTTTTAAATTGTTTCCAATAAGTCCTAACAATCAGTATTTTTTCTCTAATTTCTCTTACATTAGTTTTGATTATAAATTAATTTGTAAATGGCCTTCATTTAAACATTTAATTATAACATTGATTTTATTTATAAAATGAAAAATGTACATGTAAAAAAAACATAATTTTCTCAATTGATTGAAACAAATACTATTTTGGTTTTCGCCAACATAAATGCTATACTTAGACGTCGTGCCGCAACGGCACTGCGTAACCACGACATTTTAGGGTTCGATTGTTCTTCGATTCGGTCGTAATTTTTTTCCCGCTTTGGTACACGTGTAGTGACAAGGCACGTCACGCATAGTGGCGTTGAGTTCCGTCACTCCGCAGCAATGTCTCGAAAATTGAGAGGTGCGTGGGGACCAGCCTGCCTTGACACTAGGTTGGCTCTGCCTGTCCTGCAATGCGGCAAGAGTGGCAAATTTCCAGAAATACAAATATTTCATTTAATATTTTATAATTATAAAATATTTAATATACATTAGAAGTGTAAATGACTCTATACGTTTAAAGTAGGTATACTCGTATGTTTAGTTTCCTAATCGATACCTAGTACACACTGGTGTGTAGTTCTTTGTCGGTTCGTTAGTGAAACTAATCAATCAACAATTACCTGCGAGCGTCGAACAAAGATTGTGTAATAGCTTTAAATTACCCTTCATTTACTTTTCTTCGAGCGGCGTTGAGTTCCGCCACTCAACGCGTACTGTCTTGAAAATTGAGCAGAAAATAAGGAAAGATCACGCACGACACAATGTTTAGCTAAAAGAAGAAAAATAAATGTATATTTTTTATAACAAAAATCACATGGAATCTTACAAAGGCATCTGCAAATGAACTCTACTATCACTTCCTTCCTCTTGCTTACTCAATAACTTTATTTAGTTTCATCTCAATACGCTGACTACTAGGCAGTATGTACGATTTGGGTAAATAGGAGTATACGAAATTGAAGGTACAGTAGTTTGTATACCTTCAATTTCGGCAGTAAGTGGGTAACGGAGTGTCTTAACACTTGGTTCCCTCTGCCTAATCTGCTGTGCGCGGGATACAGCGTGAAACTGATTTTTTATTTATACATCTTCAATTTGTCAACAGCTTATTACAAACATCCTTACAAATACAAGACTGTATTATAGGACAAATAAAAGCTATTATTATATGTTCTCTTCGAGATTGTAAAGAAATTTCCATCGTGAAAGTATTGGAATTTTATCATTTTAGTGGTATTGGATGGTTTGTTTAAATTATTATCTTATAATAATTTGTGATTATGTAAATACGTGATGATTTCATAAGGTTGTAGACAAAACTAAAAGTTTAAATTTACGACTGAAGTCGCTAATATAGAACATAATTAAGTGTTTAAAAAAACAAAAAAGATAGTAACTATTACATACATACATAGTTCGTTAATAAATCAGCATTCACGCAGCGCAAGAAGATTAATACGAAATATGAGGGAAGCAGAAGAACGCTTTTAATATTGGAAATGCATTATCCATACCATATGTGAGCTTTCAGAGCTTTTCTCTTTTCACGCCTGAAATACCGGAGCGTTTATTTTATACTTGCACTGACATTCACTTCCTGCTCCGCCTGCACCGTCTAATACATCGAAATTAGTAATGTAATGTAGTATAGCCTATATAGAGTCCTTTCCTATAAATGGACTATCCATCCAAAAAAACTTTTTTACTTCAAGCAAGTACTTGATATAAGCATGTTCAAACAAACTTTTCAGACTTATAATATTAGTATAGGAGTACAAATAGAAAGTAATGTGGTAAAGAATGTTGAAATTGGATAAAATTCTAGTTGGAATTTAATTTAAGGTGAGTTATAGTTGGTCGTTTTTTAAGCTCCAGCACCGCACGGCGCACAGTGCACACTGTACAGGGAGTGGTCCCGCAATTTAGTTAAATGTCACTCTACTGCACTCTTACATACCGCGATATTCAATTAAACTTGTTTGTGCGTGGGAAGCTTTCTTCTATCCTCGTTAATATATTCTGAGTAATTCTTCTTCTTCTGCTTCCGCTGCTGAGCGACTGACAGACCACGCACAGATTACACGCACTGGACTTAGACAGTTGAAATTTAGCCTCTAGTTAGGATTTCTCGAATCTTCCACGCTAGCTACGGCAACGGGAAAACAGCTGGTACATAATAAAATATATCTATAGTACATGCGACACTCGTACACACACACACACACACACACACACACATGAGCCACTATTACTACTACAGCCAGAGATCATTGCCACGTTGCTAATTGGGTTTCCAATTGCGAAGACACATTTCCTGAGCCAGTAAAAACGATTCGTATTTTTCAACCTCTTCTTTGTGAGATTTGAATCCGTAGCTAATTGTTTGTACTATATGTGTATGTATATTATTCTATTTATATTTCTCTATCTTATACCGCATGTCAGGGTTGCAGTAGAGAATATATAAGATTATAGATCCACTGTATGACTCTCTATGACTGTATGACAAGATAAAACATATTATAGTCATTCACGATAATTACATAAAGTAAATCTAATAGACGAATTTTAATAGACTTTAAGCAAAAATATTGTTATAATTGGATAATATTTGATTATTCGTCATAATATATTTAGGCCTCCAAAGTGTTCTAAAGTTCGTAAAAATTGTCGGTATGTTTGTCTAGAAATGTCTAGAAAAATAAGAATCATAACGAGATGAACGTATATATAATTTAAATCATGTTTAATCTAACTTAGGGAACAGTCCAGGATTTATCAAAGTCAGCGCAGTAGTTTGTGAGGTGCCATGTACTACTTGTATAAATATATGTAGTGTAGGTGTAACACGTGTGTGTGTGCGTGTGTGCGCGTGTGTGTGTTGTCACATATTTAAATATTTATATTTTTTTTGTGTTCGATTTATTAAAACTGAAATATAAGGTTGTCACCAAGTGACATGCAGTAGGAAAAGAAAATGAAAGTGTTGGACTGTTGGACGCCACACTGTTCTTGGTGTTATATTTACACATTAGAGTGGAGGGAAAATGCAATGTCCGGTTTAGTACAATCGATATATACAATATATACTTTTATTACATAAGATAAATCATTTTACATAATTGATATAATTATTATAATAATAAACTTTATTTATACAAAATTTTTTCTAGCTCTATTTTTAATGAGCACTTACACAATGAGTCACAACAACACATCAAAAAATCACTATAATAGTTACTATAGTTACTGCATTTCATGAGTGTACTCGTACAAATAATATTAGTTTTTGTTTCATCAAAACCGGGTCAGGATTTCTAAAGTTACAACATTGTAAAGTTTCACCGCTTTTTTAAATTTCCGCTTCTTTCTTTCACGTCATCATGTAACGTCACACGACTATTATGTCTGATTATGGGTGATATGAAGTGTTATTTAATTATATTATTTATTTACTATACAAAACTATTGAATTTATAGCAAATCCCCTAGAGCAAAACGAGCCAAAGTATGAAGGTGTTCGCAAGTGCCGAATGATAAGACGGCAGCATGACGTCAAAAACAGATTCTTTTTTCTGGAGTGTAAATACAGTTTCTTCTTTTCTCAAACTGCCTATTCTTTATATAAGTTGATAACAAAAAACGTTGGTGTGACTCATCGCAGGAACGGCAAGATGGATATAATAGTCAGTTTATTTTTTAAATTTACTGTTTTCAATAGTTATTTAGCTACAAAATCAAATTTAATGAATATCTGCAAAATTGTTATTAAGCTATGTCCAACTCTCAAAAGGTTGTGTGTAGAATGGAGGAATTAAACGCTGCGCTTTGTTTTGTTCGGGTAAATGACGATAATTAATTCATTATAGTGGGAGTTGAAGCCGTAACCGTCGCGTTTGCAGTCTGTCTCGTTTAAATTTATTAATAACTTAGAATATACATTGTTAGCAAGCTCGTGTAAAAAAGTGTAAATGTAGATGCAAAAAACTATAAAAGCAATAAAATTGTGTCAATCGAGGCAGTTGCTACTTGCTTGTAGGCAACGGCCCTTATTGGGAGGAAGCTCGTGTGAGGTATTGTTTATTGCATGATACATATCACTTATTGCAATTAGGGGCCGTTCAAGTATTACGTAAGCAGTTTTTTTGCAATTATTGATCCCCACCCCCCATGTCATCAAAAATAAGCAAACCCAAGACCCCCCCGACCCCCTACAGTGCTTACGTAATACTTGAACGGCCCCTTACGTAGAATCTATTTCCGAATAATTTTTATCTTTAAAAAAAAAAACGTTAACCGCTTCCGATTTCTAACAGAAACTTTAACACTTCCTGACGGAACCACACATTCACACACATTATTATTAAACGTAGTCTCTATAGGACTCCTCCATACCACTGCATTACATCAATACTCGTTACTTAGCAACCGACTAATATTGAAAACGAAATTATTGATGACCCTCAGGGAAACAAGTACGTAACTTCTTTTCATATATTTCCTGCTTATTGCCCAAATCAATCTACTTTTGACCTTATTCGTAATAAAGTTAAGTTTTTGTGATGAATACCTATTTATTAAATAGGTATGATACAAACAACAGGTGTGCTAGGATATTCGGTTCCCCATGCACCGACCAATTTTCGAGACATTAGTGTGTTGAGTGACGAAACTTAACGCCGCGCATAACGCATCGCCACATCGAGACAACCAGAGCGGGGAAATGTAAATAATTTAAACATGAGCATTGGTCCCCGAGTGGGGGATCGACTCTACGACCCGCCGCTTCAACACTCAGACGCTGTTCCACAGCGCCACGTGACAGCTTCAGTTGTTTGCAGAACATTTCTATTAAGTCATCCTATATTTTTTTTAAATTAACTGGAGAATTACTTACTACACATTAAAACAATACAGTAACAATAGTTCCTGAGATTAGCCCGCTCAACTAAACAAACTCTTTAGCTTTTATAATGTAAGTTTGGATTTAATAAATCTTATAGAATACGCAAATGTCACCGCGTCTCATTTTACTTTGATTCCTTACTTGTAATAGAGTTATATAAGTTTTAAAGAAAGTAATAGTTGCCTCGACGACTGAGGTAAATGTTGTGAACTAGTTAATAACATAATTCAGCGTATTTGACGCCAGCATATGAAAATTATCTCATAGTAGGAAAGAAAAACTAGTGTCAAGACACTCTGTCCACCATCCGAGTTATTGACTATATTAGGAATATTTTGAGAACGAAAATCAATTAAAACCTTGTGTAACGTTGAATTATTTCAGAGCGAGACAAATGTCCTAGCCATATTCTGGGCGTTTCGCCACTAAAATTTATCTGTAGATTTACAGATCATCTATAAAGTGCCGTATGTCTAATTGTTGATATTGTAATTATATTAATTAAGACACTCCGTTCCCACCATTTCGCCGAATTCTGGAAGCTGGTAATGTTTATATTTAAAATGTAAATTGTTTAGGTCGTGATGGCGCAGTGTGACTCTCGCTCACTCGGGTAAACAATTATATTACATTTACATTTATTTACCCGCTCTGGTAGATAACTGGTAGATAACGCGGCGTTAAGTTCCCCCACTTAACTATAAAGGTTCTATAAAAGTTAAAAATATGTAATAGTTAAGTAATCAAAGAGCATACTGTTTAAGAATAGTAGATTCAAATAAAAATTTTTGGTTATTTTTTATTTGTTATTTCTTTATCACGCATTATAAAGCAGTCTGTAAGTAATTTTCTAATAAAGTGCAGTTAACCACGTGAGCAATTTTCTACTAGCGTTCGATCTCTAGTAATTTTTTTATTGTGTGGTAATATAAATATTTCTAATACTATACAGTAAACTCGATGTGGCAGCCCGCACAGTAAACCCGACGGTTTTGTGTTCGATTTCTATTCGGGAAAATGAATTATTTTATTTTCTCTTACACTCGCATCCTATCCTATCCTCGGATCGATCATCGAGTCGGAGCGTTTAAAACATTGAGTCCTTTCTGCCTACTCTACTATACACGGGGCACAGCATGAAGAAGTAAAAATAAATGACGTATCATGACGACCTCCTGTGATATGTTTAGGAAATTTCCATACGAAGTGAGAATTTAAAACATAAATATCGTCTTGAGCGTTGAATTAGGTGCTTATTGCAAAGGTACATACGAGAAGGTAGAGCTTGTTTTTCACGTTGATACATATTAGTAACGAAACAGAAATTCATAAAAGCCTAAGCCTCCTAATACCATCTCAATTGCCCCTACGTTATACAATCAAACCAAATATAATATAACACTAAGCGATTAGCATCACAAAACGTATGAAAAAAGCACATTTTCCGTAGCAATTCTAAATTTTATTTCGGAAGCTCTTCGAAGATTTATTGGTAAAATAAAGATAAGAAACTAGCGCTCATATCGCCACTGGTGCAGAGGTTCCGTACTGAGCGCAGTATAAAATGTTGATGACTTGCTTTATATTACTTTTAAATTATCTTTATAAAATACCTATTGCGAAAAAATATGAATAATTTGTTTTTATAATTAAATTCTGTTACAGGGTGACTAACAGACAAAGCACAGACGGAAATAGAAAGTTTGTATATAAAAATAGGTGACCCCCTACACTCCGTAGGGGAGAGTACGAACATGGACAAAACTAGATCCGACTACTAACAAAATAAACAAAAAAAAAACAATCATACAATCACAAGCAAGCACAATATAGATATGTGTGAATCTCAAAATATCCACAAGTTTGGTCAATAAAGACATTAAAAAAAATCAATCTGATAGATTCATATATACAAAACCAGAAATAGTAGATATATTTAACAAATTAAAAACCATTTGATACACTAGATCAAAGGCAAGTACTTACAGTTCAGCCCCATATCATGGTAGGTGATGATGGCCGGCTTGGCGCGGTCGCCTTGGATGGCCACCATGACGTCCCCGCGGTCAGTGTGGACCCTCACCTCCTGGCAGGCTGTGTCGCTGAACCGGCGAGCGTTTGGGAACTGGAGCTGGATGTTCTTCAGTTCGATGTCGTCCATGCTGTCGATCGGCAGCAGGCTGTAGGGGATATTGTCGTTTCAGTTGGAGAAAGTTAGCAGAATTGACTGATATCGACATATTAATGAAATAGTTATTAGTTAATCAAAAATTTATTTATAATTTAGAAAGAAAATATATTTGTGATATTTGTATTACATATTATATTTGTGACCCAATACCTAAATAATTTAAGTAGACTAATACATATATCGCCCCTTTGATAGTGAATTCATACAAGTCAACCCACGTATTACAAGTTTCGAGACTTTTAGAAAACCAAGTCCAACAAAACAAAATATTAAAATTTTACTTATAATCTAAAAGTTATAAAACAAATTCTATTTGTTGTTGTGTAACCATGCCACGTGTATTGTCCCTTGTTTTCAAAGTGGTATTATGAGACAGGTCTCTCTTCACCTTAGTAAGTATTATAATTAGGTACCTAATTATAGTCTATGATTACAAAGGATTAAAATTTGTGTATTTTAACAGTTATTTATTGCCGCTGAATTTTTGATGTCCATGATCTGGTAGAATTACATTAGCTATAGAAGCTGGTATGGGTCATCATGGCACGTCCTAAATGTGTGTATGTTATCTATCATGTTATGTAAGGCCGTCGTGGCGCAGCAGCACAGCTTCTGACAGTAATCACGGCGGCAGCTATAGATTATCCGACTCAACGACTGAATTATTTTAATTTCCTCGCCCTGCTAACAAGACAAAGCACGGCGTCGAGTCAGACTTAATGCACAATGTTACGTAAATAGTACAGAGAGTATTAACACTAGGTTCCCAGATCCCACAGCGACTCAGTCTACCCTGCTGTATACGTGATGCAGCGTGAAGCCAACATTGTTTTTATTTATATCTCGACACAATTCCTGCACGCAAACTGCAACACGAATATTCACAAAGTCCGACATATCCTTGTGCACTCACAACAAACGAGTACATAAACGTAAGTAATACTATTTTTCTAGTCGCATTGCATGTAAAGGGATAACCGATTGCACTGAGTTCTAACAAATTTCACTTGCTACGAGTAGCTTTGACTGTATTGCTTTATTAATGTAAAAAACGATGAAGATAATTTTGTTTTTAGGGTCCTAAAATGAAAAAGAGTAGCGTATATAGGATCATTTTGTCATCCGTCTGTCAACATCATTTATCCCGAGTTGGCGTGGGGGTATTAAGCTGAAATTATTATCAAATATTTAGGTCCACGGTCACTTGAACTGCTGAAACGATCAAGCTTCTAAATCAACGCAATCAAAATCATCATTTTTTATAAAATTCGCCGCGTAATGAAGTTTGGCACGAAGTGCAAACTTACAATGCTATTTGCATTCAAAACAATACGAAACGTGAAAATTATTAGGTATTTCATAGTAGTTTCCCGTAGACCTATAATTATCAAATTTGGCGAAAAGTGAGAACTTGCAGTAAAAATTCTCTAGATGAAAATTACAGATTATTACAAATTTATAATTGGAGTTCTTTCCATTAGGTACATAATATAGGAAATACGTCCGGAAAGTAAGGTTTATCAACTTCCTGTTGACCTACAATGAAAATTAAATAGGTACGGAACCATAGACCCAATTAGTTAACCAGTTTTTTATATATTTTTTGCATCACACATCATAAGTAGAGAGAATCATGATCAAATTCTGTCGTTGTTCTTTTTGATTTAGAGCGACTTACTTTTTATAGCTTATTTTCCAACTCGGGCAAATACTTTCTTTTATCCAACCTCGTAAAGTAACGTTGGCCTCTTCCTGCTATAACGTCAAATCCTTTAAATAACCAACAAGTGGAGAATAAATAACATGTTTTATTTATCACTGATAAGTGAATCTAATATTTAGAAATTAACAAACTCTTAAGCTTTACAATATTAGTATGGATGATTCGCCATCTACCATAACAATTCATCTCACAGTGAAAGATTATTACAGCCCCACTCCGGGTGTAAAAAAGCATTCAATCTGCACTTTCTATTAATTTTGGACATATTATCTATCCTAACCCAATGCCGCACGACATTTATTTTGAATGTTAATATTTTTGCAAGAAAATGCAAACCTGTACCTTAACACCAAACTCCCTATTATTAAAATGATACGGCGTAGATGGGAACCATAGTTAATGGGAACTAAAACTACTTCAAAGTATGAGGAGAGGCGCGCGCAACAAGTATTCTCAACTCAACTTCAAAAGTAACGGATTCAGAATTTTATTCTTATTTAAAAAAATAATAAATTAAAAATTCTTATTTCAATTATTAAAATCGGTTTCTATATCAACGACATATATTTAAATCTTTAAAACTATGCAACTAATTTTAATGCGTTTTACATTAATATACGGAGCGAGTAAAGTGGAAAGCTTACAAGTAGAAATAATACAAGCTTATTTTTGAACTTCTTATGGGAGGGAAAACAGCTTCGTAACGTAATGCGTAACGATGTCAATCTGTCTGGCTTCCTTTTCTCTCACTCTAACCCACTGCGCTAAAGGTATTTCGGACAGACGCTTTTCTCTCTTCTCTTCGCATGACTCAGAAACGTCTCAGAAATTGAAATGACTCAGAAAGTAGTGTGAGATAGGCATATACTGTTGACAGTGGACATATAACGTAATATAACCTAAATGCCATGCGTGCATGTTACTTTGTAGAATAAAATAATGATACTAATAATGTACACACCCAAAATTGCAGATATGGTAGGTACATACTTTTTAGAAAACATAATTTTTTTGCGTAGCGGGATTTGAACCTGCGCTTCTTTGAAACCGTCTTAATTCTTATATCCTTGTTACAACTTATTTTTGTTGCTAGCATCTCTCAGAAGGGAGATTTTAATAAATTTCCGCTACCCAAAGATAGTTACTTACAATTATCATTTGGCGAGAGAGAATGCTAATTATTAATTTTTATTTAAGATTCTTAAAGTGTCATTTCACATTTAGGAAAGAAAAATGCTTTTTAGAAAATATATAAAGATTTGAACGTAGCGGGATTTGAACCTACGCCAACCAACTAAGCCATACGTACTCATCGGGCTACATCGAAATTCTTATATGCTTGTTACAACTTATTTTAGTTGCTAGCACCTCTGTTGGGAGATTTTAATTATAAGAATGTATTATAAGCATATACTCTAGTGGCAATTGTAAAAAAAACAGAAGCTGTTTCGCGTACAGCGCCGGCGGTGTCTTACGCAATGTAATAAACACGGACATAATGATATTAGTTTACGATTCTAACTACAATATTTAAATTGTTATTATGTGACTATAAAGTGAGTGAAATTGTGATTATGATTCAATATAGAAAAAACAGTCAAGTGAGCGTCGGTGCATCGAGGGTTTCCTACCAATGACATTATTAGGGGTCAATCGGAAGTACAATTTATAAAAGTTGACAAATGTAAATTTGCTGATGTATGCATTCATTTTGTATGAAATAAATTACAAATATAAGTTTGTACACACTTCATTGTATATGAATAGTCTTTTGATTATGTTTACTGAGAAGCATATTTTTTTGTGCTGCAAGGGAACGATGCAATTCTAACTCCATATATCCACGCGCGAAAAATAGTGTCTCTATATAAATAAGGGTTCCTTTATGTTTTCTCTTTGAGAAACGAAACCCTCACAAAAATGTTTAGTAATTAGATTGTTTTGGAGTTGTTTTAGATTCTTATAATAAGAGAATATACTTATTCAAAAATACAATGTTCAAAATCATTCAATCGTAAATAAATATTTTCTGGTAAAATATAGAAAATGGGTAAGTTATTGTGGCTATAAATTTAATTTAACGTCTAATATTGCTTAGCTCTATAAATCGGTGGCACGGTGGCAGGTAACGGGGAGGCGAGTCGGGACAGGGATAAGTAAACTCGTTGCCCACTTGCAAAATGCTGAGGCTTTCCGAAGACCGGTCAAGTTTTTAAATTTTTTTAAGATATTTTCCTCAAAATGTATTTTTTTTATTATAAACCAGTTGATAACCATTTCCTTGCTATTTTATACAAGCTTCTATCTGCGGCTTCACCCCCTTGGTGAAGTAACTAAGAGTTATGTATAGCACACTATAAGTGTGAGGTGACTCTGATCGCACAGTGGATTATATTGCCACTATTGACATTATGTACTATTATAGCATTGCTCAATAAATGGACAATTAATACATAATAATTTTTCACTTCGAAACAGTAATTAATTCCTGAGACTAGCGCATTCATGTATTCGTATATCATATCCAATATATGATAAGTGAAGACAAATGTTACACATTATCAAATTAGAGTAATGAAACTTCTCAACAATAGATATAACATTTGAACTGGCTACCATCGCATAGCGCCAGACTCGGCCCACCGTGCTAAGACTGTTGACGGTGCTTATTGAATTGTTTCAATTAATAGAACATACGTAGGATAGAAGATTGCTCGAGTTAGACATCATTCAGTCCAATTACAGACGAGCAGATGTCGCGCGAGCTGACGACAGTCGTCGTGGGGTGTCGAAATTGTAAGTTACAATTATATTATATAATTGTAAATCAATTTTCTTCCAGTTTATCAAGAAAGAACTTTTAGTGTGTAGACTCTCTGTTTTCATGTCTTCGAAAACTTTTTAAAAATGTCTTCTAGATTTTTGAGAATAATCAAATAAAAACTGAAAGTACAAATAGTAGGATAAAGTTACAATAAAACATTTTGCCAAGTTACTGTGTCTTAAACGATGTAATTTATCTCCAAAACCCAAGTTACATATGAAAGTATAATAAATAAATCAAATCAAATCAGGTTCACGCTGTATCCCACACACATCAGGGTAAGTCGAGGGAACCTAGTGTAAAACACTCCGTTCTCCACTTTCCGCCTAAATCTGGAGGCATTGCGTGTTGAGTGTTGAAATTCAACCGTGTTTTGTCTAGACACCAGAGCGAAGAAAAAAATATAAATTTAAATAAATATTTAACCAGTCGCTTTTACAAAGACACACTTGTGCCCCTGCGCCACGACTGTCCTCGATATAAATGGTCGATATGAATGGTATGATAAATACCCGCATATTGTTGATAAGAAGAGAGAATTTTGTGATAAATTACTCTGTTCTCTTCAGCATTCAACATCGTTGACGTGTTTTAACATTACCCACATACAAAAAACAATAAAATCTATTATAATATTAAAATCATAGAAGATATCCGTAACAAATGTGTATCCGTAACATTTTTTTAGCGCAGTGAGACACCGTCCGACTGTAGGCGGGATGGCCGTGAATTCACTACCCCGCTCTGTCAGTCACAGTGCGGCGCCGCGCACAGTGCTCCCTCTTGACCACTCTGCTACTGCTAATCCATTTACCGAAAAGACAATAAAATAACAATGTACATAACCGTTATGTATTTATATTTAAATCGTATAGCAACAATCATTTCGAATTTTTCCCCGGGATTTTAATGACACAAAATGATTTTTCAGCCCCTTGGATGTCATTTGGATAATCGTTTTGCTCCCTTCTCATAAAAATATTTTCATAAAAAATATATTACTATTTCATTGGATAAAAGTTAAATTAATTTAAGAAATTATATCTTAAAACAAATAAGGATTAATTAAATTAAATTTATATTGTCACCAGCCATTATCCGCGGCTTCGCCCGCGATGATGTCGTTAAATAAAAGTAAATGTAATAATGAAATTCTAATTACTTCAATCCCCCTTGACTAGGTATATTCCTTTTAAATATATGTACAAACTTTCATTACGATTGGTTGAATAGGCAAGACTCGGCGTTAAGTTCCGCCCCTTAACACGATGTCTTAAAATTTGGGCGAAAAGTGGCGAACGAAGGTTATCTAACGGTAGGTTCCCTCTGCCTACCCTGCATCCAGGATACTTTCTAAAAGAGCTTGTAACGATATACATAACATATTTAAAACACATTGAGTTTACATAGCTGAGCTGTTTAATAATAAAGTAAACTCAGTAATTTGTGTTGGCTTTAATTTTAAGCATAGTGTTAAAAACATGGGAACCTTATGTTGAAATTCTAAACATTCTAATCATGAAGGCCTACTCATAAAACACATAAAATGTGGTGACCTATAATCAAGCTGGTGGGATTTTGTTTGTTAGGTATAATAAAAATGGTAACCACACGCTGCTCGCCCGCATGGTCAAATCGAAATAACTAGGTACTCGTAGATTCAAAGTGCGGGAGATAAAAGTGGTATAGTTCAGATCGAAGCGATAAATTTGATGTAATACAACCTAACCCTATCTGCAACAAAATGACAAGATAAATAAAACATCTTATAGTCAATGGGTTTTAGAAATAGAAGTAATGAAAGCTTTACCTATCCTAATTTTTGTTATATAACAAAATATTTAACCGACACTACAAATTAGTTTGTCATGTATTGTTTCCTACTGGAGTAAACGACACTTCCGGAAAATAAACAGAATCAGATTGTTGACAGAACCAAGACCGAATAAACTTATTTACGTACATTGATTGCGACGTCTGTTTATGTTGAACGTTACGAAAGAGGTCATAAAAAACCTTTTCACATTTTTTTCCTTATAGCAGGGTAAGAAGTGGGAACCTAGTGTTGAGACGCTCTGTCCCCCATGCACCGCACAATTTTCGAGATAAGGCGAAACTCAACGCTGCACCGCTGGAAAATCAAGTAATTTACATATGTACAAGTAATATTCTTTCAAATGGGGATTGCACTCATACACATCACGCTTACAGCCAAACACTTTCATTCAATGGGGCTATTTATAGACAAAAAAATATACGAAACTCGTGTAAAGTTGGAGAAGTATATTATAGCAATGTTAAAATTCGGAAGCGGTAAACGTTTTTAAAAACAAAGATAAAAACACATATCGTCTATATGTTTCTAAATTATTCGGAAAGAGATTCTACGTAATACAATGAGTAACGCTAGTGGTGAACCGCTGTATTGTCCCTCTTTAGTAAATAATTATAGATAAATTTAAATTAAACAAACTGTATCTGCGAGTTTGAAAATTTGCATTCTTAATTTATATTCCCCAGCTGGCTATACATCTGTATTTATGTATCTATTCTAATGCATTTCTTTATTTTCGATCAGTGATCAGTAAGCTTTTACTTCTGAATCTCCGTTACATCTCCTCCAAAGTAATTTTATAAGATACACAGATATGTGCAAAAAGTGATAATCGTAGCGCACGCGGTGATTGTGAATTCAATAACTACGGAGAGTATTTTTTACAACGTTACTGTCGCTGAATTTGAAATATGAGTGAAAATTAAATACTTTATATTTAATACAAAATTGCAAACGAAAGTACGAAAGGATTACGAGGATCTCCTGACATACGAAATGTGTACGTAGCTGAATTTCGTTATTGTTCCACGGATTAAAGGTCGACTGCGACGGGACGGTTATACCTACCAATTTGAAATAGTATTCAATATTGAATTCGAGATAGTATATTAATACCTTAAGCCTATTCAACGTATAAATGCGATATCATTTCTAAATATGCGTGGTTCTATTTATTTAGTGACAGTTAAATCTTAATTGACTAAATGCGGCCGTTTGTCAAGGTCTTGGAAATTTATTTCAGATATAATATTATATATAAATCAAAATAGTACCTTTGCAGAAAATTTATCCAAGTAAATTTATTAATGTTTAAAATTGTTTGTTCATGACATGATTTTTTTAAGTAGATAAATTCTTGAATCAAATGGACGACTGAAGGCAGTTTGAATGGTCAGCAGTCGAAGAAACATAAAGCTACTGCCAGTTCCGAAACCAGTCCTTCTTAGACTACCAACAAACCCAACAGTTTCCTGTTTTAATATAAAGGTTACAATTTTATTATTTAATATAATAATATTGTTATAAGATTCATCTTTCCAACATTCCTACACATAATACGTAGACTTCTCTACTTTCCGGATATATTAGGAATACTATCTTTTGGGCGACGAAATGATACAATATACAAAGAAAGAAAGAAAATATTCCTAATCCAAATATAATAGTTTAAAAATAATAGTTTAGCAAACATTTTGGGAGCGTAGAATAAGAAAATAATTGTCGCAAGGCAGTTCTGGCGAGAAGGGCCCGCGAGAAACTAAAAAGTAGAGTGACTTTTCAATATAAAATTTGCAATTTTTTATCAAGAACTATTAATGTTTAATGTCACTATCGTCGACTAAACTATGTTAATATTTA
Source organism: Heliconius hermathena (assembly GCA_013403705.1). Classification (NCBI taxonomy): domain Eukaryota; kingdom Metazoa; phylum Arthropoda; class Insecta; order Lepidoptera; family Nymphalidae; genus Heliconius; species Heliconius hermathena. The sequence goes on along the minus strand of JAAIXJ010000217.1, from coordinate 36,362 downwards.
TTCTATACAATTGAACATGACCTCAGTCTGAAAAAGAAATCGATTAAAGTCCAACCAACTAAAAATTCTGATTAATTAATCATATAAAATGATGCCAGTCGTGGCACAGGAGCACAAAGTGTGATTGGTTGTGGGTTGGACACCCGCTCGAGGCATTAAAATATTTACTTAAATTTATATTTCCATTTCTCCTGGTATCGAGGTAAAGCGCAGCGTTGAGTTCCGCCACTCAAGACGCAATGCCACCAGAATTCGGCAGAAAGTAGGGAATAGAGTATGAAATTATTTCCCGAAATGCCTATGGGAACAGGGAAAACCGGATTTTACGTTTTGCAGCTCACGCAAATAATTTTTCAAACTAATATTTTTCATTTATTAAAATAGTGAAAAAGAGAACAAACTAATATATAACTAGACACACTATCTATTACGGATATCAAAAAAAAAGTCAAGTATTATAGAATTTTTAAATGAGGATATCACATATGTAAAGCCTAGCACGAGACCGTCAAAAGAAAGCTAAAATATTGTTGATCAATACAAAAGATGGTTTGTTCCGTTCTTTATGTTGCGATTGACCTTTGCGGGCCAAATCAATATTTACCTACTGGTTAGCGAAAAAACTACATGCACTATTATTAAAACGTCTGTTTCTTTTTCCCTTTTCTTAGTTCAATTACAACTCGGGGGAATGATTGTATTGGAACTATTTTCATTTTCCCGCCCCGGTAGATAAATTGCAACGTGGTGTTCCTCTACTCAATGCCCAATATTTTAAAAAAATTGGCAGAAAGTAGACAAAAAATATTTACGATACTAGGTTCCCTACGTGAATCTTCCTATATGTGAAAAAAAGCGTAAAGCATTTTTTTATACAATTTCTCGCGAGAGGAATCGGGACTAAAGTCGTCGTAAAGAATATTATTCTATAATAATTATAATATGTAAGTATAAGTAATGCAATGAAGTCACTGTGAAGAATTCAGTAATGTTTTCTCCTATTCATATTATAGAAAACGAAAAAATATTTAAAAAATTACACAGCTTAAGCTAAATCAATACACAGATCAATATTTATTGATGGATTCAATAAATTATTAAAGTGGTACTTGCTGGTCTTAAATCTCACTAAACTTATATTTGTAAGGAAAATAAAACAAATAACTTAGCCGAAAAATAAAGCAAAGATAAAATCCAGCTATCGTATAAACACGCGCAAACGGACTTTCAATTTCATTTATATGTAGATACTTATAAGGATGGTCCAGTCCAATATGCAATGTATTGTAAGCGGCTTAAATGTCCTGTCCTACAAGGAAAATTTGTGCTTTGCGTGTACTTCTAAAGAGCAAGCAAACAGGACCTCATTTATTTTACATACTACTTAGACTCTGTATCAGGCTAAGTAGTAATATAAAAGAACAGTCGACGACTAAGCTTATCATCGATACGACTATTGCATAAGAATTAGAACATCATAGGCGCAATCAAAGTAGTTTACAAGATAATTTAAAGTTTTGCAAAAATCTTTTGCTTTTATAAAAAATATACTGGAAAAATAATAATACTGTAATGGAGTAAAATGTAAAAAATCTAACGCTACACGACCAGGTAGATAACATTTTCAAATGCTGAAAGCTACAGAAGATGCACACTGTACATAATAAATGTTTTATTAAAAAAGAAGTACTCTCTTTTAATACCCATTAAATAGCCATTCACAGCGAGGTCTTGAGTTTCAGCACCCAACACGCAATAGCAAATGTCGAAGAGTGTAGGAGGGCTTAATACTACATTCCGCATAGCACGATAGTATTTTAGGTGGCGGAACTCGACACCGCTCATCATCTTATCTCGTCAAAATGCCACCATGCGCAGCAGAACAGCGTCTAACTGTAAACGGAGTGGTTTTCATTTCTCTACTTTGCCAAGACAAAATCTTAGTACATTAAGTTGTCAAATAAAGGTAAGCAAAAATGTTAAATAGTTAATGTGATCATAATAATCGTACGTATCATAATCAGCTAGCGGAGTAGCGGAGTAGCAGCTCATGTCTGCAGTAATTAATAGAGGTGAATGCCTTCTATGGGGCGGTCTGGTTTACTTCCAATTACTTATATGGGTTTCAAATGAATACTGTTCATAATGAAAGGATAACGCGGTTGTGCTTTTGCAAATTATGCAAAGTATATTCCGGTAGGTGAGTCATTGAAATATATTAAAATAGATAAATAAATTTATTCACGCTGTATCCCGCATCAAGTAGGGCAGACTGACGAAACTTTGTGTTAAGACACTCCGTGTACGCTCGCGTCTTCTTACCAGAGCGAGGTAATATAAATAAGTCATTTCCCGAGTCAGAACCGTGGTACCGTGGAACACTTGGACGCTATGCTACTGCCCGGGACGGTCTAATTAATACTAGATAAATGTTTAATTATTTTGTCACGACCGCCCATATTACACCGATAATAGTATTGACCACCGATATAACTATTACTTGTCGTTATGCGGAGTTAAAAGTATTGCGTATCTTCAATCTCAAAATAATATTAGATAGCACATAGAAGCATGTCACGTATTGTAAAAGACTTAGGACTTGCAGCCTAAAAATAATTTCTTAACTAATAATTTAAAAAAGAATAGGGTGGTAAAATCAAAACAACTAGGTACTTAAGCGGTACGAAAAGCCAGGTCGCGGTAAAATGGTGTTTTAAAATTTTTACAATTGAGCAATATTTTAACTAACAAAATCACCGTATTTATGCTGAAACTTCTAAAGAAGCTTCCCAAATAATAGTCGCAGAGAGAGAGAGAGTTTCAAAACATCGGCACAAGTGTTCAAGACACTATTCTTGACAGTTAGTTAAGTCCCTTAACAACACCATGTTTGATAATTATGAATGATCCTTTGAGCAAGACTTGGCACCGAGTCATAAAGCTCGATCCACCAATATTGGTTAAAAATGAACGTTCCGGAATTCATCAGAACTTAAGACTGGCCGTCGTCTCGTCTTCATCTTAATCTTTATTGAATTATAATTTATGGTCACTTTTAGAGAGTAAAACTTGCTCAAAACGCTATGATAAATTGGAGTCCCTAAAACAATCCATAGTATTAGCAGTGAAGAATTGTCCTATAGAAAGAGTGCGTGCAGCTATTGATAACTGGCCTCAACGTTTAAAGGAGTGTATTGCAGCCAGTAGAGGCCTCTTCGAATAAACTTTATATATTTTTAACGGTTTCATATCAACGTACTAGCGGCTCGCCAGCGGCTTCGCCCGCTTAAACTACATGATAATTGATTTAATAAGCATAATTGATTGACAACTAAAATGACTTCTAATATAATTTTTTATTACTTTAATCTGTAATATTCTAATATGATTTTTTTACGACATTATCGTAATTTCTATAAGAATTTTTGTTTATCGGACTAAAAAATACAACCAATGTTGATATTTGATTTATAAAATATACATAAAGCTAATTATTTATTATACGTATACTATACTATATTTTTGTAACATTACGTTCTTTTTACCTATGTTATGTTTTTTAAAATTCTGTTAAATGTGCTAATTTAATAAATTCAGTTAAAAATTTAATTTACTGCTTCAGAAACAGCCTTTAATGTTAAATAATTGATTTGGGTAATGATTCATAATCTTCTTTGTAAAATAACTAAATATGTAGTTATTACAGTGTACCTGCACATGGAAAGGATGTTTTTAGGCATTTTTATATAGATTTATTTCAAACGAACGAACGAACCAAAAAAATCTTTATATTTACTTGATATTTCTTTCAAGATCAAATCGTTCTTTATCTCTGTGTTGAATTAATTACGACTTAAACTTAACTGCTATGATTTATGAAGGTAATCTCCACTAACAATTCAATTTCGTTTACTTTATTGTATAAAATATTGTATAATAGTGCTTCAAAAATATATATTTTTATCAACAGTCATATAACCAAGACGTTTCGCATGTTATTCTTTAGCCAAGAATCTTACCGGCGCGATTGCTATATAATAGTCGCAGGCAAACTATGCCTTGGGTTCAATCGAATGAACCGATTTTGATGAACCAAACTTTAGTATTTAAGTTGAGTTAAAACAAAGCAATTGGTGAAATTTTCAAGTAAATTGGTTCAGTACTTTCAGAGAAAAATGTGGACATAAATATCGACAGGCACACAGACAGACAAGAAATTCAAAAAAAATCTTTTTGCTTTCTATTATTCTTTTTAAGTATCCCTCTATCCATTTCAGTCAAAATTACTAAATGTAATAGATAGAGATTAAACTGACATACTATAATAGTAATAAATGTTACATACAATCAAATAATGTTGTTTTCCTTTATAACAATATTTACGGCAAGACTAAATACATATATAAATAATTAAAAACTAAATAAAAAGCTTGAAACTCTAGAACGGACACGAAAATCCTAAAGTCTACCTACGTACGTATAGAGCTACTGTCAGAAATTAACCCCCATCAATCAAGTACGCCATACGTATAAACAGAACGTTAATACATCTTAAAAGGTACATATATCTGTACAAGTTTCACACGTTGCGGGTCTAGCAAAAAGAAATTAGATGAAACACTACGTTCTTAGCTTTCACATGAATAGAATTACACCAGGAACATAAAATAGAGTTGGAATCGAATCTACAACCACTGTTTCATTGTAGAGTCAGACAGTCTGGACTGTCCCACTATGGCACGATGAGCTCATGTTTTCTTAAATAATTTTATAAACTCCAAAGTATTAAACGTTAATCTGAGAAGCAACTAATTAAAATTGAAAAAAATATATTTTTGTTTTGCATACTCCATTTATCAAGAAAGGTATTATTGCATTTTTTGATAAATGCCTAGCCTATTGGCTGTATGACACATTAAACCTGTCGTTGCAACCCACTGTACCTGAGGTCATTAATACTTAGGACACTAAAAATGTATGTTAGACAATTCTCAGTTGTTTCTATTTGACAAAGTGGGCGAATATGCGGGTAATAACTAGTACTTTATTATAAAAAAATTGAATCCAGAACCGTTATACGTCATCAAACACTAAGCCACCTGAGCTATGATTCTAACTAAATAATTATATATTTTTTAACAATCTCAATATGGGCGAAGTAAAAGAACAGAGCGCTTTTAAGTTGATTACAAGAAAATAGCAACATATGACGTCAGCCGCTGTTGCGACACTACCGGGGACGTCAAACATAACAATTTGTATTTTAATGGAGACACATTTGCATTTATAATTTTTTCAACACATTATGTAAATTTTAATTACCAAGTTCACAGGGTTCGCATTATTCACGATACTGTTTTAATTCAAATCCGCCTTTCTTTACCGCCTTCAAAATAAAGGGGTTTATCGACTGGTACGACTGTATGTATGTCATAATGTTGGAAGTGAATAATATTTGAGTATGATGATCGTGTGCTAAATTTCTTAAGTATATTTGTACAGGTACTTGTCCTGAAATTTCCCGAAAATTTCGACTTTTGATATTTTTCAATTGCGGTCAAGTGCGAGTCAGACTAACCCACCGTTGGGTTCCGTACCAACTTCAGGATTGTATGTCAACTTATAAAAATTTGCAAACTTAAGCCCAAATACGCCTGCAAGGGCGTATGCACTCATTTTGTATGAAAAAACTATAAAATTTTAGTTTTTAATGGTATTTTCCTGTGATAAATAGAAAAAAAAACATTTTTCCAATTTTTTTTGTTTACTTATACTACTGCAACGCTGTTCTTGGTATTTTTTTGTTTATTGGTATTGTAATCTCTCATTTTCTGCCAAATTTCATAACTGTTAGTCCATGGTTTCCTTATAGGTTGAACGATGCATAAATGCTCATATCTTTTGATTGTGTTGATTTAGAAATTATTTTTTTCTGTAATCTAAGGGACCGTAATGCTAACATTTTATGTCGATACCTCCACGCAATCTAGAGAGAAGTAGTCTTGATAGACGGACAACAGAGTGAATTTATAATGGATTTTTATTCCTTTTGAGGAACGGAAAGCAAAACTCTTAATAAAAGTGTCATCGATTTTTCAAGCGTCAAGCGACAGTGGCAAAGTTTAAGAGTTAAAGGCCACCGGCGAGTTAATACTCGGTGTCGAACACAAAAGAATTACTCTCGATAGTTTGAAATGGGAGAAGAAAATAGCAAAAATGTAGTAGTTTAGATATATCAGGTACTAGGTTTAAATCATTTATTAGGGATATCGGAAGAAATTAATTTAGAGTACGTAGACACTGATTAACTTAACTTTTGCTTCTCACTCTGCTTAAGATAGAGGACGGTTTCAATACAAAAAATATCAAAAAATCTAATACATGTTCAGTACATAAAAAATTAACAAAGAATTTGAAACAGATCAGTAAAACATAACTTTGCTTTGCTAATATAAGCTTTGCTTGTACGCCAGCCCGAAATAGCGTATTTTAATAATTAGCGTACATCTAAGACTTTTCTTGTTTAACGGGGTAGGTAACACAGGTAACAGTGATTTACAAATGGTAACACTGATGACAACTAAGCCACAAGTTCTCATCGGGCTACGTCGAAATTCTTATACGTTTGTTACAACTTATTTGTGTTTATTATAGCTGTCATTATAATGATACATTTAGATTTAATGTTACTTAAACTGAAATTTATTTTAACTAATAGAACGCTACTTTTAGATTATTTAAAAGAACATCTGCACATAATTATAATCAATGTATGATCTCAGAATCAAAACAAAATTTCGATTGTAATCAAACACAATATTAATAATTTTTGTCACTTATGTCTGACTGTCGGACATTAGATAAAGTGCTGCGTTTAGTGTTGTGTTTATATCTAGCCTGAATGTCACTCAGTGCCCGCCCATTCCTTAAAATTACAAGCGTTCCTGAGATAAAGGCTCTTGATAGACACACAGACAGACGGACGGACGTACAACAATGTGATCTTATATGGGACCACAAGTGTAGACATTGGACACCTCTACAGATTCAAATGCTCGCCTCCATCCCTCCAGTCTAGAATCATTATAAATAGGTGTTCCGCATTCCTAATTAAAATAATAATTGATTAATTAAATAATCAATTATCAGAATAGTCAAGGATAGCCAACGGCAGGGCACAAATAATGCACCAAGCCACACTAGAGCCATGACTCGACGTAGATGTAGTCAAAATTAGGTCTTAACCACATTTATAATTAAAATAATAATTAATTAATCGACTAATTTAATATCCAAATAGTCTAGGATAGCCAGTGGCAGAGCACGACTGGTGCTCCGAGCCACACGTGAGCCAAGACTGGCCGTACAATGCCCGTGCGATCTTTTATATGATTTTTAGCAAATAAGTTGGCCAGTCGTGGCGCAGCGGCACGAGGTGTGACTGTAAAACCGACTGGTTCTGGGTTCGATCTCCACTCGAGGAAATGAAATATTTATTTACATTTATATTTTCATTTCTTCGCTCTGGTGTCGAGGTTAACCGCGGCGTTGAGTTCTGCCACTCAACACGCAATGCCTCCAGAATTCGGCAGAAATTGGGGAACGGAGTGTCTTTACACTAGGTCCCTTCTGCCTACCCTGCTGTGTGCGGGATACAGCGTGAAGCTGATTTATTTTAAGTTGTTAAAATGAATAAAAATTGATGACGCGCCTAACAGTGACGTGATCGTTAGGTGGTGTATAGAAATCTATAGGTAACTTGCATGATATACCGACATATAGAATATGTAAAGTTGTAAATCAATACATGATCAGAAGATCATTTTAATTTAGAAGATAACACAACAAACAAATGTCTCTTAAATGAAGTCAAAATAGAAAAGTAAGTGTTCGTCGTTAATTTCCGTCGTTTTATTTGCTTTTGTCATGTGCAACAACGATCAACGATCATTCAACGTAACCTAGCTTTGAAATCCTAACCGGCTGTATCTAGAGGAGCTTAATCCCTAACAGGCTTAGCTGGACTAAGATAGCTATGTACGATGCAACACCGGTTTCATTTGGATCTGACCTGCGTACACGTCTTTTGCCACACGCAATGTATTTTCACCTAAGAGCCGATAGTAGCCAGATCTTCGTTATTTTATAAAGCCTGAAAGTTGCGCATACACCCAACACTGTAGTAGTAGTACTACCAAAGAATATAGAATTTGGGTGGTGGTTACTTGAGCAGTTATTAAGTAACTAAGATGCAAAAAAAGTACCTAACGTTTTTTGTATTTTCTTGGGAATAATATTAGAAATGACCTTGCCCATTGCCAGACACTTATTGGTTTTGGTTTTAACCCCCTACCTCTGAGCTCTAATAAATTACAAGCGCTTATGAATCTAATATACTTAAGTATAAAAAATATTATTTGCTCCTAATATATAGGCGTAGGCGCTTATAGGGTTTGGGAGGTGTCTGGCCATTTAATTGTTGTTCAACAAAATTGGTACTTGCTAAGAGTTATTTCAAACAACTGGTTTATTGAATTGGCTAAATCTTTAGTTTTCAAGTTTTGTTGTTTGATAATGTTTGTAATATTATTTAAATTAGGACCTTGAATAAGTTCTCTAAGTTTTGAAAGATGGCGTTGCGGCACTCTGTGCATGGAATTTCGTACGGTAACGAATCACCAAAGTAGTACTATATGTAACCTCAAATTATAGTAGAATAGTGTTTACTACAGTGTCAATTTTGCACTAAAATTGCAAATAAAATTGCACTGCTTTATTCAGAAAAAATCTGCAGCAGAAGCACACAGAATTCTCGTTGAGACAATGCTTTGTCGAATACAACGTGCAGAGACTGGTTTAGGCGCTTCAAAAGTAATGATTTTGACCTTGAAGACAAAGAGCGTTCTGGAGCACCGACAAAATTTGAAGACAGAATTGGAGGCATTGCTTGAAGAAGATCCATGTCAGACGTTAGTAGAGCTCGGGAAAACGTTACAAGTAGATGCGTCAACAGTTTCAAAACGTTTAAAAGCGTTAGGAATGATCCAAAAGCAAGGGCATTGGGTGCCGTATGAGTTGAAGCCGAGAGACGTAGAACGACGTTTTCTCATGTGTGAATTGTTGCTTCAACGGCAAAAGAGAAAAGGTTTTCTGCACCGTATCGTCACTGGGGATGAAAAGTGGATTCACTACGACAATCCAAAGCGAAAAAAATCGTGGGGCATGCCGGGTCACGCATCAACATCGTCGCCAAAACCAAATATCCATGGTTCTAAGCTTCTTCTCTGCATTTGGTGGGATCAGCAGGGCGTAATTTATTATGAGCTGCTTAAACCTAATGAAACTATCACGGGAGCTCGCTATCGACTTCAGTTGATGCGTTTGAGTCGCGCTCTGAAAGAAAAGCGGCCACTATACGAGCAGAGACACGACAAAGTGATTTTATTACATGATAATGCTCGGCCACATGTGGCAAAACCAGTCAAAACTTACCTGGAAACACTTCAATGGGAAGTTCTACCCCACCCGCCGTATTCACCGGACATAGCCCCCTCCGATTACCACTTGTTTCGGTCGATGGCGCACGGTTTAAGCGAGCAGCGCTTCCATTCTTTTGAAGAAGCCGAAAAATGGCTTGATTCCTGGATTGCCTCGAAAGATGAGTCGTTTTTCCGACGGGGGATTCAATTGCTACCAGAAAGATGGGAGAAAGTGGTCTCTAATGATGGACAATACTTTGAGTAATGTCATTGTAAGCATTATATTTTAAACTAATTTATTTTAAACAAAAAACTTATTTAAGGTCCTAATATAATGTTAGGAAAAAAATATAATTGTATGATGATAAAATTATTACAGGGGGTTGTAACAACAGCAACATATTTTTATCCCGCAGATCCTCGCAGAGACGGGACGAGATTCATGCGGGAATAATTGCGTTTGCCCTGCGCGCTTACGTATCACCTACCTTAATAGATGTGAAATAACTAAACACTTTTTTAAATACCAATAAATCATCAAAGGACTTAAATTACGATTTACTTAGTGCATTACAATATAGATAACCATACTAAAACAGTTAATATTTTTTTCTAGTCAAGTTAGTTCAAGTCGGCCAAGTCGGGCAGCGGCCGCTAGTTCTAAATATTTTACTTGCATCTGGAGCGGTAAAATGCAGTGTTTTTGTTTTCTAACACATGTCGTATGTGCTTGATATGAATGATGAATGATTCATCACTAATGATACATCACTCCTTTATTTCGCATGATCCTATATACATACATACACGTGTTAACATAATGACATAACAGTACAATGTCTATCAATATAGTTTTTCATTATGCAGATGCGGTAAGTCAGATCTACCTAATCTAATGACTGTTAAGTTTATAATAAAATAGGCCGTTTACCAAAACATGATTTTATTACATGACATGAAATAAATAAATGTTAAAAATATCATTAAAAGTAATTTAAAGAATTTCAAGTTTCCATTTTAAAATTTCAACACAAGTGGAAAATATTTCAAATATATGAATTTAACTGTAAAATCGAGACTACAGTATGAGTACTTGAGTCTAACTCTTTCTACTCCCGGCCCCGCGCCCCACCCTATATGTGAAGGTAGAAGATTCACACCGTGTCCCGCTTCGGGGTGGAATCGACCGCTCTCTCTGGCACTGAGCCAGGGCCAGACCGGGGACATTGGTATTTAATGCTGTATATGTACCTAGACTATCTTACTTGAGTTTAAACATATCAACTAATTACATTTATATCCCGACGTGATATCTCTTGACCTTTATGCTACTAATGTAGTTGCAAAACTTTCAACATTTTCGCAAGCAACCGGTAACTTATCATATCAAGAGTGGAAAATCTATCTCAAGTTAGCAAGTCTAATCCTTGTTTACACCACAAATTATTAAAACAGTGGAAATTAACGTGAATATGTCATTACTTAAAGAAACGTTTAATAAAATAAAATTACAAGTAAAGGATAATTTTAACCAGTTATGGATATAGGTAAAAAATTCTAAATCATTTCCGCCATCACGTCGCTTTAATACTTGAAGAATAGGACTCTAAAGGAGAATGCACTTTTAAAATGTAAGATGCAAATGCATATACAATAAGCGTAAGTGTTTGAAAGAAATCTTTGTTTCATGATGACCTCATTCCACACACGAATCACGCTTTTAACCTGTTCTATATCTAGCTAAATGTGTTCTGTTATTTAGTATCTAGTAAAATTGTTAGCTAACACACTAATACTAAGCGATTATATAAAACTTTCAATACTGTCTCATGACATAAACAATTTTATAAATATATTTTAAATTGTCAAAAAATCTACATTTGTCCAGAGTCAACCATTTTCAACACTAAAGGCTATAAAGCTAAGCAAAGCAAAGCAAACCAGAAGTTTGCTTCGCCCATCGCGTCTCGGCTACATCTAATTACGCCAATTAACGACAAAAACGTTGGACACAGCGTTATTTTCAAAGCACTTTATTTAAACGGCTAGCTAGCGAGTGTGCGGCGTGTCAACGTGCGGCATGTGGGCTAAAGTAATTAGGAATCTTGTTGAATAACTTTCTGGACGTAACGGTAATAGCGACTGCGACTCTATGAGAAACTCAGTCAAGGTCGTCGCATAAACATCTGAACCAAGTTTGCGTCGTACGTACTTCTAGGCGCCTTAATGAGAACATTTCTCTCTCTATACAAACTATTTTATGCACGTTTATTATATCTTGCAAATATACAACTTACTTTTTACTTTGAAAAATTGTGTATTTTTATTGTAGTAAACTTATTTAAATAATAATAATAATAATAAACAAAAATCTAAAATACCGATATTAATATGAATAAATAATATTATCCCAGCAAATCTAGAGGTATCTTAAAGAAATGTTTAATAAAATAAAATTACAAGTAAAGCTAAAGTAAGGTTAACAAAGTATAGTCCTGAAAGAAGAATGGTATGACATAATTTAGGGACCGCTATTCTTATAGATACAATTCACACTAAAAAAGAGAATTCAATTAAAATGACGAGGGTCCTCTTGAAAGTATTTGCAGTACGGAGCTCAGTGCACTACAACGTCATAAGCTGGAGCAATTAAACGGGCGAATGATGGCATTCTCAGAGCTTTGTGAGCCTTCCGCTTCGCTTGCGGCGTTTCAAGCTTTTGTAAAATTTAATCAAGGACTGATGAACATCCTTATCTATTGAAAGACATGACGACAAAAAAGATAAAAATTATGAATTTTCGTATCAACAATTTATACTAATGGTACATATTTGTTTTACGTGTTCGTAATAACGCAATAGCTTTAAGCTTTTATTATCATGATTCTTTTATTGTATACAGCACACCCCAAAAGTAATAATTTACTACAATTATTATTTTTGGTACAAACAAAGTATTCCCAAGATTGATTTCTCTTAATCTGTATAAGTATACGCTTTACCATCTGTAACGCAATATGTAAAATTGAGCAAGCACCTAGCATGATGCGGAGATACATAAAGCAAAGAACAAGATAAACCGAAACGAAATTTCTTATTTCAAGAACGACCATCCTCTTTGAACTCTGTTCTAAATTCCTTTTATTTATTTTCAATATGTGCAAGTGCGACGTCGATGTGTCTATAAAATGTAGTAGCATATCTGAGGACCACACAAGAGCTGAAGCTCCTCGGGCAATGCTTCAAACGACAGTGAATTGTGTTGGTGATTGTTATCCTCAGAATATAAATTCAGTAGGTTCCTTTTATTCTTGTACATGGCATTTGTACTCAACATGTTACCCTACAGTTTAACAAATTGATTAATGAGAAAATATAAATTAAACCACATGATCAAGCCGAAATTGTAGGACTCTACACATTTTTTACTCTACAGTCTACAGTCTACAATCGTTTAGAACAGAGTAAAACAATAGAATATTAAACTACAGAACAATATGTATCTACGCCTGCTTCGCGAGAAGGGGATACAATCAAGTGTACATAAGGTTTTATGTACCTGTATTATGAGTTTAAGTCCACAAAAGTGCCTTAGAAAAGAATGCCGTACCCGATACAAGTAGACTTCAGATAAAAGATACAATACCTTACTCACAATATTTATAATAATCACATTTAGAAGTATTTGTAAAAATAGGGATAAAGTGATATGTTGCTAGTTTTTTTTTTCATTGAATATTATATTTGCAAATAATAATAATATAGCAATAGAAGCCAGGCGCAGGAGCACAAGCGTGTGACTTTAAACGCGACAGGTTGGACAGGGTCCGATTTCCCCTAGCAGAAATGAAATATTTCATATTTTTATTTTCTCGCTCAGTTAACCAGGCAAAGCGCGGCGTTAAGTTCCGCCACTCAACATGGAATATCTACAGAATTCGTTGGCAGAGTGGGAAACGGAAGCGTCTTAATGGAAACACAGCTTAATGGAGATACAGCGGTGCGGGATACAGCGTGAAGCTAACAAAATATATAGCACTAAAAGCCGAATAATATAAAATATAGAGTACTATTAAAGTAAAAGCTGCATGGAAATACCGTAAATAGTGAATATAAAACATATCTCTTCGGTCCATTTGAAGATTTCCCCGTATAATCCAGAAGGCAACCAAGAAGCTTTAAGCTTTTAAAAGCAAATAAGTTTAAAGATTTCAAACCGATTTCTGATAAACATATATTTATTTATTATTTAACATTTCGCGGATTAAATACCTTCGGGTTCTCGCTTATATGGTGCTCTTTAATATTAAAATTAACTTGTAACATTTACCAAGTCGCACTAAGCCTTCCTAAAGTTATCTAATTTTATGTATTCCAAGCCTGCAAAATATGGACACATTATATTTTGCTATCTTCATTGCGCACATATCTCTACCCAAAAATTTCATCCATTTTCTTAAAATATTTTGGTTTCCTGAACATTCTTAAAGGTCAAGTAGTATAGAGGTGGACATATAACATTTTTCATCATCTTTCCTTTATCTTTTCATTTCATCTTTTCTAAGCTTTAATGTAATGGATGCAAAATAGAAAATAAAAAAATGGCTAAAAATATTCTGACCTCAACTAATATCGTAACACACATTCAAGTCAAGGAAGAGAATTGTCAAGATTATCTGAACATTATGAAATACATTTTACAGCTAAAATATAATTTAATCGATATGTGCGCGAAAATTATTCAAAATATAACGCGAAACCTTAACTAGAGTGTTCAAATGACTTCCTTGTTCCACAGTTTTGAGATGATTTAGTCTTATTCTTGGACAATTATCCCATCTTCGTTCGCTTAAGTTAAACTTTATTCCAGTAGTCACTAAACGCCGATATTCTTTAACGCATTTAACATGTATGTTCAACACGTATGTTCAATATTGACTGTAAAATTATTTATGAAAAAATATATATTTTAAAACATACCAACGTGTAATTATCTTATTTTTTTATACCACCACTTAACATGGACATAGCATATATGTATTATAATTGGATATATTCAAAGCACTAGCGTTTTTGAACTAGTAGTACTAAAATAGAAATAAAGGCAAAAAATCTATTATAATTGTTAATGTCAATAAAATTAAATCTTTTATAATTTAATCTATTTAATCAGCTTCCCGCTGTATCCCGCACACAGCACACAGGCAGAGGGAACCTAATGTTAAGACACTCCGTTCCCCACTTACTGCCGAATTTGCTTGGATTTAATTTTATTATAAAAAAGAAAATATTATGGTCTCCTTTTGTATAGTCAGCTGTTTAAGTCATATATTCAGTTTTTATTTTTACAGAGATTTTTACAAAAATATATACAAATAACTACATATATTTATTAACATAAGTCCAAACTAACTGGTAAAAGGAAGTTGTTCACAATTTCTTACAATTAATTAATAATTTCATTACTTTTAAGAATAAGGTGATTTTACACCCATTTTTGTCTTACTGGGTTATGTAATTCATTATAGCTGTTAAGGGTTAAAGTACTAAACTTATTTATCTAAAAATGGACCAAAACATTGCTATTATCTGTGGATTCTTGACTAAATTGGTTGCTATAGTTGTGATTGTGTCACATTTTTCTAAAAAAAATAAAGTTAATTTATTAGTGTAATAAGGTACATATGTTGACAACTAACATTACTAATTATTAAAAGGTTTACGTAAAAATATTAGTATTCTCTCTTCAAATTATTTACATTGGATTACGCTAGCTCCGATTATGTCATTCAAAATTGACTGTATTTATCACTGATAAACAACACACCACTATTGCCACGATTCGGGGTGGTATATATATATATATATATATATATATATATATATATATATATATATATATATATATATATATATATATATATATATATATATATATATATATATATATATATATATATATATATATATATATATATATATATATATATATATATATATATATATATATATATATATATATATATATATATATATATATATATATATATATATATATATATATATATATATATATATATATATATATATATATATATATATATATATATATATATATATATATATATATATATATATATATATATATATATATATATATATATATATATATATATATATATATATATATATATATATATATATATATATATATATATATATATATATATATATATATATATATATATATATATATATATATATATATATATATATATATATATATATATATATATATATATATATATATATATATATATATATATATATATATATATATATATATATATATATATATATATATATATATATATATATATATATATATATATATATATATATATATATATATATATATATATATATATATATATATATATATATATATATATATATATATATATATATATATATATATANGTTGAAAGTTTATATGGAAAAATCTTTAAATTGCCACCGATTTTTATAAAAATTTAAATTCAGACTGTTAAAAATATTTTATTGAACACGTGTTTCGTGGTTTTTTTAGAATTCACTCCTAATAAGCGGGCGAAGCCGCGCGCGCCCTCTAGTGCGTCATTATAATAAGTTGAACCAAGATGGCTGTCGAAATCTAGAAATACCCGCATTTGATGGCAAGATGGCATTTATTTTTATGCTGAATTTATTTAAATATGGCCACTCCTTGGACAACTTATGAGGTAATGCTGTGCACACAAATAAAAATATAAAAATCAAATAAATAAAGTTGTCAATTAAAAAAAAAATGTTAAAATGAATATACCAGTCACAGGAGCATAAACTAAATAAGTTTATTACAAAATACTTTAGGTACTTATAAATAAAAATAGGTTAATTTCCATGAAGCTTAAATGAAAACACTTAACAATATTATTTGTGATGTCACAGTGAAAACAAATGCAAATAAAAAAATATTATTTCTGATATTGTATAAACCAACACTATGTAAATATAATTAAATTGAATGCATTTTGATGCAAGACTTAATATGACTTAAACAGTATAGAAAAAAAATATCTACCATACTACAATATACAGCAAAAAATAGAAAGGTAATACAAAATAAAATATTTCTACAATGAACATTCCCAAGTTAACTTTGAAAATAAAATACTAAATCAGCGGCTTACCTCAACAGAGCAGTTTCTTCAGAGTTAGCAGTTGGCATTTTTGATAGGCTATGATCTGCTTTCTCTAAACTCCTCTCTCTGAAATAGCGCATTGAGATATACAAAATGCATACTAGTAACAAAAACATACCAAGCCTCATTTACATTACAATATCTCTAAACTACACCTAAATATAATAGTTAGTGTGTTATTCATGCTAAACATGCATTAAAACAAGAAATAATAAAAAAATAGTTGTTGACACAGCAGTGGCATATAACTGTACTGTAAGTTTGATTCCCAGTTAGAGAAATGAATTGTTTTTATTTCCTCCCTCTGGTAGCCATGCTCTCAGGCTACCCAGCCATGTGCATGATACGATGTGAAGCAAAAGAGTAAAAATAATAAATAATATGTGTAACAGTGCAGTACTTACTCCTCCAAGGTGGCATGTGACTGTGCTTTGTTAAAAAAGGGTTCAAGGCGACGTTTAGCCTTCCTTCTGGATTGGACTATTGTCTGGACACTCTTTTTTTTTATTAATGTCAAACTTTGAAAGCCCTGCTCGAGGGATGTGCAAGAACCACCTTTCAGCCATTCTTGCTCCATTCTAACTTAATATTGCATATAAAAACAAAAATAAATTAAATAAACATAAGAAAATTAGTGCATTTTGGTAGAAAAAACGAAAATGAACAAAACGTTAAAACGACAAAGTTTGAATGTCCCTCCAAAATTAGTTAGTTACGTGAACAGCGCGCTCGACGTGCGGGTTACAAAGCAAGTTTAAATTAATTTAAAAGTTCAATTATATAGTTTAGACGACTTACCGTAACTTTGGTGCGAGTTTGAGTAGTTTTAGCAGTTGTGGCTAGTGTCGGTCGACGATGTTTGCTGGAGCACTGTAACAAGACACTATCGGATAGAAGTCCCGTCGACGAGTGAAGACCGAAGAGTGCCCCTGCCCTGTGCCACTGCCAGTGCCAGGGACCAGCCACGGTCCGCTGTCGCAGCTCACTTCTCGCCGTACGTAGTACGCATGCGCGTACAAACACGTCAATTATTCAATTTAAGCCCGGGAAGTTGATTTTAACCACAAATAAACGAGGCGACACTATAAAAACTTGACATTTTCTTTGTAAATGATAATATACTAAATACTGTAATCAAATTAACATTTTCCACTGCGCATGAAGCTGGAATTTCTAAGTAAGTAATGGATGCTAGTTACGTTGATTCGAGTGTCACCATGTTACATAATATATTTAGTATTTAATAAATAAAAGGCTGAAAACTTATAATAGTTTGGTCCTCACTTTTAAAATGTTTTGTTATTATTGAAATTGAAGTAACATTAATGTTGCCATTACAAATAGTTGGTTTGATAGTAGTTATCAATTATGTCATAAATACAGTAGGTACGGTATTTGCTACAGATATATTTTTTTAAAAGTAAAAATTATATTTAAAATTCGTAAAGCTTTTCTTAAAACAAATATATATTTTATATGAATTTATTATTTTGTAATTATTTCTATTTAAGTAATTGGTATATTACACATAAATATATTGCACGATTGTTTATTTTAAGTTTTATTAGTATACGTAACTTAAAAAATATATAATGCACATAATATTGCATATTTTTAATAATTTGGCATAATTTACTAAATTATATATTCTTTTAATTTTAAGAATAAAACGGCCTATTTCTTGCTACTAGCGCCATCTAGTGTAATTTTTAGTATTACTAACCTAACACTTATAAAACGTTTCACGGAATCTCCACCAGAAAGAAAAAAGTTTACTATAAAAAATGTAGATGACGCTTATAATAAATAAAATGAAATTGCTTATTTCTTACAAACATTATATTATAAATTATAATCATTATTTAATGAATAATGCATTATTGTTATAACGATAAACATGACAAATAATAAAACAAGCTCACTAAAGATGTTAATGTAAATAAATGAATACGGATAATATTTATAATATATTATTAGTCACTATCTCTATATGCAATGACATGATGATTCTAGAGTTTAAACTCAAAGTAAAAAATGCTTTTGTTTTTTCTTACCTCTACAATCGTTAGCGAAATTTTGCATTTACCGACTGTGAACGCGAAGATGCGGCCGCCGCTCCGTATATTATTATATTTAACTCATTTTTAATTTCTCTGCTCTGTGAATTAATCAGGAAGTGGTGAATTAAGTTTGTTAACGCTTGGTTCAGTCTGTCGAGCTGCGCGAGTAAAAAAACTTAACTTTTTTGTTTAATAACCCTTTTTTAAATATTATAAACTTTTAATATTAATTATATACAAACATCCACAAACAAATAATTTGGATTAACTGATTTGCTTAAGGCTTAGGAGTGTATTTTCTTAAAGAAACAAAAAGTTTCTTACAAATGTTTTTCTTCTTATGAAACAAAGAAAATGAAAAATAAACGAATTCAATGCAGTTTAGAGCAAAGATAAAATGATTGATGACTTTATTTACTGTATTTACAATTGTTACAATTATAATTGATGATATCCGTTTCATTAATGAATAATAGAATTTAGTTAAAAGTCTTTTAAATAGATATTTTTAAATAAATTTCTAAAGATTACTGTAAATTCTTCAATGTTATCATAAATGATTGCAAGCGTTGTACCAATAATAACACTTAAAAAAACTCTATTTCATAGTTTAGAAAATACTTACCCCAGAAGAAACATTAGATATGGACAATAGAATATGGAATCCAATACACGGCAACGCAACCACCAGAGTAGAGCAGACCATCACAAATTAAATCTTCAATTCTTCTGTTGTGTAAAGGGTAGTATAGTATTATATATTTAAATATAAATAAGTTAAAATCACAAAAAAACAAATGAAAAAAAAAGAGCAGAAAAGGGCACGGTCTACCAATGTCCGTGGTGTGTTTAATTTAACAATAAAAAAAATAAAAACTATTTACCCTAATCACAAGTTCATTTATATCCTAGGTTTTTCTTCTCCGTACAATTTTGATCTGCATCCTATTTAAATCAATTTATTAGATCTGCTAATTGAAAAATTTCGTAAATATAGATAGACAGATAAACAGTTACCATATTGATAGAATATAGTACTATTGTATTGGTGTTATTGTGTTGTTGTGTGTGCTGTTACCACAGGAGTCGTTAGGAGGGCGCTATAACAATAATACCCTGATAGTATTTTCTATAAAAGTCACATATATAAATAATCTAAATACTAGTTTAATCACACACACATATAGATATTTTAATTATTAACTGTAAATAAACTATATTTCGCAATTTTTACTACCAACTCTATTTTGGCGCCAATTTCAATAAATGGTTGATTTTCTTTTTTTATTCTCAATATTATATACGTAGATACCTATCTATTCAGTCTATTATTAATAATATAAGGAGTCGAGAAATCCCCGGATATCTTTGAATTAAAGAGAAATTCTATATACTAAGGAGATATTTTACTTATTATTTGCAGATCATATAAAAATTAAAAAGTGTAGAGAAATGGTAATGGCACGAGGGAATTGGAACGGAGCTGGGATGAAAAGGCTATACAAATTATGAAAGAAAATATATCACTTAGAAAAGCAACAGTAGGTATGTCAAGAAGTACTTTTCAGGATCATATAAAAGTACAATGCATTCAAGAAACGAGAATGATTCTCACATCTTCGCCTTGTAAAAACACGACTGCAGCTAACGAAGCTAACTCTGCGGCAACAACCAGAACGAAATCATTAGCACGAATTAAATGTTTAATTTTAAGTAGGACTTTACTTGTCAAGGGATCAGACAACAAAGTGCATCATTTGTGGTATCTTCTTCGAATCTTTCAAAAAAACTAAATACATTGTCATAAATATAAATACTGGGCGCATAAAGATTGCCTAAAACTATTTTAATTTATAATTTTTTGGTTTATGATGACTCATCCATCCATATTATTATTTTTTAACCACAAATGTATGGTTTTCAGATTTTTCCTCAACTAGTACTACCTGTAGACGATAGCTGCCTTATTTTATAATCCTAGATTAATCGGGAGTACTCTATTAATTTACATCACCTTTATAGTGTCAAAATACGCGTTTTTTGCTTTTCTTTATAGTGTCAAAATATGAACGTCCCTAACTTTATTTTAAGTAAATATAGAAATAGGTTTTTTTTCAGGAAATCATGGGGCCATAGATTTGAGTATATAGTTTGAATTATAACATGAACTTAAACATTGTATTAACTTTTTTCGAATTAGTCGATCAATTTATAAACAAATATTGTATTATTTGAATTATCATAATACATCTCGAATCGATTCGATTAATATCGAATCAAGTGTTCAGATTGAAAAAAACAACTTATTACTATTGATTTTAGGCCTATACAGTGTTCCAATACGTGAGGATGCGCTATATCTATACTAATATAATAAAGCGCAAGAGTTTGTTTGTTTGTTTCTTTGTTTAAGCGCTAAAATCTCTGGAACTATTGGTTGGATTTACTTTTTGTTTGTTTTATATGAAAGCTACATTCTTCAGGAGTGCTATGGGCTATATAAAATTACGATTTAATTGTTAATTAACCTTAAATAATGAAATAAAAATAATTAGGAACGTCATCCTATTAGTTTAGCCGCGTACGCTGCAAAAATAGTTAAATATATGTAAGTACATTGTACTACAAATATATTCAGTTTCATTAGTTCTAAAATAAAGTCAGACCCTATATCTATTTTTTATAAATTAGTCACAATAAGATATTTTGTAACAAAAAATAATTAAAAATTGCAAGGTGATACTTCAACGCTTTTTTTTTGACTAAGATATTGAAACTTATGAGCGAAAGTTTCTCCTCACCAAGGAAATTTTATGAAGATAAGCTTTGGGTTTTATAGAGATTATTTCGAGAAAATGTAAAATTAAAATAATTCAACGATCTGTCTACGGCCGCAAGCATAGGATTGAGTCCCGCGGGGGCGCCTTTGCCACCGATTTTATCCTACCACGCAACCACATACCTAGTGCTTGCACTTTCTCAAAATTATAAAAAATGATTGAATGTACAAATTATAAAATCAGTGGCAAATGCAGTATATTAAAAGAATTATAGGTGATATGCGGGCGAAGCCACGAGTGACCCCCTAGTTTTTATATTATTAAGATTAAAAACCAGTCACACACACACACACACACCCACACACACACACACAGGAATCAGCGTAAAAAAGAAAAAAAAAACAGGAACATTTGCAGCATCGGAGGAACCATTAATACGTTACCGGCTTTAAATCATGTACACACTAAATGACTGTCAAAGATAAAAAGAACATTTTGAAAATATTTTCAGCCTGTCAATTTACCAATTTGCAGGTGGTGTTGAAATTTGTTAAACTACTATTCTTTTTTATTTTCATAAATTTTCCGTATTTTAGAGGACGCCTAGAAATAATTTAATGAACCATCACCGGTTTTTAACAATCTGCCAAAATAATACCTATTACCTGTTGCGTGGAGCATTACAGTATAATACTAGCGACCCACTCGTGGCTTCGCCCGCTTTTACTACATAATTATTAATTTACTAATCTGCATTGTTTCCGTTTTCTAATAATAATATCATTTTGAAATAATATTTATAGCATTTTTGTTAAACAACATTCTTTAAAATTGTTTAACTTTTTTATTTATAAATGTAAATTGGCAAAACAGACAAAATTTTGAAAAATCATTGATTTTTATTACATTATTAAATGCTACCTAATAAGAGGCAGTCACATTTTTTCTTTTATATCCTCCATGTACAGACAACGATCCATTACAATTTTATTATAAGTATATACGAGTAGATATAGATGTAGTATGTCAAAACAAGGAAGCTGAAGAAAATATGTTTTATTTACAAAATTATAAATACTTATAGTTAACCGTCGTCTGACCAACTAAATGACTATATAGGTACATTAATTATCAAGTTCAGTTCAAAAGAAAGTCATTAAATTGAAAGATTGCTTATTTGGATTCCGTCAGCAATGACACTGCTCCGTGTGTTTGTGACGAGTCATGAAGTCGCATGTACGTTTGTAGGTAAAGATAGTGCTTATTTTCGCTATTTTAGCGGTTTACCGCTTTAATTGTAGTATGTTTTAATAAAACAAATTATCAAGTAGATTCATTTTGTACTTGATTTTGTTATAAAGTTCTAGAATACTATTACATGTTCGTGGCGCAGTGGGGCTGCGTTTGGCTCTAAGCGCGATGACTGTGGGTTCGATCCACACATGGGAAAATTAACAATTTTATTTTCCTCACAAAGCGAAGAACGAAGTGTCTCTACCTACTCTATAATACAATAGGAACCGTAAGACTGCTTTGCCTATTGTAATAGAAGTACATTCCATAGCAAGAATGCTAGATATGAAATAACAAATAAAAATTTGTTTATAAATTTGTTCGCAAGTGAAACCTTCACGTGCTCGGTATCAGATGTGGTTGTCAGAAATAAGAATATAGTTAAAAGCTTTATTTCCTCAGCTTCTAAAGTAGTATTTCGATTACTTTATTATTATTTCAATGTATCATATTGAAATATTTGTTTTCTTTTCATGTTTATGGATATTTTAGATTTGGTAAGATAGCTAGCCGCCATAGCTCATCTTAGCAGCGTTTCCTCGCTCTGGTAACAAGACAAAGCGTAGTTATTGAGTTTAGATCCATCACTAAGCACGCAATGTGTCGAAAATTCGACAGAAAGGAGGGAACGGAGTGTCTTAGCACTAGATTCCCTCTGTCTTCCCTGCTATGTGGCATACAGCGTGGCGCTAAAAAACAACTTTCTGTTGACCTATTATCCTGAAATTGGTGCGGAAACCTCTGTGGGCGGGTTCCACAAGCACGTTACCGGTTTTGTTACTACTTGTGGATTTTTTCTTTTTGTATGTTTTTAATTGTAAGGATAATATTTTTGTAGAATCGAATTTTTTCCTTTATTTTTATTGTAAGTTCTCACTTCGTGTCAAATTTCATAACTGTAGGTCCACGGGACCTATGTTTTATACAAAACGCATCAAAAACGATGTATAAAAAAAGATAAAAATGTTCGTAACTTTTGATTGCTTGATTTTTCTAAGGAACATAGACAAATTGAAATATTCAGTATTTGATATTAATTTCAGTTTGATACTTCCACGTGATCTCGATATAAGCGGCCTTGAAAGACGGACAGACTGACGACAAAGGGATCCTATAAGGATTCCGTTTTTACCTTTTGAGGTACGGAACCCTAAAAACGACGATAAAAATTACTTAATAATCAGCTTCACGCTGTATCCCGCACACAGCAGGGTAGGCAGAGGGAACCTAGTGTTAAGACACTCCGTTCCCCACTTTCTGCCGAATTCTGGAGGCATTGCGTGTTGAGTGGCAGAACTCAACGCCGCGCTTAACCTCGACACCAGAGCGAAGAAATGGAAATATAAATTTAAGTAAATATTTCATCTCCTCGAGTGGGGATCGAACCCACAACCAGTCGGTTTTATAGTCACACCTCGTGCCACTGCGCCACCACTGGCCTCAATAAAAATTACTTGCATTTTTTATTAGTTGGCGGGAGTATTTAACGCCATTTACCTTAAATATACAATATACTATGAATATATCAACATAGCAATTTTAATACACGTACAACCAGTTATTAAGATACCTAATTAAAATAATTATAATGTTTTCTATTATATTATAATTATTAGTCTTTTAATAAAATGAAATGTAAGCCTCAACAGTAATAATATGAAGTCTTACCATTTGACAGATGTACTGCAATCGGGAAGTGATGGTTCACTATCGGCAGAGAGAAGCTGCAGCATCTGTAAATTGTCCACATCACTTCGCGGCACCTCGTCATACACAAATCCTGGGTTATCCATTTTTGTATGTCTGTATGTTTGTTATGTATATATTTATTAAAATGAATATTGAAATTGACTCCTAAAATGTACTGGCTTATGTGATTCTGCGTCCGAACTAACTGGTATTGATACGTTGATAGAATCATCGTCGATTCAGCATTAGCGAAGTGGAAAAATGTGTATAGTTGTGTGCGTACACTGTCACCTTTGAAGTAGATTTAGTTATATACTGATTTTTGTTGGATATAACAAGTTTGGTGAAAAGCGGATAGTGGAGTGTCTTAACATTGGCCTATCTGTGAATGTCTCTCCCTCCGCCTCTCTTATCTAACGGGTGAAGATAAAATATTTATAGCAATATGTTTAAAAAATCTTTTTAAATATATTGCTAACCATTTTAATATTTTTGGGTTAAATTAATAATTATATAATATTTTTTTATTTGTTACTAGCGACCAGCGGCGGTTTCGCCCGCTTATATTTGTGAATTATTTGTTTATTTAAGCACAGGGAATTACGTTCCTGTTTTAATAAATAATGTATGCTTGCAGCGCACTTAAGATTTCTAAAGTGAAAAATATTAAAACCATAGGGTGGCATTTTCGATTTTCATTAAATGTATCAAAAATTATTATTGGGGACATTTAACAAAGAAATAGAACCAGAAACAATAATATTTAACAATTTTGTCTGTTTGTTGGTTTTTCTGTTTGTCGACGCTTATCTCAGAAACGACCCATTTAAGGAGCGAAGTCGCGTGCGCGGTGCGGGAGTAGTAAAATCGGTTTAATTGTTTTTATTTATTTTTTATTGTAACATTCGTCATGTATGAATGTAATGATTAAATAACTGACCTTTATAACTATTTTTTTATATCCTCATAGAGAAATGACACCTTTTTTGGGCAAAATAAATTTGATTTAAATACATTTATTTATTTTAGAATTAAAATAACATATAATATCTTATATATTATATTATAATAACATATAATATATTTATATAAATGAGAATGTATTTTTTTGTTTAATAGCTCCCAATAGTTATTACAACGCATGCAAGGAAAGGACATTTTAGAAAGTTGTTTATTTCTATTAGAATTATAAAAACTTCCAACATTTTTATATAATAGTTAATAAAATATTTTTTCAAATTAAAAAAATGTCGATGTGTTCCACCTGAAAAACACTAAAGGGTGGAAAAATATTTAAAATATATAAATATATAGATATCACATTAGTATCGATACTCCACTGGTAATAATAATTGTAAAAAATAAATATACTACGGGATACCTTTGTATGAAGTTTAAACCTGTTCATTATGACAGAATATAAAACAGTATATCTATAGAGAAATTACACATTCTTTTTATTCTTTCACAATAATACATATATATTTTAGATGTCCCTCTGTACTACGATGGCGGTTCTGTTCTAGTTAGTTTGCACATTTTCCTTTGAAAATTAGTTATTGTGGCATAACTCTAACAGTTACACTTTTTTGTAAATATTGGTGTCTTCTATAAAATTGTAGTACATCACTTTGCACTATTGTCAATAATTTCCACAGCGTACGCGATATAAGGCTTTTTTCGGATTTTTTTGACACGTTAATCGTCTAATTGTAAAAGAATTTTCCAAATCGGTCCCCAGTTATGAGGCCTATTCAATTCAAATAAAGAAACAAAAAATCTAATCGATTGTCTTTATAATTTTAGTGATATCGATATACCTCCCCCACCCACGCAGAGTCACGCCGCTACGGTGCGCGAGGCCACGCACTCCGCATGTGTACTTTTGTGCCAAATAAAGTGTTTTTGCGGGAAATTTTATTGCACTGCTTTATTCAGAAAAAATCTGCAGCAGAAGCACACAGGATTCTCGTTGAGACAATGCTTTGTCGAATTCAACGTGCAGAGACTGGTTTAGGCGCTTCAAAAGTAATGATTTTGACCTTGAAGACAAAGAGCGTTCTGGAGCACCGACAAAATTTGAAGACAGAATTGGAGGCATTGCTTGAAGAAGATCCATGTCAGACGTTAGTAGAGCTCGGGAAAACGTTACAAGTAGATGCGTCAACAGTTTCAAAATGTTTAAAAGCGTTAGGAATGATCCAAAACAAAGGGCATTGGATGCCGTATGAGTTGAAGCCGAGAGACGTAGAACGACGTTTTCTCATGTGTGAATTGTTGCTTCAACGGCAAAAGAGAAAAGGTTTTCTGCACCGTATCGTCACTGGGGATGAAAAGT
>JAAIXJ010000256.1:336616-351655 GCA_013403705.1 Heliconius hermathena | reverse complement strand
ATTTTTTAAAAGCCTTTTTCTCGCCTGCGTAATTTAACTCGATCTGTATCTATTATTTTAATTGTATCATTACGAAATTTGATAATTATAATATGTAGATTAGATGAAAATACTATATTATGGTAGCCTCGAGCTGGTCTGTTGATGGAATCTTTGATGGCCTACTAGTAAACATACTGAGTTTTTGTTCATTACATTCGTCTTAATAATGTATTCTGTTAAAAATAATGTGCTTTTAGTTTTTTAAACTATGTGTTAATTTTATTACACGTCTTGAATTCCACACAAATAAAACTACATATGAGTACTTAGTAACGCATTTTTAAAAATAACTTTGGAATTTACAGTACACAGTACAGTTTATATATTCAAAACGATTTACCAAATATGTGAGAATTAGAATGAATTAATATTTTTTATTATAAATTTTGTTGTACCTACTGATTTGTTCTAGATAGAGAAGTACATATTTCATGTAAACTAAAAATGATATTGTGTAGAATTTGCACTAAAATAGAATGATACAATAATCTATTTCTATTCAAAAAAATAAAAAATAAAAACAGGACAGCCGGTAGTTGGGTTCGCCCACCGAGGGTTCCGTTGGAGGTCTCGAGCTTTTCTGAGCTTACCTTAACCAGGCTCTGGTTAAGCCAAGCTCAGGCTTTCTGATACCTCATTTGAGTTGGCGGCTTTTATACCTAATTTTGCCCCTCTTTTAAAGCTATTATATTTTAGGATTTAACCATAAATGTATAGTTTTCAGATTTTTTCCTTAACTAGTACTACCTGTAGATGCCAGCTAACAAATTTTATAATTTTATGTCAACCGGAAGTATCCTATTAATTTTGATTCCCTTTATAGTGTCAAAATATGCGATTTTGCGACAGAAACGGCCGTATTTTTAAGTAAATATAGAAGTACGTTTTTTACTAGGAAATCACGGGGCCGTAGATCTAAGTATCTAGTAGCTTGAATTTCAATTCGATATCTCCAAGTGAGATAAAGGCTCTTGAGACAGACGGACGGACAACAAAGTGATTTTTTGAGGGTTCCTTTTTTCCTTAAAAGGTAGGAATTATATACTGAAAATTAAAAAGAAAATCTGCATTTCTTAATAAGCCTATTTCTTTTTCTATATACATACATACCTTGTATCAAGTGGTAAGAATGTAAATATATCATAATAAGTTGTCCAATGTAGACATTAGACTGCACTATCAGGGACGGACTCAGCTTTCAAAAAGGTTGTGAGCACAGCTATCTTAAAGTGGACCGCAACGATGGTCTTTTGTGTGGTCTATTAGGACTTCTAGTTAATATTAAATTAAGTTCAGCTCAGCACACGAAAAAATAAAGATTTAGTATATTATAATATGTATTTTAGCTCCATGCTATATCCTACATGTGACAGTGTAGGTAGAGGGTATCCGGGAACTTTGTTTTAAGGCTAGACACTCCCTTCTCCACTAATATTATTATTCTGTGAAATTTGGTAGCTGTTATACTGACAATTCACGTTTGACATTTTGAATTGTAAACATAACCTATAAATCGTTTATATTTTGTAAATAATAACTTTTGTTACATTTTTATAAGGTAAAATAAAAAAAATATGGAAATCATTGAACGTCTCGAAAAAGAAATTTTAGATTTAAAAGATAAATTGCGTCAAAAAGAAAAAGAACTACTAAATGTAAAGGAAACTTTGCAACAGGTTGGATCATTAATATTTTTTTTTACAACAAGTAAAAGTGGAATATTTTAATGAAATAGTGTAACAAATAGTTACATAATTATATAAAATTATTGTACTAATGTAATTTTGGTAACTTAATTTAATCTCACATAATTTTAAAAACAAAACACTTAATTTTATATTTTATACAATTTTATCAAAAGTGTTTACTATACAAGTTGCAACTTATCATGTGTTCTCCATACAATATGACATTGGTGAAGTGATAAGTGCTCAACTTGCACACTCCGAATGCAATGAATATAATCTAAGAAGTCAGTGCCCCAAAACAATAATAAAAAAAAACTATATTGGTGATTGGAAACTGAAGTTTCGGACATAAAATTACCTCAGTCTGTTACTTTTAGATATTGATATTAGAGATTTATGAAAAATTTATTTTTTAAACAATTTGTTATTACAGAATATTTGTTATTATTTTTCTAGTACTAAAAGTATTATACTTCGTACGGTTCGTCGGTTCGGCGATGCAATATTAAAAACCTGATATAACACGATATAGACGCAAGTTCTGACACAGGGGCGCAAAGTGTGACTGCAAAATCGACTGGTTGTGGGTTCAATACCCACTCGAGGGAATGATTTACATTTATATTTTCATTTCTTCGCTCTGGTGTTGAGGCAAAGCGTGGCGTTGAATTCCGCCACTCAACATGCAATCCCTCCAGAACTCGGTGGATAGTAGGGAACGGAGTGTCTTAACACTAGGTTCAATCTGCCTACCTTGCTGTGTGTGAGGTACAGTGTGAAACTGATTGACTTTTGATTTTGATATAACAAGTGTCATTTAGACTTGGTTTGTATCTGAATTTATACAAAATTTTGTATATTAGACTCAATTTTATATAAATTTGGAATACCATAATCAGATCAGATACATTCCTTTTACTGCCATCCTAAAAAACTAAATTTGTTTTCAATTTCTTTAATTAATTTGTAATAAAACAAGAAATTTATGATTACAGATTACCAATGGTACTTCAAATAATGAAAATGAAAACATGAAAATTGACAATAAAATTAAATTTATTAACACTTTACCTAAATGGGCAATAGAAAGGTAAATCAAAATCAACATACTAGATATTTTATATAAAAAAAATATTTAACACAATTTCAATATACACATTTCTATGTCAAAGTATTGACTGTTTAAGTGACCAAAAATAATTATAAATTTTATTTTAGTTTCATGCTGTATCCTGTATATGGCAGAGAAGGCAGAGGGAACCTAGTGTTCAGAGACTATTCCCTAATGTTCAAGACATTGTATGTTGAGTACTGGAACTAAAATCAATTTGGATTTTACCAAAGCGAGAAAATGAAATTTATTCATTCCCCCACTTGGGAAGCAAACCCACTACTATTACATACACTACATTCCCTATACCTATCCTGCTGTTAGATCTTAATATAATTTAAGCTTGACTACATGTTGTTGTAATAAATGATATTTGCCCATTTATTTTGGTACAATTTTTAGCTTCACACTGTATCCTGCTAGCTATAAGATACTTCCATTCCACACTTATTATTTTGATATACATATTTTGAAATATATTTAATATTTCTATCAATTATTTATCTTGCTTAAAAATATATTTACAATTATTTAAGTAGAGAGGCATAAGTAATATATTTCTTGTTACATGCTGTATCCCGCATATGGCATGTTTTGTTTTGTTACAAGAGCAAGAAAATGAGAATATTAAATGATTCATTCTTCCAACAGGGAATTGAACCCATAACTGTCACACTTACGGTCACACTCTTGTGCCATTGCACCACATTATCCTCATCGTTTATTAATTATGTAAATTAGAATTACAATAATATATATTTTTAGATATAGTCGTCAAATCCTCCTCCCAGATATAGGTGTTCTCGGGCAAGAAAAATTAATGAAGGCCAAAGTGTTAATAATAGGCGCAGGAGGCCTCGGATGTCCGGCTGCCGCTTATTTAGCTGGAGCAGGAGTTGGTATGGATTTTTTTATTTACATCTATGTATATATACTCTTTTTTGTCTTCACACTGTATCCACATCCACATGTAAGCAGATGGAACGTGGGAACTCATCTCTCATCTGCAAATGTTATTTGCAGGATACAAAAAAAAAAGAATAGTTAATGTTATGTTCAAAAGTCTGGAAAGTTTTTATATTCACTTAATTAATTACAAATATGTGTGAGACTATGTCTAGCAAGGATTATTACAGTTAGTCACTCAACATCCAATGTCTCAAAAATTGGTTGGTGCATGGGCACCTGATCTTCATATTAGGTTCCTTCTCCCTACCCTGTTTGCTTGCTGCTGGTTACAATGTGAAGCTATAAAAAAGAACAACAATTTTATTAAGTGTATATATAATGTAATTCTTCTTAAACTTAAATTTGTAATTTTTATTTAGGAGAAATAGGTATAGTGGACTACGACGAAGTGGAAATAACAAACATTCACAGACAGATATTACACAGTGAAAGCGATCAAAATATAAGTAAATCTGAATCGGCGGCTAACAGTTTGAGAAGGTAACTTTTATATATTGTTTTGTAATGAAAGAATAATGTGAATCTTTATAGGAAGCATTTTTTTTTCAGAGTACATCAGAGGTTTTTGACGTGATAACCTCTCATAAGTGGATGAGCGTCGGTTGCACGCATGGAGAAGCATGACTCAATGTCACGTTGCGCCGCTCGGGGCGTGCAAGCGCCTGAACTCCATATTGTTACTTGTTATTAATGTATGGCCAGTCGTGGCGGCCACAAGCGTGCGACTGCCAACGTGAGAGATTGTAGGTTCGATTCCCACTCGAGTAAATGGAATATTTAATATTTTCATCCTTTCGCTTTTGTGTTGAGGAAAAGTGCGGCGTTGAATTACGCCATTCAACACGCAAACAAATTAAGAAAAAAAAATAAATAAGTACACATAAATGTTAATTTATCGATAGCAAATAGGCGTCCTCCTTCTTTGTATTGTATTATACAAAATAATGATAATTCAGTGACAATAATTTTAATAAATTCATAAAATGTATGCAAATTTTCTTATTACTGTTGGGGACAGTGCCCTGTCCCTCCTTCGATAGGGCAAACTGCCTCTCCTAAGTTGCGTAGAATAAAAGAATAGACTGTATAGTATGTACTTGTATATATATATTGACTTCGTGTTACTAAAGTATCCTGCTAATAATTTAAGTTAGGTTAAAACGGAAATTGAAGTTAGAACGGAAGATGGAATGGAAGTTGGGACGAGTGTCCGGTTGCTCCGGGCGGCGTATGTCAAATTACACTGACTGACAGACTACAGACACTAGTGGATTTTATTAATCTTTTATATCCCGTTAGCACTAACCCGTATATGTTAAGGCTAAATTCCTATCCTCAAGGGTTGTTTTTAAGAGATTGCTATCGGCAAATTATATAAATTTATTTTATGTGCAATAAAGTTAAGTAGGTCAATACCTATCTACATCAAGATAGGCAGAAGAAAGGTCTTTTTTAAAGTTTCACGACGTATCCGGCGCATAGCAAAGCAGGCAGAGAGAACTTAGTGTTAAGACACTTCCATTCACCACTTTCCACCGAATCTGGAGGCAATACGTGCTAAGTAGCGGATCTCAACGCCGCACTTTACCTCGTTGTCAGAGCGAGGAGATGGAAATATTCGAGTAAGAGTCGCGCCCTACACACCGCGACACCTGTCGCGATTACAATCGCACTCTTGTGCAACATTAGTTAATGTGTTTTTTAAATTTTTTCTAGTATCAACTCAAATATCAAAGTGACTCCATACAAAGTAGACCTAAATCCAGAAAATGCTTTAGATATAGCTATGAAATATGATCTAATATTAGACTGTACCGACAACGTGCCCACGAGGTATATGTTGAATGACGTCAGTGTGTTGAGTAAGGTAAGGAAAAACAAAAAAAAATCTTTTCAGGTCTTATTGTTGATTTATTTTGTGTATTTATTGAATATGTTTTCTAAAGCAATATTTTTTGTGTTGAGTGTGTGTTAAACTTTCAAAATACATATCTAGGTATATGTATGTATGTTTTTTAGCTTCCCGCTGTATGCAGGTTGCCTCCGCCAACGGAGGCATCCTGGGAACCAAGTATTATATCCGTTCCCATTAAGACATTTCCGTTTCCCACTTTCCGGCTAAGTCTGGAGACATTGCATGTTGAGTGGCGGAACTCAACGCCGCTCTTTGCCTCGCGTTACCAGAGCAAGAAAATGAAATATTTAATATTTTCATTTTCTGTGGTAAACGAAACGAGCAACTTAAACTGCTTACGAACAATATGCTGCGTACGAACAATATGCTGACTGCGGCTGCGGTTGCGCCACTTCCAATTGTGATCCGATTGAACAGTGTCGGCAGACGGAACCGAAGTCGCAATCGGAGTTGGAGCCGAATTTTGTATCGGAAGTTCCGACCTACCGGAATTATAATTTACAAAACATCCCTAATGTACGTGTAGAAGGCAGCTTTGTCTTCTGCTAGCATTGCTTCCTAAATTATGTAATTATTATTAAGGCTCTCGCAGCTTCATTTAATTAGCGATAAAACATCTTGAATCGTACCCACGAATATTATACAGATGTATATTTCTATATTATTTATTACAGATTCCTCTAATATCTGGAAGTGCACTTAAAATGGAGGGACAACTCACTGTATACGGGTATAGAGGGGAGAAATATGGTGTAAGTTTTTTCTAAAAATATTTTTGTATTTATTAGAACTGGAAATATTTTGAATATAATTTATTATTGTACCTACATATATATGTATATCCGAGGGTTGCAGGAATTTATCTATGGAAAAGAAGATTTTTTAACATTTTATGTATTATAAAAAAACAGGATTGTTTCCCACAAATTTAAAATTTATTTATCCCTTTATTTCAGTTTTAAATAGTTTTCAATGGTGATAGATAGCAGTATAAAATGTTTTTAATGGAAATGTACTACTATACTAACTATACTTAAACGATATATGTTTTGATCTACCTTGTAAGGCAGTTAAGTCGTCAATGGCTATATATAGTAACATACTAATATACTTATTTGTATTTCTATAAAATTGTGGAAAATGAGATTGGAATAAGTGGAAATCCGTCAAAAGTGGAAATGTCTGTCTGATTGGGACATTCAATTTTGAGCTAAAAAACCAAGACGTTTCGGTAAAATCAGGACACCTGGCAGTCCTGATATATTCTTTAATTTTTTTAAATCTGATATATTCTCAATTTTTTTTCACTTGTTCAAAACATCATTCATCGAGTTCAAAAGGAACTCGATGTAAAATAATTAATTAAGATTCTCTTAAGAAGAGTCTAATCATAACAAATTAGAGAAGAATGTTTGGAGCTGCAATTTTAAAATTTTAAATATCACTTACATTCAGATATTTCTTTTATCATAATGTCCAACGCCACTTTAATCAATACTGCAATAAATTATCATTTTTTCCCAGCAGGATCCCACCGGGCCATGCTATAGGTGCGTGTTTCCGACGCCACCACCCGCTGGTACAGTGGGTAGTTGCTCAGCGCAAGGAGTTGCGGGTCCAATACCGGGAGTTATAGGTAGGGTTATGTTGAATGCTACCTTGGTACTGTTAACTTTAGATAATTTACAGTTTTTTCGTTTTTCTTTGACACTGTCTAAAACAAACGCGTCGAACATGTGATCCGTGTGTCACCTAAATACATGAAAATAATGAAAATTCCACGTGTGTCCAATGAACCAGACACCATATTGTTGAAGCTTAAGAAATAAATTAATTGTTAATGAAAAATATTTTTTGATATGTATGATTTAACGTTAAATGATACATAATTATATTTGTATTATTTCTTCCACAGGTACATTACAAGCTTTAGAAGCTATAAAAGTAATAGTGGGACATTCATACAAACAGCTTTTAGTTGGTCGATTGTTACTATTCGACGGTGAAGATATGACGTTTAGAACGGGTTTGTATAGAAAACTATATTTATTACTAAAATTATGTATAAAAAAAAATAAATCGATGGATTTGAACCCTCGAGCTTGATAATATTTACTTTTATATTTGTCTCAATTTACTAATTTTTTTTAACAACACAAAGTTAAATAAAAAGGATATGTATATACAATTTAATATTATTTATTTTTATAATAATTAATTTATTTTTATACGTTATATAATACATAAAATAGTGTTAAGTTAAGGAGATTATAGGCTGCATACTCCGTAGTCCGGTAATAATAATAGTTAAATAGTACCCTCAGTCCCACAGTGTGTTTAATATGATTTTTTGTTTCAGTAAAACTTCGAGGTCGTAATCCGCAATGCGAAATTTGTTCGGACACACCGAAAATAACGAAATTGTTGAATTATGAGGTATTATGCGACTCTCAAGCTATTGAAAAGGTATGGTTTTAATCTATAATATACTAACGTTAAAGTTGAATAGCTTGTTTGGCTGGACGTGCTAATCTCAGAAACTATTACGGTTTCAAATGAAAAAGTCTTTGTTCTTTCTATATAACTATTCCCATTTTTAGAAAACCAAAAATGGATTAAACTAACAACCATCGGGTCATAGACCAAAGCAGTCCTATTGATACTCGTAATGCTTATTGCTTCAGCTTTATCAAGGAAAAAATCCTTTAAAATCGTTTCAATAATTTCACTATAAATAAACACGGTTACAGGATTTAGAACTAAAAATTCTACTAAAAGAACATCGAATATCAGCAAAAGATTTATATAAAAATATAAATGAAACAAAAATAATAGATGTAAGAAATGAAAATGAGTATAAAATGTGTAATTTGGAAGGCTCTATGAACTTTCCCATAGATAAGTTGCATCAAAATATGTTGAGCCTTTTAGAAGAGATAAAAAAATGGGAAAAGGAGGGTAAATATTTTTAAGTGTTATATTGAAATCTTTTTTTTTCTCAGGTTCACGCTGTATCCCGCATATAGCAGGATAGAAGGAACCTAAATGAGACATTGCATGTTCAGTGTGTAATTCAATTCCGCGCTTTCTTTTACGACAGTGGTTAGTAAAAATAATCCATTTCTCCGAGTGGAAATCAAACTCACAATCATTGCGTATATAGTTAAACTAGCGGCTCGCCCACGGCTTCGCCCGCTTAAAATATATGATTACTGATTTCATAAGCACAATTGATTGACAACTATAATGGCTTCTAATATGATTTTTTTACGACATTATCGTCAAAGAATTTTTGATTGTTTTAAATAAAAAAATACGACCATTGTTGATATTTGATATTTATAAAATATACATAAAGCTAATTATTTATTACACGTATATATTTTTGTAACTTTATGTTCTTTTTACCTATATAATATACTCTGTTAAATGTGCTGATGTCAGTGAATAATTTAATTTACTCATTCAGAAACAGCCTTAAATGTTAAATTATTGATTTGAAGGATTCATAATATTCTTTGTAAAATAACTGTAATAATTGCATATTAACTCCTGTACAGTTTTTAAATTAGTTACATATATTATATGAACGAACCAACCAAAAAATCTTTGTATTTACTTGATATTTCTTTCAAGATCGTTCTTTATCTCTGTGTTGAATTAATTACGACTTAAACTTAACTGTTATGATTTATGAAGGTAATCTCCACTAACAATTCAATGTGGCAACAAAAAATGTGGACAAAAATATCGACAGACAGACAGACAGACAGACAGATAGACAGACAGACAGACAAGAAATTCAAAAAAATCTTTTTGCTTTCTATTATTCTTTTTAAGTGTCCCTGTATCCATTTCAGTCAAAATTACTAAATGTACAGACAAAACATTTTTACTGTCTTTTTCTGTAACATTTTGAACACATTTATATTTAAACCCCTTAGACTTTACAAAAAATTTAATAGACTGTACAAAAACATAACAAACTGTATAAAAAGCGCATCAATTTTTTTTTGTTTTTTTCAGTAACATTCATATGTAGAAGAGGCAACGATTCACAAATTGTAGCTAAAAAGGTATTAGACTTACTAGAAGAAGGACACAGGTTCAAAGTCAAAGATCTAGTAGGAGGACTACACGCGTGGTCGAAATATGTTGATAATGATTTTCCCATATATTAAAATTGTATATAAGTATATGTATAAATTGTTTTACTTAGTTATTGGGGACGTTGATCAGAGTTCGCTTCGCTCGCCATTTCCTACGACAAAAAAATGAAAAATGAAGTCTCTTTAAAATGCAATAATGTAATTTATAATAATGTTTAAAATTACTCTTCCCTCGTCTCTTACCTCTGCCGTACCATCCTTTTCTGGAACCATTTTGGCGTATTGTTGTGCCCCTATTTGATAGATTTAAATAAAAAAAAAACAGCTTCATGCTGTATTCCGCACACAGCAGGGTAGGCAGAGGGAACCTAGTGTTAAAACACTCCTTTCCCCACTTTCCGCCGAATTCTGTTGGCGAGTCGCGGAACTCAACGCCGCGCTTTGCCTCAACACCATAAATGAGAAGAAGCGTAGAAATGGAAATATAAGGTCGGGGCAAAAGTATTTTCGTATTGTTCATACAAAGGAAAATATTTTTATAAGGCATAATTTTTTATTTATTTATAATATGTATGTGCCATGATCCCATTCCTGTAGAAATTAAAAAAATCTGACAGGTAGTGTTCACAGTATTTTTAAACATTTTTAAAGTGTTATTCCACACTTAGAAATGAAAAATACTTATTTAGAAAACGTATTAAAATTTGAACGCAGCGGGACTCGAACCCGCGCCTCCTGGAAACCGACCAGGCGCTCTGACCACTAAGCCATGCGTTCTCGCCAAGCTACTAATAATAAATTAATAATAATAAAGGATATTGTAGGAGATAGATGTAAGTTCGATCCCCACTTGGAGGATTGAATTGAATTTTTCTTTCCCCGCTAAGATAACAAGACAGTACGTCATTGAGTTTCACCTTAGCACATAATGTTTCGAATTTGGGCGGAAAGCGGGGAACAGTGTTATGACTAACGGTTTCGCTCTGCCTGTTCTGCTACATGCGAGATACAGCGTGACGCTGAATAAAGAACTATTTATAGAAATATACATCCATATAGGGTATTCTCTACACGTGTGAAATAAATCTGACTTAAATTAAAGCTGTTTCTGACTCACTCCCATTTCACAATTGCTACCAAATGACTGTCGGAACTTCCCTAAAATTAACTAAAATAATCAAAAAGGTAATTTTAACCGATTATCAACCCTATTTCTGTTACTATAAGAACTATATATTATAACAGTAATTGTAGGTATAACATTGTAAACAAAACAGTCAATTTTCCACTCTATTTCTATATTTATAAAGACTTAGAAAGGTACCCACATTATTATGAACTCTATTGCATTAGGTAAAAGAACTTGTTCATTTTTACTTGAAATTCAAGAATTACTTACTAACTTTTCACTTGGCTCTGTCTGACCTAAAATATTGCAATGTAATATAAATATTGCAATGTAATATAAACATTTAGAATAAATTATTTTTATTCAACGAAAGTGAAATAACTGAGTGTCTTGACACTTGATTCTGTCTACCCTGCTATATGAGGTGCTGCACAATTAGTGAAAAAATTAAATTAAATCAGCTTCACGCTGTATCCCGCACACAGCAGGGTAGGCAGAGGGAACCTAGTGTTAAGACACTCCGTTCCCCACTTTCTGCCGAATTCTGGAGGCATTGCGTGTTGAGGGGCAGAACTCAACGCCGCGCTTGACCTCGACACCAGAGCGAAGAAACGGAAATATAAATTTAAGTAAATATTTCATCTCCTTGAGTGGGGATCGAACCCACAACCAGTCGATTTTCCAGTCCCACCTCGTGCCGCTGCGCCACGACTGGCCTCACCTACCAACCTACCTACCAATATAAACAAACGCAATAAACAAACGGACAATTTGGTTTTATTATATTACAAACAGCTCATTTTTAGGGTTTAACCTGATTGGCCAATTTGAAAGATGCGCGCGCAAAAATATTAGGAATAATGTGACTTTCAGCCTTGTATTGTGTACATTGCTTGTTTTTCGGACATTTTTATAATAATGGAAGTGTTAGTCGGTTCATATTAATAGCGTGTTCATCTAAATAGTGTAAAGATATACGAAAAGGTTTATTTTTACACTTTCTTCCGAGTTCTGGAGGCATTGCGTGTTTGGTGGCGAGATTACCAGCCAGTCGTGGCGCAGGGACACAAACGTTCGACTATAAACGCAACAGATTGTAAGTTCGATGACAACACTTTTTTAAATTATATTATGATAGTATAACGTCCCGTAGATATGTCTTTTTTCTTACCACCACAAAAACTTTTTTTTACAGGTGCAATAGAGATAAATTATCAAAAGCATCAATGTATAATAAACGCAACATTTACTCAACTTTCCTTCAGAACACAATGCT
Organism: Heliconius hermathena; assembly: GCA_013403705.1. Classification (NCBI taxonomy): domain Eukaryota; kingdom Metazoa; phylum Arthropoda; class Insecta; order Lepidoptera; family Nymphalidae; genus Heliconius; species Heliconius hermathena. The sequence continues at coordinate 339,416 of JAAIXJ010000256.1, read as the reverse complement.
CTATTCATTCCTGTAGAGATAGTCTTTAGAGCTAGTTTGGAAACGCGTTAACTCGTTTGAATACTCGTTGTCAGGCACTTTTTTCTTTTTTCATAAAAGTTTCAAAATTTATGAATTAAAGTTTTGTATTTAACAGTTTTCAGAAAAAAATAAAATAATTCATTTTCTTAATTTTACTCTTAATAAAAAAGATCAATAAAATATAAAGAAAAATGCTGAATTTATTTAATTTTCAATATAAGAAATGAATTTTAAAATGTGAATTATAATATATTTTAATTTAATTTAAGCTTTCAAAACTTAAACAGTTAAATTTAGTTAAAAGTGTTATAAAAATAAAACTTTGCCTGCACAAAATACTTCTTAATATTATAATTATTATTATAAAAAAAGGGGCATGATTTTACAATAATATATTTTTAAAAAAATATTTAGTAAATAAAGATGACAATATAAGGAATAATACATCTACGAAACCAATTAAATACTACTAAATTAATGAAAATCAAAAGAAATCAATGAAAGTCAAAGGAAATCAATAAAATGGCGAACATCGGCAAAGTGTTGGCGACAATCAAAGCTGTTATAACTCGCTTAGTTTTCGCTTGTCACGGTATTATAGCTATATGGCAGGTTACTGTGTTCAAGAATAGCATAGTGTATTGGTACCTTGCTTCTCCTATACTTCTTCTTATTTTTGAAGGACTTTTCACTCTTACTATAAAAGAGAATCAAGAGTGGAAATGGTAAGTTTCAAATTTTACCGTTTTTTTAGCTTCTTGCTGTATCCCGCTGATAGCAGGGTAGACACATAACGTCATCATCTATTTTTCAAGACAATGGGTGTGGCGGAGCTCAACACCGCGCTTTGTCTTGTTATCAGAGCGGGGAAGTGACTTCTCCGAGTGGCAATCGAACCCACAAATGTCGTGCTTACCGTTAGACGCTATGCCACAGCGTCACATGAGCAGTTTTTCACTTTAGAATTTTTTTATATTCTAGATATTAACTGTAATACTCAAGATAAGTGAAGCCTAAACGAGCGTTCTTTTTCTCACATTTAAATGTGATATTAGAAAAATCTTAATTATAATCCAATTGCCGCTCATTTTGAAACATTGCGTGCCGAGTAGCGTAACTGAACACCGTGGTTAGTTTTATTTTGCGGTTTATTTTTTTGACATAAGTACTTGCCTACTCTGCTCTGCGAGAAAAGTCGTGAAACTGCATTTTTTTCTTTTTTTTTTTTGAACCTTTTATTTAAACAAAATCTGTATACACAAATTAGTAATGTCGTGTTTAAAACTTGTCTAAATTTCTAACTAAATAGCCATTTGGTTCCAATTAGGGAATTACAAGAGAGGGTGCGGTGATGACACGTCGCCGGAAGTCTCTTTAGGCCCATTAGCGTTCAAAGAATTGTACTACTTCCTGTATGGTGATTTGCTTTTTATTTATTTATTTATATATATACGTACACTCTGTAGGTGTAATGTTTGCTTTCTGACTATATACGCGATAGTTGTGGGTTTGTTCAGTCTTATCAATCAGTAATTAAATAAGTGATTTGAAAAATAGAAGTTCCGCCTCGTTTTTTGCGCCGGTTTTTCTCAGGTCTTACTAAGTAACTTTAGACTCCTGTGTCCTCCTTTTTATTTTTATGTAATGTTATTTAAGTGTATGTAAATGGTTGGTTATTACTTATTTTAGTACGATTATACAACTAATAATAGTAATTTTTATGTTTTATAATCTCATTTGATTTGCATATATATATATATATATATATATATATATATATATATATATATATATATATATATATTAGCGGCCTGCCCGCGGCTTTGCCCGCTTGAATTAGATGATTATTCATTTAAAAAAGATTTAAGAAAGATTATTCATTTAAGAAATAGAGATATTACAAACAGCCTTAATTATTAATTTATTTATTTGGATAAGTATTCACTATATTCTTTGTAAAATAACTTATATTAGCTCCTGTACAGTTTTTAAATTAATCACATATTTTAAGTAAATATATAATTGGTATACAGAATATACATAGAAAGCACGTTATTAGGCATTTTTATATAATCTATGAAATAATCAATATTTTCGGTCAAGTTCAAGTCGTACTCATGACCCGAGAGTTTCGTACCAGTTTCAAGAATGGAGATACACCTGTCTCATAACTTATTAAAGTTGTCCTTTTTTATCAAATTAAGTACAGATTAAAATTTGTACCTAATAGTTTTTTTCTGTGACACAAATACAAAAAGTTGTCAATCTTTGAAAAATAATTTTGGAATTTTCCTTTATACGTGCCGTACCGTAGTTTTAACTTCTTAACAAATTTCGTAATTGTGTATCAACGGGAATTGTATAGTTTTGATAGAAAATGCGACAAATAACGATGCATAAACCCTCATAGTTTATCGTCATTTGATTGCGATGATTTAGAAGATAGATTTTTTTGTGCTCTAAGGGAATATAGACTTGAACATTGAGGTATCTAACCTTTAAGCGATCTTGTACAAAATACTCTTGACAGACAGACAAACGACAAAGTTATCTTAAAAGGATTTTGAGGTGTTTTTGTACTCTAAAATACCCTTGGCACATACATACATGCAACATACAGGTAAGTTATGAAATAATACTGCGGGATATTTTTACAGTGTCAGAGCATTTTTTTCTTGAGATATTTATTTTTTATACGTTTTTTAAAATAATATTAATAACAAACGAACGAACGGACTGAAGAACCTATTCAAAACATTTCTTTGAATATTAAATCATT
>JAAIXJ010000256.1:240638-334160 GCA_013403705.1 Heliconius hermathena | reverse complement strand
ATTTAACAGAGTATATTATATAGGTAAAAAGAACATAAAGTTACAAAAATATATACGTGTAATAAATAATTAGCTTTATGTATATTTTATAAATATCAAATATCAACAATGGTCGTATTTTTTTATTTAAAACAATCAAAAATTCATTGACGATAATGTCGTAAAAAAATCATATTAGAAGTCATTATAGTTGTCAATCAATTCTGCTTATTAAATCAATAATCATGTATTTTAAGCGGGCGAAGCCGTGGGCGGGCCGCTAGTCTCTTAATATATAACCTACAGAAACCATTTTAGTATTTAAAAATGAAAAAAAAAAACGAAATTGATACGAAAGCAGAACGGTAAACGTTTAAAGTTACGCAAAAATCATATATGACTATATTATAATCTAATATAGCCTAAATGCTGCCGAGACCTAATAACTAATATATTCAATGTACACACATTTTTTTTACTGTTGCCTTGCTAAAATTGTGATCGGGTGAAGTGAACGAAAGTTGAGAGGGAGATATAAGTTACTGGAGATAGAAAAAGAGAGTTATGTTTCGTTTATTACTTTAGGGGTAAGAGAGAATGGTGCGAGCACAACTTTTCTTTCTCTCTTTCTTTAATAGCCAGTTACGTTTCATGTATCCAAATTTCTGGATATCATATTTCCTCAATTATTAGTCAATAACAAAACTTAAGTTTCGCCATCTATTCTTCTATTCTCTATACTAAAAGTATAAGGTTCAAGAGTTTGTTTATTTGAACGCGCTGATCTCAGGCACCACTGGTTCGAATTGACATGAAACTCTTTCTGTGTTGAGTAGTTATTATTTTAGATGTATGTGCGAGATACAGCGTGAAGCTGCCTTTTTATATCGTTTTTTTCACTTAATAATGGATAAAGGGGTAGTTTATTTTAGGTCGAGGGTGACATTTTAGTTCTTTGTGAATGATCAACAGAGCCTGACAGTCCTTGACGCTTGGAAGTTAGAGGTTAACTGAACGAACTGTGACAAAGTCAAAGTCAAGTTAAATGACGTCACGTTTGAACGATGGTTGTGGGCTCACATTTGATCTCGGGGATGTTTTTGTTTACACTAATGATATGAAGCTGAAGAATTTATTCAGTTGATCGCGTTGATCTCAGGAACTAGTGGTTCGATTTGAAGTTTGTTTTTGTATCGGATAGCCCTACCTATAGAAGCGGATTTAATTGATCAATGCGCGCGAGGCCACAAGCAAAAGTTTAATTTATATAATAACTAGCGGCCCGCCTGCGGCTTCGCCCGCTTAAACTACATGATTATTGATCTCATATACAAAATTGATTGACAACTAAAATAAATTCTGATATGATTTTTTATTACTTTAATCTGAAATATCCTAATATGATTTTTTCGATATCATCGTAATTTCTATAAGAATCTCTGGTTATTTCGAACTAAAAAATACAACCAATGTTGATATTTGATATTTATAAAATATACAAATTATTTATTATACGTATATATTCTTTAACATTACGTTCTTTTTACCTATGTTATATTTTTTTAAAATTCTGTTAAATGTGCTGAGGTTAGTTAATAATTTTATGTACTGCTTCAGAAACAGCCTTAAATGTTAAATTATTGATTTGGGTAATAATTCATAATATTCTTTGTAAAATAACTGTAATGTTTGCATATTAACTCTTTTACAGTTTTTAAATTAGTTACATATATTATTAGCTAAATGTACAATTGGTAAATATGTAGTTATTACAGAGTACACGTAGAAAAGATGTTTTTAGGCATTTTTATATAGATTTATTTCAAACAGACGAACGAACCAAAAAATCTATGTATTTATAATACTTGATATTTCTTTAAAGATCAAATCGTTCTTTATCTTTGTGTTGAATTAATTACGACTTAAACTTAACTGTTATGATTTATGAAGGTAATCTCAACTAACAAATCAATTTTGTTTTCTTTATTGTATAAAATGTTGTTTAATAGTGCTTCAAAAATATATATTTTTATCAACAGTCATATAACCAAGACGTTTCGAATGTCATTCTTTAGCCAGGAATCATACCAGCGCGATTGCTACTACATTCGCAGGCAAGCTAATGCCTTGAGTTCATTCAAATGATAACTTTTTTTAATGAGCCGATTTTGATGAAACTTTAATTGTTAAGTTGAGTTAAAACAAAGCTATTGGTGAAACTTTTAAGTAAATTGGTTCAGTACTTTCAGAGAAAAATGTGACCATACATATCGACAGACAGACAGACAGACAAGAAATTCAAAAAAAATATTTTTGCTTTATATTATTCTTTTTAAGTGTCCCTCTATCCATTTAGTCAAAATAACTAAATGTACAGACAAAATATTTTTACTGTCTTTTTATATATAGAGATAGATATAATAATAACATTTTGTCTACAGGTTCTGCCCATCTGTTTTCATCTACTTAGGTCTTGTTGTTCCTGCAATATGGCTGCTGGAACTACACAAAGTGGACTTAAGATTGCAGAAGAAAGCAAATAGCACATATGCTGTTATTGAAGTAAGTATAGGTATATCAGTGATCTCTAGATATACAATAAAATATCAATAATCTGGAACTGTTAAAGACTTTTTAGATACCGAACATAGTCGTATGGATAATAGTAGCCGGGTGGTACGAATCCATCCCAGAAGAGAATAGTGTCCACCCCAGAAGGGGTTTTAATTACAACAATTGGGTAGAGCGTGTGGAACGGAGTGTCTTAACACTAGGCTGTCTCTGCTTACCCTGCTACGAGGGCAAAGCGTGAAGGTGCTTTTATTTATTCATAGCACGAGCATTTTTAATTGACACAAGCATATTTGAGGCCGTTGTAAACGCAACGGTTGTGAGTTCGATTCTCACTTAGGGGAATAAATTATTTAATATTTTCATTTCCTCGAGGCCAGTCGTGGCAAAGCCGGGCACAAAGTGTGACTGTAAAACCTTCTAGTTGTGGGTTCAATCCCCACTCGAGGAAATTAAATATTTATTTACATTTGTATTTTCATTTCTTCGCTCTGGTGCCGAGGTAAAGCGCGGGGTTGAGTTCCGCCACTCAACACACAATATATCCAGAACTCAGCAGAAAGTGGGGTACGAAGTGTCTTATCACTAGGTTCCATCTGCCTACCCTGCTGTGTGGGATACAGCGTGAAGCTAATTTAATTTATTTTTATTTTCATTTCCTTGCTTTGGTAACAAGACAAAGCTTGGTGTTGTGTCACTCAACACAATGACTTGACAAGTGACGGAACGGGCGGTCTTAACGCTAGGTTCCCTCTGCCTACTCTACTACATATTCTCTACACAATCATTTTTATTCAAATCTATCAACAGACGGAAATATCAATCCCAGGAGCGACAAAAATACCGACAGACATGTGGGTGACACTCATCGAGCAGTTCCTGATGCTGACCCTCATCGTGGGAAGGTGGCTACTGCCAAAAGGAGACTTGACCAGAGACCAGCTCAGCCAGTTACTATTGGTGTATATTGGTAAGTACCTACAATACATTATAGAGATAATAAGAGATGATTTGACTGAAAATTAGGCGGAGAGTGCTGCTATCCCGGGAAATAAATGTAAAAATGTGCTTTTATTAATTTATATCTTTGAGAATTAAAAAAAACAATCGTCGATGTTAATTAGTTTGAATTTTGTTTTTAGTCCATTTTTACTAGCCAATTGATAGAGTACTTAAGGGCGAGCTACTCTCGCCCCTGCCCGCTCGGTGACACTGTCAAGACTGTACCAAGTCAACAGCAATAAAGCCAATTCGAAAAAAAATTTAACATGAACTGTAATACAAATGATGGATCCTATATAAAATTTATAATAACGCAATGGTCGTGGATAGGATGACCATTCGGGGGAATATATTTTATTTGAATTTCCTCACTCTGGTAACTAGACAAAACGCAGCGTTGAGTTCGATATATCTCAAAATCTGGTAGAAAGTGCACAACAGAATGTCTTGAATCTCATTAGGTTTTCTCTGCTAATTGGCAGATAAGTCATTATTTCACCATTTTTTTGTATTTAGGTACAGCAGCAGACATAATAGAATTCTTTGACTCCTTCAAAGATGAGAAGGTGGCTACTGAGAAGGTGCTCGTTCTCCTGACCCTTGCCATATGGTCGTGGTCTCTGATGCAGTTTACGGTGGTTCTCACCGCCACCAAGTCCAGGAAGTCACGGGGAACAGCTCATAGGTCTGACATGTACGTATGTGATGCACGCATGCACATGCTTGGGTAAAGGTCATGTACTGGAAAATGGGTGTTTTTTAAATTATTATATTACTTTTTGGTTATATGGTTTGGGGTAGAAAAAAGTAATAAAAACATTTTCTTTTAATTCAGAGATTAGAGAAGAATTTGTGTTAGAAGATTTGCTTTGCAATAGTATTGTAATTAAAATTTTTCAATAAACATAATGAGGAACTAATGCCTAATAGTAATGACTAAATAATTTATTTATTTATTTTCGGACTTTAGTTCCTTAGTTTTAGTATATGTTATTAATTTTGAAATTCAAGATTTTCCAGTATATGTACCCTCTAGCCCACTTCACATAACATACATAATATATATTCTTCACATACACATTTTATTTTGTTCAAATATTGAATTGTCTGTGGTAAAAATTAAGAACAATTTCTTTTATTATCTTTACACGTTTACATTTCTTTCCGCGTACTAGGGTAGGCAGAGGGAACCTAGTGTCAAGATTCTCCGTTCCTTACTGTCCGCCCAATTTGGACACATTGCGTGTTAAGTGGTGGAACTAATCGGCGTGTTTTGTCTACAAGATCGGATAAATGAAAATAATTTAAATATAATAATAAAAAAAAAAAAGCGTGAAGCTAAATATAATAATCCTGGACTAAAATATATGTAGAGGTAAAAAAAACCCATAATGCCATCACTAGTTTAATAAAGTGACATCATTTTATGACACCATATATTTCTTACCATAGACAGTTCTTAAGCCAGCTGCACTCAGACATATCAATTAGCGTTTAATTAACATTAAAAGAACCACACCAAGCAATTATCAAAATTATTTCAGTTCTAAAAAAATATTTTAATTTTTTTTATAAGGTTAAAAAAATCCTCGGATTTGACTTAAAGCCTATGTCAAGGCCAAAAAAAATACGTTTTTCATCTTTTAAGTAAAGATTTTTTTGTCAAACATTAGAAGTTCCTAATTTTTCAGTCAAACATAAAAAAATATACGTTTTCTTTGAAATTGTATTCAAAAGCGACTGACAGACTTGGTCAAACGTATATTTGTTTACAAATAATCAATTATAAGAATGCAAATTATTTTTCTTATTTTACAAAACGTGCCCGACATTCAGAAAAAAAAATGTGAGCCGAATGAAAATGAATGAAAACGGCATCTTAAGAACGGTCTTAGACTCGAACTTCGGGCACGTCATGTAAATTAAGCAAACTGGACAAGCGCGAGTTGGGCTCGCCCATCGAGGGTTCCGTACAAAAATTGGAGGTCTGACGCTTTTTCTGAAATTCAAGCTTAGCTTAGCCAGAGCCCTATTCTCCTTGATACCTTTTTTTTTCGTGAGGAAATCCTGTTACGGATACCGGCCCGAGTGGGGACTCGAGCGGGTTATGTGGGACTCGCGGACTGGCAGATGTAGGTCGTCCGAATACCCACTAAAACCTCACGGTGCTCCTCCTCGACCGCCACTGGCCGCGAGACGCGGGGACAATAGTCGTCCGCGAAACGCGGCGGTGGGGACCTGTAAGGTACATCGCAGAGTCAAGGGTGTGTGGTCACCCTCGACGGCCTGCTCGGAGTAGCGCGCTGGAGCAACCTGCGTGCGACTACTCGGGCCAGGTTAGTAGGCGGTCAGCTTCCCCAAGCTGACCGCCCTCTGGCTCATTAGGGCGGAAGGCGGCGATCGTGTGCCGCCCTCCGGCGACCCGGTCTCTTACGGCGGATGGCAAGTTCGGCAATAGCCTCCCTCGCCCGTTCCGCCGACTCCTTCTCGAGCCCCACTGCCTCGCAGAAGGAGGAGACCGCATCCCACGACGTCTCGCTGCCGACCATGGCCTTGATCACGGCCGGTAGGGAAAGGTCGTCCCCTATGACGTCGCGCAGAGCGCGACGTTGAGACGCCCAGGCTGTGCACACCTCCAACGTGTGTGTAATGTGTGTCGCAGTGGTGGCAGCGAGCGTCGGGCTCCCTCCCTGCGATCCGACACAGGTAACCCCTGAAGCAGCCATGCCCCGTGAGTACCTGTGTCGTGCGGAAGGTTAGAACGCCGTGACGCCGCGCTAACCACTGGCGAAGCACTGGACGAACAGCCTCGATCGTCAACCGGCCGGCAGTTGGTGTCGCCAGCCGGGATTCCCACACTTGCAATGCGGCTTCCCGCTCCTCCTCGGTGCGGGAAGTCGCATACTGGGTGGTGTAAAGTTGGCCCGCTGCGGGAATAGCGACGACAGAACCCCTCGGAAGTTGGAGTGTCTGCGTCAGTGGTGGTGCCCAAGCCCGTAGCTTACCAAGTACCATACGGTAATTCGTGCCAAACGGGTCTTGGTCTATCCCCGCGATCATCTGGTCGTGCGACTCGCTTTCACACGACCGATTTCTTCCTGCAGCTGCGTTCTCGCCTCGACATAGACCTGGTACAGACGGTCTTCCTCCTCCTGTACCTTCTGTACCCGTCTGCGATAGTGGCTGTACTGGCGTCTCGCGTCAACGCAGATGTTACGCAGTTGCGCGATCTCCCACGACCACCAGTACACTTGCCGCCGCTGAGGGCGGCGCCTGGAACGGGGCATTGACGCGTCACAGATACGCGTCAACGCCCCCTGCGCCCAGGATGCGGCGTCTTCTCCAGACGCCAAATTCTCCCTGATACCTCACTCAATTAGCGTCAACCGGTAGTACCCTTTTAATTTTGAATTTCAGGATTGAGAACAACCTAAACCTTTGCGTGTGAAAAAAAAATGAGTGCATAACTCATTTTTCTTAAATGAACTACAATTATATGTTTGTAATATTGATTATTTATTTAAAAAAAAATATTTGTAATAAAACCAGTCAAGCTCTAGTATATATTATATATATAGCATAGATATATAGGTTTTGATTGAAATTTCAGCAAAAACGATGCATAAATCCTTGTACTTTTTAACCGATTTCTGTAAGAAAAGGAGGTTATCAATTCGACTGTTTTTTTTTTGTTTGTTTGTTACCTCAGAACTTTAGACTGGGTGAACCGATTTTGATGTTTTTTTTTTATTTGAAAGCTAGTTGTCTTGTATTTTTTTATTGCGTTGACTTAGAAGCTTAATTTTTTATGTGCTCTAAGGGACCGTAGACTTAGATATTTAATATTAATTTCACCTTGATACCTTCACGCGATGTTGAGATAAATGGCCTTGATAGAAGGGCAGACGGTAAATAAAGTGATCCTATCTTATATATAAGCGTTTCGTTTTATACTTTTACGGTACGGAACCCTAAAATTACATTTCATTATATCTAATGTAACAAACTGTAACATTATAATTTTCTTTTTTGACTAAGGCTTTAAGTCAGACCCGTGGATTGAGGGAGCTTTGGAGTTTGACTATTACATATATAGTGGATTCGAACCCGCACTTCAAATATATAGCTATGTTATAGATAATGAATGATATTGATGTTTGCTTATAAGCTTTTCATTTTTAATGTAGCTTAGTAGCCAAGTGTAGATTAAGAAACAACGGTGGTGCAGCCTGTATTTTTATAATTTAAAGTGTAATAATAATAATATATTCTTTTATTTATTTAATTTTAAAATATCAAATTATTATTTTTATTTTTTTTATATTTAAAGTACCTTAGAACTCAAGATTGTAGTAATGTCTGATTGTATCTGATTGCGTTAGATTCGGTCATACGCTCTACAAAATTATAAATATATCTACGAGTATATAATTTCTTAAAACAGCATGGCTCACATTTTTTCCCGCAAAGCCGTACAGGCAGAGGGAACATAGTGTTAGGACATTTCACATGATGTAGGGAATGAAATATCTCAACATTACCTTGCTTGCTATATGAGAGTTAAAGTGGAAACCAACAAAAAAATGTTAACAATCGATACAAGTATAATATATTATAAAAACAATTTTTCAATTTCAACGCGTGATACCATAGGTTGGCGCGTTCAACCAGACAAACTCTTTATAATATCGGCATAGATTACTAAAAATAATATATGGGTTGTACCACTTTCGTATCTTTGTATATATTTGATTATTTATACTATGCTTTTTGCTACTTTAAAATATAAATGTTGTAAAAATTGTGCTAATTTTGTTTTTTTTTTGTGTTTAGTTGTTGGTTACTTTTCTGGGGATCGTAGGTTCCTTATATGTTAAGAAATTACGTTATATTTAAGTATGTATGGATTTTTTTATCTATTTTCAGTGCAGCAATGTAAGTATGAGCTATGTTAAATTAAAAAAAATCGTAAAATAAAATTTTGTTTACAGTGTGTTCTTATAAAGCAATTATGATAAAATAAAAGAAATATATTTGTGGAATATACATAGGTTCCTCTTTAACTAATAGTGACGTCACCTCTTCACTAATAGAGCTACTAAACGTGATGTTCAAATCTCACATTCTAGATTTATATTTCATATATTATTATTATTAATATGAAAATTGGAAACTAATTATCACTATTATTAGTATCTCCTATCTTAATATTATTTTCGCTACGAACGAGGGTAGGAAATTCGACGTAGCTTGTTGACATTCGCTTGGTGGTTAGAGCCCTTGGGCGGTGAACAAGAGGCGAGGGTTGAGTTCATCTATAATATAATTAATAATATTTTTTTAAATTTATTTTTATAAAAGAGTACAAGCGCGGCGTTGAGTTCCGCCATTCAATACGCAATGGCTCTAGAATTCGGCGGAAAATGCGGAACAGTGTGTCTTAACACTAGGTTCCCTCTGCCTACCCTGCTGTGTGCGGGATACAGCGTGAAGTTAAAAAAAAATGTATAATTTTATTTTATTCTTCTACAGAAACACGAGCACCGCGTGTTGTTGCTCTATAGAGGTTTGTGCGATAATAATGAATATAGCGCTTCAAGACGCCCCGTTTCTGGCCTTCCGACTTTTGATCATTGCCCATTATAAAATTATCAATTATATGAACATATTCTTCACCTGCAAGAACACTTTAGTGAGTATTTTATTTATTTTCTGTTAATCTACCTCTACCATATATATAAAAAAAATCTTCAGTTACTGAGTAACTGACATACAACAACATAGCTATGGAACTAACGCGACGCTAAGGTTCAACTTGGCGTTGTGGTATCTTGGTGTGTGTAGTGGTTCGAATTTCACTCAAGAGAATGAAATATTTTCTTTGCCTTGCTCTCATAACTAGACATAGCCCGGTGTTGAGTTCCGCCACTCAACACGCAATATTTCGGAAATTCGATAGTGAGGATAAAGTGTGAAGCTTATTTAATATGGGAAAAACATTAAATACTTAAAAATATTTCATTTAGTTACATTCTTTTTTACTTTAAGGTAATTCTACTACAAATATATAGACTTTATGTGCTCCATTTGGAAAAAGTCGACGAAGTTAATAGCGGTTCGGTTTATAGAAAAAGACGCAAACACAAATCCGTTGATAAGAAAGAGAGAGACAAGAAACATAGGTAATGTGATAGAGAGCCGGTAGTTTTAAAGTATTTGTTTCTGCACTTCTTTTACTCTTTATGATATGTTATGTTTTATTGGATACTATTTGCAAGTCTACAGTGGAGCAGCGGGACGGTCTGTAAATGTGATTATTGTGGGTTCGATACACATTTGAGGGAACTAATTATTTTCATATCTTGCTTTGGCGCGTCTTGCGTATTAAATGGAGGCAATCAATGTAGGTAAGATTGATTTCCGCCATTTAATACGCAATGTCTTGATTTAGGGCAGTATGTTGAGAAAGGAGTGAATTAACTCTAGGTTCCCTATGTCCTCTGCCATCTGTCATTATGCATGATAGAGCGTGAAGAAAAAAAGTGAGGAGTGAGACCATTTAACTTTGATATTAGGATTATAAGACGAATAATTTCGAAATCTCATTATTGTATTGAAGGAGTTAACTCGCTTTCACAGTCCGCAGTTTCAGAGTACGCTATCGCTGCTAATATCCTCGCGTATATATATTTTTAAATTTTCTCATTGATATATAATCATAAAAATAATATTTTATTAGTATTACGGCAATGATAATCATTATGTACCTTTTAGAAATCCTTGTGTCGAGCCCTTTCATTTGATACTCATATTGAAGTATTCGAAAAAAATTTGCCATTAAATACAATTATGGCGTCGTACACCCAATGCAATGTTTGATTTTTTTAACCTCACCTATTTATGAACACTTGGTCTGCCAATACAAAGTTAACGATACCTCAATTATGTAAATCTATTTAGCTGGTCTGGAGATATAAGGTAATAAAGAATATTACATGCATATGTACATACATAGGTACATACAAGATATGTGCGAAAAACATAATCCTTACTTCGCAGTTGGAAAAAACGGCATTTAATCGGTTAAGTCGTTTCTGAGATTAGCGTGCACAAACGCACAGACAAACAGATAAACCGACTAAAAGATAAACAGATAAAAAATTTAATTATCATTTAAACAATGAATCCATTATATCGTTTAATGCCCCCAATAACAAATTTTTGCATATATCTTCCATGTACAGACAGCACGTATGTTTATAGATTGAGAAGTGACACATTATGTTTTTCAGGGAACACAAAGTGAAGAAGCATAAGAAGAGACCGGAAGTTGGTGAAACCTCAATATCCATTATAAGCGATAAAAGACAGGACAGGATCGACAGTGGTCGCATACGGTAAGATGATTAAATTGTATATTTAAAAATATTTCACGCTGTATACCGCATATAGCAGTGTAGGCAGATGGGGATCTAGTGTTAAGACAATCCGTTCCCCAGGCACCATCTAATTTGTGTTCAGTAGTGGAATTCAACACGTTCTGTCTACCAGAGGCATGTCAAAATAAAACTGGTCCAAGAAAAAATCTTTTTCTTCAGCAACTGTTCACTGGTGTAAGTCGTAAGAAAAAAAGGCTAGGCCCTACACCCGGAACTCATTGTGTTACTGTAGATTATGGGTTTGCTAGACCGTTGAATTTATTTTTTTAAGATATCAGAAATATTTCTGATATGTATGAGGAAGCAAAAACTTGGTCTACAAATTTTCCACTCCAAAAACTGTGGCTCAAACCTAATTTACCTGCTAGAAATTGGTATATATACATTATATTGTATAATATTGAGGCCAGTCGTGGAGCAGCGGCACGAGGTGTGACTGTAAAACCTGGTGTGACTGGTTGTGGGTTCGATCCCCACTCGAGGAGATGAAATATTTACTTAAATTTATATTTCCATTTCTTCGCTCTGGTGTCGAGGTTAAGCGTGGCGTTGAGTTCTGCCACTCAACACGCAATGCCTCCAGAATTCGGCAGAAAGTGGCGAACGGAGTAACTTAACACTAAGTTCCCTCTGCCTACCCTGCTGTGTGCGGGATACAGCGTGAAGCTGATTTATTTGATTTTATTTGTATAAATAAATAATATTAAATAGCAACTAATTTGTTTCACCGACTTAACTAATCATCTTTAGACTGACAATACTTCCATTATTACATCATACTGACAACTTCCACCATTTTTTGTCCACTATCGCGTGACAAACACAAAGAAGTATCTATATTTATATATACCGGTACGTACCTATATATAAAGAAAGGGTCATTTCAAATTATTTGCCCTAAAGTCGTTTGGCGCTCCCTTAATAGTGAGGCATCGTTGTTTTATCGATAGATTGGATTTTTTTTGCTTTATTTTTATAAAATATGCATTTTTGTGAATTGCGGTGTTAAGCGGATCCTATTACTTCAGAATATTATTAAATTATTCATTTTGAATAGAAAAGTGAATTTAGTAAAAGTAGAAACACGTAAAAAAATTTATACATTTTATGTCAATATTTCAGTAATTTTAAATTATATTATCATAGGTACTTTAGTTTTAAGTTTTTTATATTTGTGCATTAAAATTGATAAATACAATTTCTTTTAATGAAAGATTTCCTTTGTCGCATATTAAGATTCATTATTTTTATTTCCTCACTCTGGAAAACATTGTGGTCTGATGTCTCGAAATTTGGACAGAAAGCGAGAAACAGAGTGTCTTAATATAAAGTTCCCTTTGCCTACCCTACTATGCGGAAAATAATGAAATTGAAAAAAATTAAACATAAAAGAACTATATTTTTGAATGCAATAATAAATAAAAAACAATGATCATGCATATTATCACAAACCCAATCTAAAATATAAATACTTACTTTTTTAATAGAACGATGACCCTACACAAAGTATCGATATCGATAGCAACAAATGTAATATTTGCACAACCCTACAAACAGTGATTTGCTCGTGCCAAGGTGACTCCGCACCCCATTGATAACGTATACCTATCCAGCTTTAGACAAACTGTTTTTTATATTTATTCTATAGGAAGAGGTACTTTAATTAGAAATTGGCTAAAGAATTAGAATAAAAATATGATAAGGAATTGGATCTTACAAAGTTAATTATGATAATTATGAGGTGTATTTATGGTAAAGGATGTAGCTTTACGCTGTATGCGGACGTACCGCGGGGTTCGTAAGGATAATCTAACAACGGCAGAATATTGAGACATTCGATTTCGCAGTATTGCGTGTTGAGTTTCGAAACTCAATGCCGCATTTTGTCTTGTTTTCCTAAAAATAGTTCTCTCTAAATGGGGGAATTAATAGGAAACCCACAACCGTCGTGTTTACCGTCAGATGCTGCTGCCTGTCACTGCTCCACACCTACCTCAATGAAACACTACTGTGTTTTGTTCTCTTTTATACAAAATAGCGATCCAACCGCGGCGTTATCCACATGAACTACAAAATTACTTATTAACTAATCCAAGTTACTTTGTTGTTTTAATAAAATTATCATTTTAACAATATCTATACATTGATAACTAACGTTTCAGACAATTTAATAAAACAGATATTCTACAGTAATTTAGTTAAACAAAATAGTTTATATTGATATAATTTTTGTACCTATATATGTATAAACCTACTGAAATAAATCAAACACAAAATGTTAAAAAGAGTTCTCCAAAATACAATAGTGAAAACAACACACAAACAGTACTGGGTTTAAATCGATTAAGCCGTTTTTGAGATTATAGTGCACAAATGCACAGATAATTAGACAAAGAGACAAAAATCTTCATAATCATTATTTAGGGCTCTATTACATTGTTAAATGAAAGGTATATGAGACAATGGAATAATAGATTTTCTCATATACCTTTCATGTGCAGACAGCGATCATTTAAAGATTTATAAATCAAAAGAAAAGATTTCAAATAGGTCAATTTTACAAGATTTCAATATATCTAACATTTCAGCGAGTGGGAATCGAACTCACATACATAGTCACAGACAATGTCACATTGTGCTGATATAGCATCAATCGTCTACTCGTATATACGTTAAGGTTAAAGTCTACACCCACGGTTACGTGGAACATCTAATAAATCCCGTTTAACGATGTATGCTTATTCTTACTTTGTAGCTTGTGTGCATTGAACGCTGCTTAGAAAATTATAATAAATACTATAAATAGTTTTAAATGAAACTAATTTAACCGGTTTAATCGCGTATATTTAAGATTTTAGATTTTGGAAACCCGACGTTTTGAACACTTTGCAGTAGTCCGTGGTCACGGGTAGACTGAGGTGGCACTCGTCTGTCAGTTGACATAATGACGGGATTCATTACATGTTTCACACCAAGTTATTTGCGGGATACAGAGTGAAGCTAAAAAATTATTGAGTGTGTCATACACTACTCTACGTCATTTCCATATGACTATGCGGGTGAAGCTGCAAGTTAGTTATTAATAATAATGTTTTCTTTTCAGAGCAATAATCTTAACTAACTCAGATGAAATCAAGGAACTAGAGATATCGAAATTTTTCAAGGAACAAGTGACTGTTGATAACGAAAAGAAAAAAGCGTAAGTACATCAGTAGTTGGATTTGTTCCCTTTCAGATTAGAATTTCTTAAAATTTTACCTTGTAAGATTTGAGCGAATTAGATATCTATGTTTTTTTAGCTTCGCCCTGTATCCCGCATGTGACAGGGTAGGCAGAGGACCTCTAGTGCTAAGACACTCTGTTCCTCAGTTTCCGCCAACTTTTCCTGACATTGCATATTGGCGGAATTTAAGACCGCGCTTTGTCTTGTTACAGAGCAAGGAAACGAATATATTAAACTGTGACACGGAGGCCACGCTCCCTTCGCTCGCTATTATGATAAAAAATCTTTTAAAGGCGATTTAATTATTTTTTCACTTAAATTTTTTACTGCTTGCCCTTTTTGACATATCTTCCATAAAAGAAGCGCGATATCTTAGACGCTTTCTTGCATAAAATATATAAAGTAGGCAAATATGAGTTATGACTAGCGTGACCATTCTTTGTTCGTCTCAAAACGAGACATCGGTGTTATAATTTGCAATTTTAATTACATATTTTTAACTATTAGTAACGTTAAACTTTTTCATATTTATTTTTGTATTGGGACTTTTCTTTTTAGGGAAATATTTTTGTTTTTTAGAGTTATTTTAGACGTCTGCTTTTGTTATATTTGTTTTTTTGGGTATAGCTACAATGAGTATGAGTGCATTCGTTTTTTTCTGTGATATTCCATTCAGTGATCTTTGATTCCAAAAACCGTATTTAGGTGCCACACAAACACTCCAATTTTTGCATCCCAACATTATTTCAGCAATATTTCACTGTGTAGCTTTTAAAAAATATACAAGTGAACAAATTTATAACACCTTCCAGATCCAAACGAAAACAAAAAACGGAATCCTCCGAGGAATCGATTAACAATATTCATCATACAACAGACGACTCAGGCATTTGACATCATCGGGTCCGTCGCGAGAGCCCCAAGCGGAGCCCTAAGCGCGACAAGCACGAGCGGCGCGAGAAAAAGAAAAAGCGACACGAATCAAGCGACAGCTCCGACAGTTCGAGTTGAGCGTCTACATAAAAAAATGGTTGGTTTTAAAAAAAATACATTGCCTTCGATTGTCATGTGTCATTTTGGAATGACAGCTGTCAATTTTCTGCGGGAATTTTGGCGTTTGGTGTAAAATTTTTCGACGTTCTTGTGGTGACTGTTTTGCTTAATGTTATAGTGATCTAATTGATATTTTTATTGAAAAAATGTGTATATCATGTGAATGATATAACTTTATTTACATTATATCAGTATATCAGTTGTATAATCAATATAATTTTATGTCCAATAGCCGTCTGATATTCCAAAAATAGAACTATTCATTTTGTGTTTGAACATCTTAAATCAAAGAATAGAACATTTTATATTTAAAACAGTCGCATGTGTTTCAAAATTGAACAAAGATAAATAAAGGTTAGATCACTTTGACATTCACAGATGTATTTATTGAAGAAACAAAAATATTTATAGAAATTATTATAAAATCATTATAGCTTTTATATATATTATCTGTTTAAGTTAGTGCCTTAATAGTTATAGATTTAAAATATTTTTAAATATGGAATAATATATTTAGGCGGAATAGGATAAGATTTTAAGCATATAATTATGTATATTGCAAATGATGGTTATATTAAAAAAAAAGAAAATTACCTAATTTATGTCGAATTATGGTAAATGTTGGCTTATTTCTATAGATATTAATATTAAAAGCTGAAGAGTTTGTTTGGTTGAAGGTGTTAATCTCAGGAACTACTGATAGAGGATAAGCGTTCGGATCACCTGATGATAAGTGATTACCGCCGCCCACGATCTCGTGCAACACCAGAGGAGCTACAGGTACGTTGCCGGCCTTTGGTGGAGATAAACGCTCTTTTTGAAAGTACCCATGTCATATCGACCTGGAAACACTGCCGCAGGTAGGCCATTCCACAGTTACGTGGCGCGTGGAAGGAAGTTCCTACGAAACCGCACAGTAGTGGATTGCCACGTATCCAGGTGGTGTGGATGATATTTTAGCCTGTGACGTACTGTGCGGTTAGAAAATTCGGGGGCAGGTAACAAGTCAAACAATTCCTCAGAACACTCCCCATGGTAAATACGGTAGAGAACGCACAGCGAGGAGACGTCTCTACGCAAAGCCAAAGTGTCTAGTCTTTCACAGATAATGGGTCCCCCCACTGTACGTACCTATATATACGAGTATATGTACATCGCCTCATATAAGGATTTTACTTGATACTCTCAGATATAAAAAAGTATTTTTTTTTATAAATTGAAGAAATATACAATTGTTTTAAAATTATTTTTTACATTACAACTGGAAGCTAAAAATTAAATATGACTAAGGTTTGATGAGTGTTTTATAGGATCAAATATTTTTTAACAAAGTGCCTTAAAAAGAATATTATTAATAAATATCTAATTATAATATCATATTTTTTTAGATTCACACTGTATCTCGCACATATCAGAGCTGGCAGAGGGAACCTGGGAACCTAATGTTATGACACGCCTTTCTTATTAAGATACTTCCGTTCCCGCCACTCAACATGAAGTGTCTCTAAATTAGATAGAGAATGGGGAACGGAGTGTCTTGACACTAGGTTCACAGTATCTACCGTACTGCTGTTTTAAAATATATACAAAAATGTCTAAATTAATATTGTCTTAACACTAGATTCCCACTGTCGGTAGACAGTGGTAGCAGGGTACTGCTGTGTGCGGGGTACAGGGTAAAGCTGATTTAAATTCATATAATAGTATAGATTATTTATTTGTTGTTATTGATAAAGGTCTTTAAATATAAATATTTCTATGTAAAGAGTTTTAGCCTGTTTGTTATTTTAAAAAATAAAGAAATTAGAAAAAAAAATCATGTTTGGATTTTTTCTCACTATAGAAATTACGGTTTAAGGAAATTTTACTATTAGGATACTTGATTACTGATGTGTTTTTTGAAAGATGGCGTTGCGGCACTCCGTGCATGGAATTTCGTACGGTAACGAATCACCAAAGTAGTACTATATGTAACCTCAAATTATAGTAGAATAGTGTTTACTACAGTGTCAACTACATATTTATTTTCCCTTTGTGAAAATGTGTACTTTTGTGCCAAATAAAGTGTTTTTGCGGGGAATTTTATTGCACTGCTTTATTCAGAAAAAATCTGCAGCAGAAGCACACAGAATTCTCGTTGAGACAATGCTTTGTCGAATACAACGTGCAGAGACTGGTTTAGGCGCTTCAAAAGTAATGATTTTGACCTTGAAGACAAAGAGCGTTCTGGAGCACCGACAAAATTTGAAGACAAAGAATTGGAGGCATTGCTTGAAGAAGATCCATGTCAGACGTTAGTAGAGCTCGGGAAAACGTTACAAGTAGATGCGTCAACAGTTTCAAAACGTTTAAAAGCGTTAGAAATGATCCAAAAGCAAGGGCATTGGGTGCCGTATGAGTTGAAGCCGAGAGACGTAGAAATTAATAATATATTATAAATATTTTTTTTCCAGCTTCACGCTGTATCCAGCACACAGCAGGGTAGGCAGAGGGTACCTAGTGTTAAGACGCTCCGTTCCCCACTTTCCGCCAATTTATCTAGGCATTGCGTATTGAGTGGCGGAACTCAACGCCCCTCGACAAAAGAGCGAAGAAATGAAAATATAAATGTAAATAAATATTTCATCTCCTCGAGTGGGGATCGAACCCACAACCAGTCGATTTACAGGCGCACTTTGTGCCACGCCACGCCACGACTGGCCTCGTTAGTTCAATTCAATAATAAATTAATTGTTAAATTATTTTTGTATTGGATAGTCCATACCTCTATCGAGGAAGGCTATATTACATCATCATAATCGTTTTGCTGTAATCCACTGGCCACTATAATTGTGGCATGGGTGTATCTAAATATCTAAAAATATTTTACCTTTGTACAGATGTGTTCGTATAAGGGGTATTTTTTGATAGCAAACTATATATTCTGAGGTGGGCACAATATACTTTGGGGTGGGCTCGACCTACCTGGCCTCTCCCTATTTTTACGCCCATGACCAGTGTTCAGAGTTACCTCACGCTGGCAACGCCGCAGGTTGAATCTAGTGTATATACTTATATTTACATATAAGTGTTACAATTTCAAACAAAACTGGGCTGGTCCATTCCAAAACAAAAAAAGTTTTTTTAATATATTTTTTATTTATACATACATCTTATAATAATTATTTGAACTTATAAATAAAATTATAATATATGTATATTACACACTATTTCGGTATATCAGCGCCATATTTATAATAGAAATATCTCCAGAACATAGCTCGGTCTGGCGTCAGTGGGGCGACGTACTGCGGTTCGATGTTGATAGCCAGGTGGTGGGGGTAGGGCAGCCACTCCCCGTTCGCAGGGTCCGGGGTGGGAGAACTGAAAGAATTATAAAATAATATTAGTCCGGTCCGGATCTGGATTTCATTTTACTTATACATTTAGTTCAATGCAATAGTCCGTGATAACTGAGAAGCTAAACTATTGAAACTAAACTATAATATTCTAAGCGTCGGGTCTCCTAAAATGTATGAAACTAAATAGACTCGATTAATCGGGCTTAACATTATTTTGATGTCAGACGTGGCTACGTCCCACTCGACGATTTTAAATATTTAATAATCTTTCATTATTTTGCTCTGGTAACGAGGCAAAGTGCGGCGTTGAGTTTCGCCACTATACTACGCTACTAACACTACTAACACGCAATGCCTCCAGAATTCGGTGGAAAGCAGGGAGCAAAGTATTATAGTAAATCAAATTAAAATGATTAAATATATTTTTAAATCAGCTTCACGCTGTATCCCGCACACAGCAGGGTAGGCAGAGGGAACCTAGTGTTAAGACACTCCGTTCCCCACTTTCTGCCGAATTCTGGAGGCATTGCGTGTTGAGGGGCAGAACTCAACGCCGCGCTTAACCTCGACACCAGAGCGAAGAAATGGAAATATAAATTTCCATTGGGATCGAACCCACAACCAGTCGATTTTGCAGTCACACCTCGTGCCGCTGCGCCACGACCGGCCTCTAAATATATTTTTAACATGTTTAAAGTGTTACACTTAGGAAAAAATGTATAAAAATTTGAACCTTGCGGGATTTGAACCCGCGCCTCGCATTCTCATCAAGCGGCGTCGAAATTCTCACACACTTGTTACAACTTATTTATATTGTCAGCATTATATGTCGAAGTTTTTAGAACCTGTTAAAAGCATATAAGCTACGTGTCGACGTAGCTTGATAAGAAAGTATTTCTTAGGGTCAGAGCGCTTAGACGGTTCCCAAGAGGCGCGGGTTCAAATCCCACTACGTTAAAATTTTTATACGTTTCCTAAATAAGTATGATTAAATATAGTTTTAAGTTATTTCTCGAGTCGAGCTATATACTCTTAATGGTAAAACACTCTGTTCTCTACCTTCCCCCTATTCTATGACACAGTGCATGTTGAGTGGCAGAACTAAACGCCGCGCTTTACCAAATAATTAATAATTAACTTACCCAAATTTGGCGAAATTCGTCCACATCATTGTCATGAAAGTTATAATTCTTGCATCATTCTCGTCCATAGGTAAGGGTAGCCTTTCCAATTCAAATATATAAAACAGTTCGTCCCTATTTGCCGTAGCTCCTAAACTACTATTCGTTAATAACCTGCCTAAGTTTCTATTGCCAATATAACTGAATATGTATTCATATATTGGCATACCAGAATTATTGGCGTATAACTCCGAAAACAACGAAACTGGTCCCACAAAGGAGAAATCGGTGTTCAAATTGATTATCCCACCCACTAGAACCTCGTCTGAACTGGTGTTAGTGAAAAAGGTCTCTTTTATTATGTTTCTATATTCTTCTTTATCTTCTTCTGGCACTATTAAACTTCTTTGGTCTAAAGCAGTGTAATCCTCGTTCTTTATTCTGTTCATTTGACTAGTTATCGTGTAGTAGTCCAAAGTGCTAGTTAAGCCTTCAACTGTGTTAAGACCAATTATCATCGGCACGGGATTAAAGCTGCAACCTCTTGTAGAAAGTATATTGTAAGGTGTATCTGTCAAAAATGGTTCTTCTCCATCGAAAATTGATTCCACTGACGGTATGAATACAGATTTTGGGTTCATTTGCTTCTCTATGGCTTCTTCTACTTTATTTATGTCAGTTTCTGAATATATTTTGAATAGTTCTTTAGGTTTCTTAGTATTTACTCCGAGTGATTTGGCGACTTGACTAGCTGTGTTGAGAGGTTTTGGGTCAAAAGACTGAGGAGCAAAAGGCGTCCCACTTTCTGATATAACTCTATGGAATAAACCCTTAGTAGATTCGGACATTGTTAAGTAAATAGCAGCTAAACCACCACTACCTTGACCAAAAACTGTCACGTTATCAGGATCACCATTGAAATTATCAATATTTTGCTGAACCCATCTCAAAGCTGCCCTAATATCCTTCAGCCCAGCATTTCCTGGTGCTTCCTTTATGTCCAAATTGAGGAAACCATATACATTTAGCCTATAGTTTATAGTAACGACGACTACTCCGTGACTAATTAGGTACTGAGCTCCATAAAAGCTTGGAGATCCTGACCCAACACCAAAATCTCCGCCATGGATAAACACCATGACTGGGAAAGTGGTATTTAGGAACGATGGAACGTAAATATTTAGTACTAAGCAGTCCTCGTTGTCACTGGGAGCAGCAAGAGGATCATGGGTAAAGAATTGTGGGCAGAGCACATTCGGGTTATTCGCTTTGTAAACTCCTGAAAACTTTGGTGGTGGTGATGGCGCCTGGAAATAAACAATGTTGTGTAAGAAATCAGAATATACATACTTATATATGACAACGTATGATTTTAAATATTATTTTTAAATAAGCGGAAGGTAAATTATTGTGAGGTTACTCTGATCGCTGGTACAAATATTAAAAAAAACAATTTATGTCCGGCATATAGCAAAGTTACCAGAGGGAACCTATTGTTATGACAGTTCGTTAACGAAGCTCTGCTTAAATTTCAAGATGTTGTCTTTCGTTTTATCATTTTACTCGAAAGATGAAAATGGAAATAATTGACTCCCCCGTGTGGAAATTGAATCCACAACCGTTGTGTTTATAATTAAAGTTCTATTATTGAACTTTAATTGTAAACGCAGCGGTTGTAAAAAAATACGTAATATTATACTCACTCTAAATTTCTGTGGTATTCCATATCTTATACCCAAATATTCATAATACAAGCCACTTTCCGACAAATATCCTTCCACTTTTCCTTCATTTGTATCAATAATTTTCGATTTGTCCAAACAAAAAACGCAACTCACAACTGTGAACAAAATTAAAACACCGAAACGGCGCATTTTTATTAAAATTATGAATTAAAAATCACAAAAAACTTGCTTTATATATTGTTAACAATTAAATTATTTAGTAATAATTTTATTAAATATTTAGTTATTGAAATTTGACCGCTATTTAATAAGTTATAAGGTTATAAAAACCATTTTGTTGAAATAAAAGGTAAGATACGTGTTAAGAAAAATCTGTGTACGTGATTTTCTAATATCAGACTTGAAATCTTTAAATGATGTAATGTTTGTTATGTAATTGTTTTAATCTGTTCGAGAAATTGATAATTTATTGTTGAGTAATTATCAATCATTTTTGTCGTTTGAAGTGCAGGTTCAACTTTGGTTGAGGTAAATAAATATTTAAAAATAGTATTTCTTTACTATTAAAATGAAATAGTTTTTTTTTAAATAATGTATTTGAAATATAGATCGTAAGTGTAAATTGTTGTAAATTATATAGCAAAAATTAATTGTTATAGTAATTAATTGTTATAGAAAATCTTACAAAACGAAAAATTCAATTTCTTTTCTTCATTTCTTCATTTTATTTATAATTTTATTGATTGAATATAATAATGAGATTTATCTATTAGTAAATAGAATTTTTAATTTGAATTTTTGGTAAATAGCTAACCAGACAGTCCAAATTAATAAATGTAAATAAAAACCACATCACGCATCATTTATCTACAAAGTTACAATATTTATTATTAAAAAATAATGATAATAAAAATAAATGTGCATTTTAATTTTATTTTAAATTTACTTCGTTGTAAGGTTGAAGTGAAAGTAACACGTTCATTTCCGAACGCATTTTGCCAAACTTTAATTTTTTGACATTTCGTGTGGAGACTGATTCCAAAACAAAAATTGTTAAATATTTTCAAAATATACAGCAATTATACCCTGTTAATACTTTAAATATAAACAGAAACATTAATATATTAATGTTATATCAAAAAAATATAATTAATATACGTTACTTCATATTTGTCTACGTGTTGATTATTTAGTGTGTGATTCACAAAAATGCTACAAACCTAAAACTGTATAACATAAGGCTTAGTGATGAATAAAAAACAGGTGAGAACGGGCCCTCGAATCCGAATAACCAGGCCGGCCAACAGAAAGAAGGAGGAGCCCAAGCAGGACGATAGAAATTATATATACACCTGTCAATACTGTCGCGTGAAATTCACACAAAACAGTCATTTTTTCCGCCACATGACTTCTAATCATCAGAGCCAACAAAAAGAAGCAACTTTCGAATGCCACGAGTGTCAAATTGTGTTTAACAAGAAAAGCAACTTGGATATACATTGTCAAACTCAGCATCAGATAAAAAGCAAATCTAAGTGTGAGTCTTGTGCCATTACGTTCAAATCAAGATACTGTTTGCGTCGACATATGAAATTAAAGCAGATTTTAGCTGAGAATGCCTGCGTGAAATGTCAAAAGAAATTTACAAGTAAGGAGCGTCTGATCAAGCATGTTACAAACAAACATACATTTAAGAATGTTACCTTTGAATGTGATCATTGCTCTTTAAAGTTTAAAGCAAAACAATCTCTATTGACTCATCTAAATAGAATTCATAAGCGATTATGATTTATTGTGTAATTTTTTTTGTAGTATTATTTATTTGTATTTAAAAGTGTATTTTCTTTGTAATACTTACTCTTTTTTTGTTTTTACATAATAATATATGGATTAAGTAAGGCAGTTGTGACAAATTGGCCAGCGACAGACCTCCCTGAACAAAATTTAGGGGAATGATTATATTTCAATTATCTTCATTTGCTTGCTCTGCAAATAATGTCTAAGATTGTTCAGAAAGTGGAGAAGGGAGAGTCATGACACAAAGCTTTTTCTACCTACCTTGCTATAAGTCTGATACACTGTAAGCTAATAAAAAATGATATTTTCATTTGCTTGCTCTAGTAGACATGGCAATGCAGCAATGCAACCAAATGCCGTGGCTTTAGATTTTCCCACTCAACACTGAAGAATTAAGCGGAAAATGGAAAGTGGAGTGTCTTAATTTAAATTAATAAGAAACATATTTGTTTACTTTTAAAAATAAAATTAATTGATAAAAATATTTTAAGTATAACTTAAATTTTTGTTTAGTTAATATAGTTTTATTTACATATTATGTACTTATATACTCATGTAAACATTCTTTACTTTTAATGTATTTATTTGTGATTCTAAAATTAATAAGAGCTTAAAACTGTTTAAAAAACATAGAAATAACTTTTATTTTTTTTAATCTACATTGTATCACGCATATAGCCGAGTAAGCTCAGGGAACTCATTACTATGACACTCCAATCCCCAACCACCATCCAATTTTTAACACATTGTGTGTTGAGTGGCAGAACTCAATATTTAAAATAATTCACTTCCCCAACCAATAGTCAAACTCGGAGAAGTTATGTTTACATTCAGTTGCTGTGCTGCTGCACCGTAACTGTCATAGTTACATTGAAATGATTATCATGATGTATTGTAGCCTATAGGCTAAAGTATACATGGACTATATAACAAAAAAAATCTATTTGAACTAATAGGTCCTGAGATTAGCACATTCATCAAAACAAACTCATAAACTTTATAGTATTACTATAAATAGTATAAATTGAATAACAATTTCAATCAAAATTATTTAATTTTGTATAATTTCTTATCTATATCATTGTCATAATTTTTTTAAATTTTTTTTTCTTAATATCTGTCATATATCTGCATATAATTTTCCTTATCGTTTTTCTCATTTTACATAAATAAATGTATTCTTTGAGGCCCTATTGATGATTGCGGGTCGAATCTTTACTTGGAGAAATGGAATTATTTTCATTTCAACACTCGGGCAAGTTAAAGCGTGGCGTTGAATTCCGCCACTCAATATTTAAAAAAAATTGTGCTCTATAAGGAATGGAATGCCTTAACATTAGGTGCCCTCTGTCTAGACTGCTATATGTGGGAAACAGCAAGAAGCTGCTGATTTAATAAAACAGTCATATTATTTTGTTTTATAATCCTATTGTATTGGATACATAAGTGTTTCTTACTTATAAGTTAAATAAAAAAATATTAATTTCAAATGAAATTCATTTTCTAGTTAATAAATTGTCAATTTAAAGCATACACTTATTTATATTGCCTGCCTTTTACTAGTTGTATTATATTCCAAATGTGTCTCATTTACTGACAATATATCAAATGATTGTAGGATATTTCAGCTACACATTATCTCGTTTGGGGCAGGGTAGGCAAAGGGAGCCTAGTGTTAAGACACTCCGCTCCACACTTTCCGCCCAAATCTAGAAGTATTGCGTGTCGAGTGGCGGACACGCGGAAAAAATGAAAATATTAAATATTTCATTTCCAATTTCCACTCGAGAGGGAATCAAATCTAAACCTGTCGCATTTACAGTCACAAATGCCCCAATCATCCTTAAATATTTTTTTTCCTGCTCTGGCCAAAGTGTCGCGTTAAGTTAGACTTAAAATGTGCAGTTCCAGTTCCCTTTGCCTATCATGACATACGTAAACAAAAAAATGATAAATCCAAGATTAGTTTTCAACAATATTTCTTCCTTATGTAATTTTTTTTGTGCTTTTTAGTTTATATTTTTTTATTAGTTAAGCTTTTGTACTGAACTTAAAATAATTTTAGTATAGAACTTATAATTAACTTTTCTTTTATTTGTGTACTTATTTAAAAGGCTCTCTATAAATAGATATAAGGATGTATAATATAAGTTTTTGATTTCCTTTTTATTAAAAAATGTTTAAAATACAGATAAATAAAACATTGTCAAAGTAGGTTGTATTTTTGTATAATAAACTACTTTCTCGAGTATTTATGTTTTAATTGCTACTAAAAGTTTAAAGAAAATTAAGAATATAATATGAATAGCTTACTTAACACAATGGGACAGAAACTGCCAGCACACACCATGGTCGTGGGATTTATTCCCACTCAGGTAATTAATAAATTACCCCATACCCAGACAAGGCATTTATCTGTATATTATAATATTAAATAGTAAAAAAAAAACTAGAAATTGTATATACAATGGTTTACTTGTAACAGTTCCACTATTCAGGTTCTGGCTCCATCACACCAGCTCGTTGATGCCATGATATTGTGTTGTCACCTAAGTAACGTAGCCGCCAAGAGTCACGATGACACAATTATTACAAGTGGTTCAAATTCAGATTCTTAGATTTTATATTTAGTTTGTCGCAGCCCGACATAATAAAAGCGTGTTAAATAAGATGGCCGCTATAATTCATACTTACTTAATTATCCTGTCTTGTTCTGCCACGGATCATATTTCTTGGTTATATAAATAGGTCCATAAATATAAAAATAAAGTTTTTTTTATAAATTGATATGCAATTTATTCAAATTTGAAATATCTTTATTCAATTAGTTTTGCGAGTACTTTTGCATCGTTACCAACGCGAAGAGATGAAAATTATTCATTCCCCCCGTGTGGAAATCGAACCCACATTCATCCTGTTTACAGTCAAACGCTGTGCAACTACGCCACAATGGCCTCAATTTCTTATATTCTTTTTTTAATAAAATATTTTAGTATTACTACATACTTGATAAGAATAAAGATCAACATTTGCAATTGTATCAAAAATTAACAGGTGATGATATGTATATTTTAGGTCACCTGCATATAGATATACTCAATCAAGACTGTAGTACCTAAGTCCTACACTTTACAGCAAACAAATACAAATATCACATAAACACTTACATATAATATATAATATACATTAAACAGGGATAAAAATAAAACAAGCATACAAATATTTAATATTGGGCTAATATTTAGTAAAATACCATATTATAATAATAAAATTCATATAAAAATTCAAGTATTTCAGTTTAAACAATACCTACTAGAGACGATGGAGATAGCTTACGTTGAAATGCATCGAAACGTGTTACCGCTCCAAAGTGCACCGACCGAAATGGGCAAAGTGAGCAAAAAAAATAGTAAAAAAAGTAATTCTAAATTATTATATCAGCAACAAGTGTCACAATACATACATATATAACTTGTATATAACCTAAAAAATAGTCAAAACAATAAAAAAATGTAAAAAAAGCTAAAAAATATCCAAGAAAATTAAATTATAAAAAAAACCCAAAAAGACTAATTTTTTCAAAAAGCTGCATCCAGTGCATTGTGACACCCTCTTTGGCCCACCTGCAATATTTGGAATCTAGTTTTAATATTTAGCCATGTTTGCCAATCTTCAATTCATGCCCAAAACGTCAAAAGTAGCACAGCACTAACAAAAGCCACCCCATCGCCGCATTACCTATATGCTAAAATACTATTTCAAACAACAAAAATAAACACTCTTAAGAACAAAATAAAAAAAACTCAAGTCTACACTCTATAGCAATCATTGTTCACATAATTAATATAATATAAATATATAAAAACAGTACAGCGCTCTCACTTTTGGAAAATACTTTCAAATTATACAATAATATATCGTAAAGCTCTGATTTAGAAATGCTGAAACTATTTGAAAACTTTATTTTCTTACAATATTTGCTATAATATAATAATAATAATATAATACATAAATACTCTTATTTTTACAGCCAATGTGCAAATTTATCGGCGAAGCTTAAAATCCTAGAATGCAGTGTTATAAATTACTTTTTAAAAACTATCGAAATACTGAAAAAAAAAAACGAATTACCACTAAAAATAAACAACACTAATTATTATTATTTATATATAATATTAATAAGAATAATAATAAAAAAAGGTATACAAAAAATAGTAAAAAATAAATAAATAGGAATTAATATACTTCCAAACAAGCGGGAATAACTACTTCTAATATTCTTGTAACGGTAGTTTAGTTGAATCGAAATTGAATACGTTACATCTTTCGGCTTTCTCTTTTTCGGAACTTTTAAAATTTAATTTTATTATTTAGAAAGTACACTTTTAAGTAACTTTGGCTAATAATAAAATCATAAATAAAAACAACAAAAAAAATTGGTTAGATAAAGAAGTTGATCAACCAAAAAGTGCCGGATCAACCGAAACAACCAAACTACAGTACAATACATAAAAAAATAAAACGTCATATAAAAAATGAAGCATTTTCACCGTTTAGGAATTGCCGGGTCCTCTGGAGACCCGCTGTCTTTTTGGCAAAAACGTCTTTGGTCAAAGAATAAAAAAAAACAGCTAAAAAACTTACAAAATATGTGACAACACAGTAGTAATGACGTGAGTGAGAAATAATATCATGATCCCAAAAAACAGAAAAAAAACACAAGTTTTAAATTCATTTTTAATATTTCAAGTCTAAATCAATTGCAAATGTCAAATGAAGGTGAAAATTACAAAAGCTAAAACATACAATTCAAATACAAATTGTGGAAAAAAAACTCAATTGGCTCTCGCTCAACGCTGTGACCAACATACAAACAGCCATCGAACCAAGCGAATTCTCAAAACGATATTTTGATAGCAAATTATTTTATTTATATTTATATTGATACACATTTTAAAATTTGGTTTCAAATGTCACTTTTTGGACCAAATCGTGTATAATTTGCTAGATTGGACTTGCTCTGCACCGAAATTGATCTTAAAACTTCATTTTTGACGTTTTTTTTATTATTTACATTGTAAGGCTTTGGTCGTAAAAGTAACATTCAAAACTACATACTCTCAACAAAATTGATATTAGGTATAATAACAATAGAAACAACTGTCTATAAAAATATATAAATCTTAATTTGAAATGATAGTGAACCGACCCCTCGTAGAGCACACAACAAATCATTGTAATATTATAAACTTTAGTACACTAAAAGCATTTTTTTTTTAAATTAGGCTGAAAATTGAAATATTGCCAACATTAAAAACTTGCGTTCAAGGAGTCGGGTTATAAAATTTATTAAAAAAATACATTCTTATGCACCATCCCGGCCTGTAATGGATCAACGTGATGACAGATAGACAGACAGACAGACATGACAGTGCTCTATAAAACAATATTGTCCGGCAACGTCAAGTTATTATATTATATATTAATCATCTAGGTTTAGGTTTAATAATGAATTTCTCTACTTTTGCTAGTTTTTCTCATAATTACGTAATAATTTCACTAAAATTTCTAGTAAATTACAAGCCCGCCGTAACGAGACGTGGCGCACTAAGAAAAAAATTACCTAAACTCGGTCCGCCGCCGAATTATTAAAAAAATGCGGATTTTTGGAATATCCACTATTCGCATGCAAGTGAACGTGCGCAAACCACTCGGGGACGTGACGAGGGGACAAAACGTCGACTCAACAACAACAATTATACCTAAGGTCATTTCAAAGTACGTTAAATACACGTCAAAAAATCTAAGACAATGCCCCCCGTACGGTGAAACCACGTGATATGCAAAATTACTATCTAAAACGAAAAGTAGCATTGTAATAGCTATAATATAATAGAAAACATTAATATACAACGAGAACAAACGGCGCGAGGCCATAAACAAGAAAGGAACAACCTACCAACTAACAAAACAAAGCGAGGCGAGCCGCGGCATAAATTATACAACTAAAAAGGAAACTTCAAAGGGCCTAGAAATTAAAACAATTATAAATTGCCGCGGTGCCGAAACAAATAAATATAAGCAAAACTCCTAACAATATATTAAAAAAGAGGACAGCTCCAAACTTCCTCTGTACAGTCGTATCGTTCCAGCCTCCGCGGGATCAGCAGTCGACAACCACCCAACAGACCACATATCCCAGACGACTCTGCTCTAACACCAATTATTCGATCGACCAGTCCAAGTCTGGCGTCTACTACGAGTACAAGTACATACGTTGCGCATAAAGTAAAAAACATCCGAATTCCACATTAGTTTTTTATAAAAATACAAAAATACAAAATGGGACAGTGCGACCAATCATACGACAACCACGCTTCCGTACCGCTCGCTCGGGGGTAGGGGGCACGTTAAACAATTTATCAAAAACGATTGAGCAATCACGTACAAAACAATTATTGAAAATGCACACACATCGAGCTACGGAGTCACGTCACAGCTGTCAAATAATCCGGCATCAACTCAAATCAACCGTTCAATGTATCAAGCGTTCGGTTGTCCAAATCAGTTTAGTTGTTTAAGACCAATAAAGATCGGTTAACCAATCTATTGTCTTTTTAAATCGATCAACCGAATCAACGCCGGACAGTCAAAATGATACAGTGTTGTCACAACAGTAAAAAAATATATTTAAAAAATCATCAAATGCAGAACAATCGGAACAGTCCAACTTCAAAAGAAAACGCGTGAAAGGGATAGAAATAGTGCCGTGAGAGTGAGAAAGATATCGGGGTCTTATAGAGCGTGTTCGAAATCACCTAAAACTTCTAATTATATATTTTAAAGAGGAAACCTTCGCATTAATTTCTATTTCAAATCTATTTATTAACTATTATTATCGCACGCATGTGTGCATTTTTAAACTCTGAAATCGCGACGCACCACTCCATCTATAAATAGATCTAAGTCTAAGAAAAAAATATAATATATATGTATATAATATTTTCAATTTGTCTACAATCGTTAGAATATAGTAAGGTATGGACGTAGTGCCGCGCCGCGCGTAAGTATAGGCAAATAATTCCCACTAAAACGCTCTAATAATTACAAATTCACTACTTAACGCTTAGAGTCGTTCCGGTTGTGATGCGTCCTTCATTTAACCGATGTCACGAAGCGTCACAACCGAATCGATATCAGACCGAAATCCGTGTTCGAGTCAAAGATCGTTCGGAATTCGGCAACCAAAGCACGGGAGGAGGTAAAACGCAAACACGCAAAGCTAAGGCACTTGCGCCTTATTAATAAACACGACACGAAAAAAGTCACCTACAAAACTCGAATGTGGGGGAATAAAAGTCCATATCAAAAAAACACATACGGTTCAGTCGACAAGCAGTGGCCGCCCTGAAGTTATTATTTTGACTTTTTGCGTATTGTTGGTTTCAGAAGTAAATAATTGAAAGTAAGAAGAAAAATTTAATATCGATTCTGCGCAGCCATCTAAAGCTAACTTCAGAGAGGCTATAACTCTGAGACCGTACTGTACTATTATATATAATATAATACTTTCTAAATAGTCTCGTCAGTGGTCGGTCAGGAAATGCAACCATTATTAAGTACCCAAAATACCCTAACCGAGACAAAGTCGACACAACCATACAGGAAACCGTAAAAACCCTCTAAAAATCCTAAATGTCCTGTATTAAACTTCATTTTTTTTCGATTTTTTTTAAGAGACCGAAAGAGTCGAAGGCAAAAAATTGAACTATATATACACACTAGTCATTTGGTTAAATCCTATTCTACCGCTATTGCACTACCCCGGCGGATCCAAAAATAATCGATATATATGTATATTAATATACTTTTATACACTAAAACAAAACAAAAATATAAATAAAAATGTCTACAGCCAAGATTGGTAACGTTCTTTTTGTTTGTACTAAAAAAAGTTCATACCACCTCCCAGGAATATAATCTAGGAACAAATTCATTACAAAAATACAAAACAAAAAGAGAAAATAGACGAAAAGTTATGAAAAACAACCGCCACAATCGACATACGATCGATCAATGACCCTTAAAAATCGATTTGCAACAATATCAGAGTTTTAAAAACAAAATGAGGGTATAGGAAATTCACTCTAGCTACACAGGTACTTTTTTTTCGAAAAAATGTGAATCCACTTATGTCTTACGTTTAATATCTTACGAGAGATGGGCGGACACGTGCGACAAATTTGTCGTCAGTGCGATTATTGGTCGCGTGCGACAGTTTTGTCGTAGGTGTGCGCAAGACGTAATAGCTTATCCACAAACGACAAACCGACAACTAGCTAAGTTTTTTTTTATTATTTTGAATACATTTGCTTAAATCGAAATCTCTTTTCAATTTCTTCTCACAACACTTACACCACTTTGCAAAGAAGAAATTAAAAAAATCTAATTGTCTTGTACTTGAATTCTATATAAGTAGTTTCGCTTAACATTATGTCGAATAATGTTGCTTTATTATTATTAATGGTAATAATAATAATAATTAATTATTTCTTCTCTAAGGGACCGACAAAATGGCGGTCAGATTCGACTAATCTGCGTTACGTCTTGTCCGGTGGCGAATACAACAGTTCGTCACACTTTTACAGGTACTAAAAGCCGTGATTTTTTTATGAATTATAATTACAATAATAATAATAATATCTAGAAAGTGTAACTGTCAAAAATACAGATTAAAAATGTCACAAAGTGTCGTATCGCAGACGACGCACCAGAAACCACCAACTATGGCTCGAGGGAGCAAAAAACTTGTATTATCTAATTTCTATATATCTCTGAAGCCACCTAGCACCAGCGGAAGGGCACCGCGCGCGGGCGGTCGGCGCCCTCCTTCACCAGCGGCTTGTGGAACTCCCGCCCCGGCCGCGAGTGGATGGTGGCCCAGCAGTGCTCGCAGTAGTACTGCAGAAATAACATTAACATACATATTCATTTATATTTATATAAGTATTTTACTTTTTGCTTAATTACTGATTGTAAAAAAACTTTCTTTAAAACTGTTTTTGTCATTGTGTATTGTTTCGTAATAAATACAATTCACTTAACTTTTTAATAATATTTTTTAATTCGGAACAGTACGCACCTGCAGACAGGTGACGTTGGCGCAGAAGAAGGGCGCGAACTTGGAGCCGCAGCGCGCGCCGGCGCACTCGTCGCACATCTGGTCGTCCAGCACGTACGGCTTCACCTGCCACGAATAGACTAACTTTCAGCTTTTATAAAATAACGAAGGACTGGTAGCCACTCTGTAAGCTCTTAAACCATCAGAACTACTGAAGCTGACTTTATTCCGAATAGTCCGAATTCAATACGATTTTGGAGTCTTGAAGTTAGCTGTTCGCTGTGCAGATTAGATTTAAGAATTTACTTCATTTTCTTTCTGAACGGGAATAAACAACGCACAGAGAGAGAGAGAGAGAGAGAGAGAGAGAGAGAGAGAGAGAGTAAGAGTTCAGGAAACGTAATTTCAGGGCGGCCCCGATTTCGAAATCGTATTGTACATCATCAACAACAACGCACCTCCACTCGCTTGTCGATGTCGCCGTGCTGCAGCTGCACGAAGCGCGCAGATATCGCCGCTATATACGACTGCTGGTTGGAGAAGGCCACGCGACCCGCGCCCTGGAAGTAACAATCATTGTAATGTACCAATAACAATAGATAATACAGAGTATAGTTGTAAATATACGAGTACATTTGACGGCGCTAGTTAGTTAGTGGAGTCACCGTACCTTGGGGTACTTGAGCTCGGGGTCGGTGTCGATGCCGGCGTAGCACACGCCGCCGTAGAGGCGGTCCATGATCATGGCGAGCTCGACGGCCTTGAGCGGGCGCGGCACGCCGCCCACGAACACGGTCTTGCGCGGGTCCAGCGGCATGCTGGCGTCCAGCACGAAGTCGGCGTCGGCGAGGCGCCATGGCCGGATCTGCACCGGCTTGTCGCGGATGGTGGGTGACGACACGCACAGGTACAGCTTGTCGTCGTCCGTGATGCAGGCCTCCATCAGAGCCGCCACCGAGCTCTCGTCCTGGGAACGTTCACAACCATCGCGTTAAGCTGAGCCGCCACCATAAAGCCTCTCTCTTTTACAAAAAAGAAGAAGTCATATTCGAAAGTTACCAAAATCTGCATCAAAGTAATGTAACAATCTATAAAAGGAAAGTACTCACTTGAAAAAGCAGGAAGGCGTATCCTTTGGGCGGAAAATAGCTCTTGCTCTCGGCCTTGTGCGGCCAGTCCACCACGAGCGGCCCGAAGCGCCGGAACGATGATGTGATCTCATCTGAAATTAACAATAGTTCATCTGTAATAAATATATAGTTGTCTATTCGTTATTAGCGCCACTGTAGGACACTCCTTCCACGTATCACCGAATGCGTGTTCAATAGAGTTGTTCAACGCCGAGCGTTATCTTCTTATAAGCCCCGTGAGTTAGAATCAAACACAAATGAATCTTAGAATTTTGTAGAAAAAAACAACAAAAACAAAGCACGGCGTTGAGTTCCACCGTTCAACACCCAATGTCTCAAAAATTGTGCAAGGCACGGAGAACAAAGTGTCTTAAGACGAGGGCTCTTCTGCTTCTTGCTATATGTGGAAAACGAGAAAAATATCCTACTCTACCAAATACAAAAACAGCCATTATCATCGAAAATTTTACCCCAATATATATCGACCATTCAGTTTCGTTCTAATACAAAAGACCAAAATTATCCAAAGCACTTATAAAATACAAAAGTTTGACCTAAAAACGTTTTAAAGTGGTCTCTTAAATCTTCTATAACTTATGGATGAATGAAAAATAATGTTTACAAGATGGTCGCGTGTTCGAATTCCACTCCGTGTACGTAAACATACTTTTGTTGCGACAAATATAACGTGTGGCTGTCGTGGCGCAAGAGCATAAGCGGGCGACTGTAAACGCGACGCTTGTGGGGGTTCGATTCCCACTCGGGACGAATGAATTTAATTTTTTCATTTCTGGTAACGAGGCAAAGCGCGTCGATGATTTTCGCCAAATTGGGAAACGGAAGTGTCTTACTGAGGAACGGAGTATCTTGACACCAGGTGCCCTCTGCCTACCCTGCTAAGTGCGGGATACAGCGTGAAACTAAAAGAGCTAAACTTCAATTCAAAATATTCTTTATTCAAATAGACTTTTGTAAGCACTTTTGTATCGTCGAATGAACATGGCGCTACCACCGGTTCGGTCTTAACATTAAGTTCTCTCAGCTCAGCCTGCTGAAAACATCAAACTGAATACCTACCATGGTCGATATTTATATAATAAAAGACATCATTCTGTGTTCAGTGACAGTAGCAGTGTTTTGACATTTGACTGACAAATTCGAACAATACCATTTATTATGACTTTTTAAATAGTTAAACATCTGCATATCTAAACGTATAGTACAATCATACATCTAACATTATAACGATGAAGAGTGTGTGTTGGTTAAATACGCTATTTTCAAGAACTACTGGTTCGAATTGGAACATTTTTTTTTGTGTTGTCTATTTATCAACACGTTTATTGTAATATAATCATAATATTCTATACAACAGTTGGAGATTCGTCGGCGTCATGGGCTATATAAGCTATACCTACATATGTCTATTATTTCATTAGTTTAATGCTGTATTGTAACAGATAATATAATTACCTCGCATTATACCACCCGCTATTTAATTTGTTTATACTTTAATATGATTTGAATTAATAAACAAAAATAATTTATGATGATAATAATAATATACATAATAATAATTTAATTAAATATAATTAATAATAATATTGTATTAGCACCATACTTTTATTATTTTTAAGTATAGTTATAAGATATCGAGCAATGGTAAGTATTTAAACATAAAAGTTAAAGTATAAAATTGCGTGTAGGTATCGTTCGTCCGGGGTTCAGAAATTTGTAAACTTTGGAATACAAACATAAGTCTAAACGCTTGTTTTACTTCCGCCACACTAAAGGCCTCTCGCCATCAACCTACGTCACAGTCTCCCCGTATTTAGCGGGGTAAAAAGAAGTTAGTGTCTTTTTTTTTTAATTATTATTTAACATTACGGACACTTGGTCCGTACCCTTTTTTAATTTATTATTATATCTAGTTTCCTTATCATATATATTAATTACATTATTATTTACATACAATTAATACCTATAATAAGAAAATGTTATTTTTAACTTTACATTATTTTACATAATTTTACTTAGATCTAAGGTATTAAGCGACTGTTTATATATGAATATTTAACAATTTTACACATTACAATATGTATTTAATTACAAAACTATAAGTACATGCTAAACTTTTAGTTTAGCAAGAAGTTAGTGTTAAGACACTTCGTTTCTACGCACAATCCAATTTTCGAGATATTGAATGGCGAAACTCAAGGCCGTAGGGTAGAAATGAAAATAAGTTAAATATAATCATTCCCCGATTGGGGATCGAACCCATAATCGTCGCATTATTTTCATTAAGACACTACCGTTCCTTACTTTCCGCCGAATTCTCGAGACATTGTGTATTGAGTGACATAACTCAACGCCCCGCTTTGTCTCGTTATCGGAGCGAGGAAATAAAATCTTTCCCTCGAGTCGGAATAGAGCCCACAACGGTTCAGTTAAAACTGGTAATCTCTCAAAAGGTAGACCGGGTCAGTAATACGAGACAATAACACAGCGACAAATGTAGCTCTATGTATATTTCTTAACTGATATACGGTTAGTAAAATGAGAATCAGTGTCAGTACTGTCAGTAGCAAATATACTATACATGTAATGTAACGTGTTATGATTTAAATCAGCTGCTTGATAGCGTATATTTAGTTCAATCAGTTGTTAATAAATTAAAATATATATATATATATATATATATAATAATAGCGTGGCCCGGATTTACACCTCTGATACAAATCATGAATTTTAGAAATAATCATGAATAAATATGATACGTATATATAGAAATGTCTCCTTTTTATGTGAAAGACAAAAATACATTAAAGTGTCAACATTTTGAGTTACGCCCTGTGTATCGCGACTACAAGCCATAAATTTCATTGTAGACGATGAACAAATGTCCCTAAATCAAAGTTTCAGCGAAAATTAATAACAAAATAGCCTATAACTAACTAGACCTACATTTTTCATTTTTTTTTCAGTTTCAGTCTGTATCCCGCATGTAGCAGAGTAGACAATGGGAACCTAGTATTAAGATACTCCGTACCCCATTTTCCACCTATCTTTCGATGTGATGTTTTGTGTTGAATTTCCTTAACGCTGCGCTTTGTCTACCTAACAGAGGAAATGAAATTATTTCATTACCCCGAATGGGAATCAAACCCATAACCGTCGTGTTTACTTACTCTACAAAAAGAAAGACGAAAACATTCGAGAAAATCGTTAAACCTTCAATCATAACCAGGCAGAGGGGACCTGGGAACCCAGTATTAAGACACTTTCTAGTTTCAGTTTCCGGTGAATTCTTTAGACATAGGCATAGGCATTGCGTGTTGAATGGTAGAACTCAACGCCGCGCTTTGCCTCGTTACTAGAGCGAGGACATGAAAATATTAAATATTATACCAGTGTCTAATAACTCAGAATATCCATTAAAAGAGGACACATTGCGTAACCTGTCCGTGTCCACAACAAAAGGCATATCTAGACTAGTTCTGTAGGTACTACTATATTACAATAGTATTGTAGTATAGTTATTGTTGAATCATGAATGACCTAGTATAGAAGCCAGCTCTAGTTATTGTACGTAATCTGTTGGAGAATCTGTGTTTTATCTACCTTTGATATAGATGACTATAAACGCGATGGTTTTAAGTTCGATTGCCATTCGGGGAAATTAATTATTTTCATTTTATTCGCTCTGGTAACAATAAGACTAAGTTGCAGCGTTGAGTTCCACCACTCAAAATCACTCAATGTCTCGATAATTAGTGGGGAACGGAATGTATTAACACTAGGTTCCCTCTGCCCTCCTTGCTATATATCTGGAATAAGAAAACTATATATAGCAATTGTTTGTATGTATATTTTTTTAATATATTTGGGAAACACTTCGTAGTAAAGAAATATTTTATATTATTTTTATTTTATATAACGTTTCTTCACTCTGGTAACAAGGCGGAATACAGCGTGAGCTGAAAAAAATGTTTCGATGTAATTGCACCTGCGGATGTAGAGGTACCTCCCGCAGAGTTACCATCCAGCATGTGTCATACACAACAAGTAGTTATATCAATTTAAAAACGCGGGTGAAGCCACAGATGAAAGCTAGTGTATAAAATATGTAAACCAGCAAACTTTATTCGGAATATTTTCTATAATATGTGCCCTTCACAAGTATTTACCATACAAAAAGACATTGAAATTATGCATTTGCACTAATTAGCATCTACAACGCGAGGTCGCATCTTAGAGACAGATATATTCAGTTCAATCAATCGTCTCGCCACTCAACATGCAATATTTAAGAAATTAGGCGGAAAGCAGGGCATTTATAATAGTTTCCTACCTACCCTGTTATATGTATGCAGTACACAGCGTGACGCTAAGAATAAAAAATGTAATAAAAATGGGTTTTATAACGTAGCAGATCGCAAACCCGTCTCTTAGATAATCTCTTAGGAATAATCCTTAGAAAATACCGAAAATTTATAAAAATCCATACAGCGATGCTAACAATAATAAGCGCGCGTATAAGAGCTTCGATCTAGCTCGATAACAACGTAGGGTTTGATTGGCGACGAGCGCTTGGACGGTAAACAAGAGACGCGGTCCAGGTCCCGCTACGTGAAATTTTTTACAAACGAAATTAGGAAAAGATCTCAATCCTTCGATTTCTTTTCCATCAGATAGGACATAAGCCCAGAGGTGGAACTATATACACTTTGGTTCAACACTTTTACCTTTACTAAAACAATTTCCTCTCCTTACCTTCGTCAATGTCCGGTGGTAAACCACCGACGAACACCTTCCGACTGAACCTCTCGCCGTGTTCCGACCCGGCGGAGACCGGTGACGACCGGGCCGGGGAACCCAACGCGCTCACACACATTGACAGTCCTGGAAATTAGCGGCATAAGTAAAGTAAAAAAAAAATAAACAAACAACTAGAAAAGAGCTGATAATCTTCTAACAGCTGAACATATTTTCACTTCATTAAGTCAGCCTTCAAACAAAAAAAAACTAAATCAAAATTGGTCCATCCGTTTTAACAAACGTTACGATGCCACAGACAGATACACACTTAAGGGGTTAATAAATACTCTACCAATAATCTCTACTCATCACTCTGAGTGTCAACTTATGTCATGTAATTTCCGTCTACCCTGCTAAGTAAAATAAATCTTGATATGCACTACATAAAAAACTACTTAAATAATAATAATTAGAATAAATAATTTGGCTATTGGCCAAATTATTTATTACTATTTAAGCTTAGCTATTTATTTCAAAGTTGAGTAGTTTTCGAATTTGCCAAAGTTGGCATTGTTCTTAAGAACTCATAAAACAGCATGGAGCTAAAATTATCTTTAAAAATAGTTAAAACTGGAAATTATTATTATAGTTGACTTGAAGCTTAGAAATTATGAGTTAAAATACATTTTTGAAACATCAATATTTACAATAATAATTATTATTTTCACACAAAGTGTGACGGTAAACGGTACTGGCTACTGTGAGTTCGATCCCCACTCGAGGAAATGAAATATTAATTAAAATATATATTTCCATTCTTTCGCTCTGTAATCAAGACAGCGCGGCTTTTGAGTTCCGCCACTCAACTCGCAATGCCTCCAGAATTCGGTGGAAAGTGGGGGACGCAGTGTCTTAACATTAGGTTATGTCTGCCTACCCTGCTGTGTGCGGGATACAACTTGAAGCTGGTATTTAACTATTATAATCCATGCGTTGTGCATGTTGACAGATAGATAGAAATAATATAAAATCACTTATATTCGTTTACTGGCTAAATCAAACGATTTAATATACTCCACCAAAGTGACTGAATGTCCTACCCTAAAATACTATCCCTATCCAAAAAAAGAAGATATCAGCAGTATCAGAGCAAAGTCCAAGGAAAGATATTACTTCAGTCCTAGCCCTAGCACAAAAATTAACTCAAGTTACAGCATTTTTTTTAATAAATTCTTTTTTTTATAATAGAATAAATCTAAAATCCTATAATCCAAGGTAACTCACCAGCAGCGCTGAGCCTGGACACCACATCCTGGGTCTGGTCTGCGGGGCCCGAGGGTGAGCCGGCGCCGGCTCCACTCGCCACCCCCGCCTCCTCAACTCCTGGGAAGAAGGGGGATTTACCTGGAAAAATGGAAAAAAGATTTAGTTTTAAAAATTGGTAAAAATATACTATGTTTGTGGGTTTTATATACTTTAAGATGATATATATTTACTTAGAGCATAATATTTATCAAACACATAGTACCCAAAAAAGAAAAAAATCATCAAGAGAAGAAACATTTCAAAGAATTTTTTTTTAAATAATATGTGAGAAACTTAGATCAATCTTTTTAATCTTTTTTGTGAAGTCAAATCGATACATTTACTTATGTCCTATTAAAATTATACCGACTTGAAAACTTGGTGACAGTGGCTCAAATCAAAGGCAAATAAGTTCCCCCCTATTGAAATAAATAAATAATAAATTGAATACATAATAACTAATGTCCGCTACTCTAGCTATCCCGCTAAGGATAAAGTGCGAGTCGGATTCGCTCACGAAGGGATCTTTACCATTATACATAAAAAGGGCAAAAGTAACATATTCGTTTTATGGTGGCCCCCTAAATTATTTTACTCTGTTTCATAGTATTTGTTGCTATAGTTCCAACAGAAATACATCATGTGTGAATTATTAACTGTCTATCACTTAACCGTTCAAGAGATACAGCCTGGTGACAGACGGACAGACAGTGATATCTTAGTAATAAGGTATCTTAGTAATAATCTTACCCTAGTGGTTTATGTAACCCGTAAAAGTAAATAAATGGGTCAAAAACGGCGTAGCGTATATTTTACGTAGAATAAAAATAGAGAACGGAGAAATGTATCACCAAACACTTTCTTCCGAATAATTGTAAAAATAAAAATATATAAGTAAATTATTTTTATAAAACTTTATATGGATTCGAACCTTGACCTTCATGTAACACCAGATCACGTCGGCTTACATAAATTGGATTGTCACATAATGACGAAATTTTACAAGAGACGTTTAGAAATTATGAAGTAATATAATGTGTTGTAGGCTTCTTATAATTTAAATATATGTACTTTTTTAATATATAACAAATAACAATAGAATATAATATTATTTTCAATATGCGTTGATCGTGAAAGGAAAATAGCCGTTTTTGCCGTAGGAATTTCGAGAAGTCTTCTCGTAGTACTGCCCTAAGTAGTAATCCTCCAAATGTGGTTTCATTTCCCCGCTCTGCCATGAAGAGACGCGGTGTTAAGTTTTGCTACTGAACGAGATGGTTTGAAGTTCAATTTCCACTCGGAACTATTAAAATTATTCATTTCCCTCTATCCATAAGGCGAATTCCACTGACATCAATCAAGAGCACAACCCACACCCTACGGTATAACTTATAACCACCGAGCTTCTAGGAATATTTGTTTAGGAAACAGGCTAGAAACGTTTCTACGGACAACAGCAGAAGGGAAGAGTCATTGACATTTAGCACTGGAGTCACGCCAAATCTCGAATTGGGACGATCCTACACTGTATATATTTAGGTATAGAGCTGTATAAAGACGACCATTTACTCCTTAATGTACAGTAAATTAGAGGTTTTGTAAGATTTATTTAATTATAATTGTTTTGGGTTTGACTTTTAGTCTACCTTCCATTAATATTACTAGCGACCCCTACATTATATCCAAAATATAAAAAATCTTTACGTGAATTGCAGTCTATTTGTTATTCTGATGTATAAACTATATTACTGTAAAGTTTCATCCAAATCAGTCAAGTAATTGTTTAAAGTGTAACAAATATCCATAATCACAAAGTGTTACATTTATATTATTAGTAGGACACCTAGAGTGTAGAGGTAGTAAGATTCAACACTAATCCCAACAGAAAAATCAAAAACATTTTAGAAGAAATGATACCTTCGTCCACAAAATTAAACTGTAGTTAAAAAGGCAAAGCTTTTTGAACTTAAGTTGACCTTTTAGGGTTAAAGGTTATCAAACTTATAGCTCGAGTTCAACATTTATTATGCTTACAAATATCTATAATTTAAGAGGGTAGCAATTTTGTTATATACATTGTATAGTGGCTCAGTAGGATCAATTCCCATTCGGAGATTCAAATCCATATCATAATTGGAAAAATATTTATCTCTCTTAATATTTTACTTCACGCTGTAGGTAGATAGAACCTAGTGTTAAGACACTCCGTTCCCCGTGTACCACGAAATATTCGAGACATTGCGTGTTAAGTTACCTCGAGCGGTGTCCGTAAAATAGATTCCTTCTGCCTACCCAGCT
This sequence comes from Heliconius hermathena, assembly GCA_013403705.1. Lineage (NCBI taxonomy): Eukaryota > Metazoa > Arthropoda > Insecta > Lepidoptera > Nymphalidae > Heliconius > Heliconius hermathena. The sequence goes on along the minus strand of JAAIXJ010000256.1, from coordinate 292,337 downwards.
ATTCGCGGGATTTAGCGTTAAGTTAAGAAAAAACACAGGTGACCGACTTATCCATAAGACCACCGCACCGCCCGAACAGCTAACTTATATTCTTTTAATTTTGCAGATACATCCCTCGTAGAGCGTAATCTAGCAAATAATGGTTGGAATCGTTTCCAAAAATACGTGTTATTTTTTATTTTTTTAAATAAGTTTTTATTTAGCAAATAAAACGAGGGAATGAATTATTAATTATAATATTTTTATTATTATAATTCCGCCACACAACACGCAGTGCCTCAAAAAATCTGAAGAAAGTGAAGAGTTTTGCTTGTTATTTAAATTGTATTTTAGTATAATGAGAAAACGGTAGTAAACTTTTTTTGAATTTAAATTTGAATATAAATGAATATAATTCACATCACCGACCCGAATATTTATAGAATAAACTATTTTACAACTTTGTATAAATAAACTATTTCAAACATTCGTTTTAGAAAAAACAATGTGAAAAGGACCAAACATTTAATTTTAATTAAAAATTTAACTTTGCTTACAACGTTTTCAATTCGGCCGTAACTTTAGTTTTACAAAACGAAAATCGAATTATTATAGAATCTATCGTAGAATAAAGTGTGAATATAAGCGCAATAGTCGCCTGTTCCATTCTCGCTTGGGAGGATTTTATAAATTGTGTACAAACGTTGTAATAAAATAATGAACATAGAGATATCTATACTTATAATAAAACTAACTCATCGCTGCCTGTACATGGAAGAAATATGAGAAAATATATTATAGGTATATTTATTAATGAAATAAAACAATAATTTTATTTTTTTTTCTTTATCTGTTTGTTGGTTTGCCTGTTCGTCTATTTGTCTGTGAGTTTGTTCACGCTAATCACAGAAACGCCTTAATAATTGCATGTGACAATGTTGTTTTCTTTAAATGGCTAAAACTTTAACTATCAAATGTATACTGTCTTTAAAATGATAATATTATTAGATTACAAAATATTGAACGAATAATTGTATAGTACAAGCGGACAAACCCGTGAGCGGGTCACTAGCAAAAAATATAATTAATGCTTAGCCTCTGTCTAGCCTCTGTTTCAAACCTATAGTAATTATCCCATTCTAATCCCGTCTCAACCGAACTCTAGGCACATCATGATAGGCCTGGGATAAAGTAATTTGGTCTAGATTCATACTAGTTTAAAATTTATTATATTATTCAATAACTTTACGCCGTATATGGCAGGGTAGGCAGAGGGAACCTTATGTTAGGACACTTCGTTCCCCACGCTCTGCCCAGTTTAAGGGACCGCGAGGTAAGCGAAAAGGAGCGGTAAATCCTCTTATAAAATATATTTTATTTAATGTCGAAACCAAAAATAAAATATTTTTTATTCAATGAGGTCATTACAAGCACTATAAGTATATAAAGTTAAAAAGAAATATCAAAAGTGTCCACTGTACTGTACTTAAGGCGTAGCGGAAAGCGGTTCTAATATAAATGTTTTTTAATATAAATAATAAAATTAAACTATGTGACAAATTCTGTCGTTTTACATATATTTTGAATTCCTGGACCATCTAAAACACAGGACAACGACCCGCATCGAGTTGGTCACGGAGAATGAGAAAAACAAAAAAAACATCTAAATTTAAACTGTTACCAAATAAAAAAAACGTATTGAGCATAATGCGTTTGTCAGTTTGTCCGCACCTAGCTAGTGAAAAAAGGCGGACTTTGCTCGTATAGATTGACATATCCGCATGAGTAGCGGAACTCAACGCCGCGATTTCTCTTATTGCCAGAGCGTAAAAAGTCCGTTTCTGTTTGTAACCCCGACGGAGAGGTACAGTGTGTTGACATTGAAATGTAATATTGCATATAGCTTCACGCTGTTTCCCGCAAATAGTTGGATAACCTTTAGCTTTCCTCGGTATCTCGGTATACTATCTAACAAAAATAATTTTCAATTCAAACCTATTTTCTGAGATTAACGCATTCAACCCCAACTCTTCGCATTATAATCTATACATATAATAAAATTGTAAGTGGTCGCTGTTTGTACATTAGAGATATACGAGAAAATCCATTTATAGGGGCATTTTTCAATGTAGTCCAAAACAATGATTTATAAAATGTCTGTCTGTTTGTCACTGCACGCTTATCTCATAAACGGCTTAAACAATTTTAATGTAGTTTTGTATTGTATTTAACATTTAGTGTTTGTTTTATTGTTTTTATCAATGAGTTCATAAATTAAAAAGTTATAGTAAGTTATAGTAGTAGTAGTTATAGTATAGTTAAGTGCGACAAAATTTTTACAATTTTTTTTATAGCAATGCCTGAAACTTAAACTTTCAATCTACCTAATATATTGTCTTTACAAGTGATAAGATTATTAGAACACGAAATTAATTTAAATTAGTAAATAAATAGTGTAATAGTGAAGCGGACGAAGCCGCGACCGGGTCGCTAATATCGATACAAATTTGTCATAAGCAGTCCTTAGGAGATTTCAATTCACGATCATCGTGATGAACTCATTGGAGAAATTACAAAAATATGTTACATTTTCACCGAATATGTATAAAAATACATTTATTATTATTTTTATTATAAAGTAGATTGTTCAATTACTCTTAAGGTAGAATATTTAGTTTAAAATTAAATAATAAAAAATAATAACTTACTTTTCCTATAAGGATATCTCGGTCCTCGTATAAACGGTGTTATCAATGGTATCGTATGAACTGACATGTTTATAATATTTTTAATTATTATTTATTTAAATTTATTATAAAATTTAAGGACGGCACGACACGTGCGTTTCACGCGAACCGAAACAAAAGACTAATGGATTTTGTTTTGTATATATTTTTTGTAATTAAGATTGGAAATTATACAGCCAGTAATTTTAAATATAAAATATATATACCTACGTAAGATAAATAAAGTATTGATTATTAAATTAATATGTAATGTGAGTAATTAGAATAAATACTTTGTCTTTTGTACAAATTTAATTTAAAAACAATATATTCTGTATTGGTTTCTTTACTTATTATAAAAGTTTTTTTTTAGTAACGTTCAATATGACGTCAAAAAATAAAAAAAAATATATTTAAAATATTTTATCAATACATATGAAATTTTTAATGAAAAAATATTATTATAATATTAAATATTTTTTAAATTTAATAAAAGATAATGAACAGATTATAAAGCTAAAATGTCACAAGCTGTCACTAAAACGCGCGCGAACCAGCGAGTGGCCGAAGTTGTTTACAAAAATAACTATTGTGTTGAAACTAAAATTAGATAGACAATTTGAAATAGAACGCTAGTGTGTATGTAGCTTTGTTTCTTTAAATGTTACTTGATTTTTGTAGTTTCACGCTGTAACCCGCATATAGCAAAGTAGACATATAGCAACCTAGTGTTGAGTTAAGATGAAAACACTGCACAATTTTCGAGATATTGCGTGAAAATGAAAATAATTAATTTCCTCGAGTGGGGATCAAACCCCCAACCGTCGCGTTTACAGTCACACACGATCTCACCACGTCAAAATGACGTTAATTTCGCATGACTTCACTCCCAGGACATGACACACTATATTTTACCGGGCTAATAATTAACGAGACTTGATATAGTCTATAGCAATCGATAAATGGACTATCCGACACAAAAAATCGTTTAGATTCAGTAGTTTCTGAGAATAATGCATTCAACCAAACAAACTATTCAGCTTTATGACATTAGTATAGAAGTTACCTATAGATTCTAACAATAAATTTTTGATGACTTTTTAAACGTTGTATAAACCGCTATATTGATGACATAGCAATCGATACCTAACGTCCTATATAAAACACGTGCAAGTAATTTACCTAACGATGGCTGTGGATTCTAAATATAATTAATGTGGAATAACACAAAAATGTTTTTTTAATAAAGCAGTATCCCGCATATATCAGGGTAGGTATAGGAATCCTAGTATTAAGACACTCCGTTGACCTTTTTTCCGCTCAACTTTCGAGATATTGCATGTTGATAGGCTATCAACGCCGTGCTTTGTGTACCAGAGTAGGGAAACGAAAAAAAGGTTATATTTAATTTTCATAATTTCCATGCGTGGAAATCGAACCGATAACCATCGTGCTTACAGTCAGATGCTGACCCACTGCGCCATGACTATTATAACCATTAGTTATTTAATATATAATCTAAATTATTCATAATTTTAGACCAAACATGTTCTGTTTCGCTTTTTAAAAGAAATACATCGTTTTCCTGTAAAGTTCTTTTTTATCAAAATAAGGATCGAGGCGTTTTAAGATTTGCAGTCGAACGAGCAAGACGAACAACAAATAAAAATATTTTGTATGAAACCTAGGTTAATACCTACCAGAGTAAAAATACGAATGTAGGGCGTTTAAAGGAAGTACTTCGTTATGAGTGAATCGTGCGCTACTAAATAACTGTATACTGTGGTTTTGTTCATAATTTTGTTTAATATTGTCAATGTTATATTATAATATAATAGGGTGATTTACAGAATAATACTTTCGCGTTTTAATAAAAAGCGCAGCGTTAAGTTCCGTCGGTCAACACACAATGTCTAGTATAAGGCGGTACGTGAGAAAGAGTGTTTTAGCCCACCCTACTATATGCGGGATACGTGAAACTGAAAAAAACTTGTAAAAACAATATATTTGAAGCATTCGTGTCGCCGTGTGACAGTGGCTGCTTGTTAATGTGATGGTTGTAGGTTCGATTCCCATTCAACACGCAAAATTTCGAGAGTTGAGCGGTGTGTGGGAATGTGATGAGGCATAGCACCAAATTATCTTTGCCTACCCCGCTATATGCGGGATACAGCGTGAAGCTAAAATAAACAATTCATTATAATCGAGTGAGGCGTCTACCTGAATTATCGATTTTACTTTGACCTATATTCAAAATGTTGCTCGTAAGCACTTTTGAGTTTCGAATAACCCTTGGTTATGTCTTTAAATATCTGATATAGTTGGCTTGCTAGTAAATATATTTGTAAAACCAGTGAGTTTATAGTATATACTATACTAGCGTCCCACGCACGGCTTCGCTCGCTACAACATATTGTTATATTGTAGCCTAATTATACAAAATGTTAACACAAATTGTAGCCTATGTGTTATTCTGATGTATAAGCTGTCAAGTTTCATCTAAATTCATTTAGAAGTTTTTAATTAAAAGTGGAACAAACATCCATTCATCATTCATCTTTACTAAATTTTCCATTTACAATATTAGCAGGATTAATCGTAGGGTACGTGGGACATTTTATAACGTTGTAGGTTCTGTTTTTCCCCGTTCCGGAATTTCAGACGATTCTTTTCCAATGCTCCCCTACACTATATATAAAATTCTAAGGTGATGTAGATTACATTCCCAGCGTTCTACGCCGTGTAGTTCAGTCATGACTCTCTAAGAGTCTGCTAATAGACATGTAAGTATTACAAAGTATGGTTTTTAATCCCGCAGTACCAAGACATCGGTGTTGTGGGACCCGCATCATTTTCCACTAGCCTGTTGCGGGATTAACGGCGCGGGATCCACGAGATTTACGAGGAAAGGTAAAGAATCGAATTTTGAAAGAATCGTGCTCACGACATCTCACGAAAGCGAGAAATGTCAATGAATGGATTTTGCCATCTTGGTCTAATATCACTTTGCAACAGGAGTTAGATAAATATCTGTATTCCGCACATAGCAGGATATGCAGAGGGAACCTGGGGACCTAGTGTTATGACACTCGGTTTCCCATCCGCCCCACGCTTTCCATTGAATTATTGAGGCATTACATATTGAGTGGCGAATCTCAACGCCGCGCTTTGCGTCTTTACCATAACGATGAAATAAAAATATTCAATATTTCAGTCCCTCGAGTGGCAATCGAACCCACACCGTCACGTTAACAGACGCATGCTCGTGCCCCTGCGCCACGACGGCCAACATTTACATATGAAGATTTAAAATGTAAAGGAATGCTCCTAATCCTACCATATCAAATATGATAAAACTAGAGTCATCATTAATTTTGTCAATTGAAAATGCTATTGGTATCCATACATTTTAATTTTAATGTAGTCACTACCTATTTATTTTCTGGTTGTTCTTTGATGTAGCCCAAAAGGAGGCTTATGTTTTTAGTTTGTTTTTATGTATGTCTGTTCATTTGTTCCCTTGTAATTGTTAAACCAGGGAACCGATTATGATAAATGATTTATTTTCTTTATAATTTACTTGTTCTTATTATTGACATTTTCAAAGTATTATTCCACACTTAGGAAAGAAAAATACTTATTTAGAAAACGTATAAAAATTTTAATGTAGTGGGATTTGAAGGCGGATGCCAAGAGGCCCGGGTTCACATCCCGATACGTCCAAATTTTTATACGTTTTCTAAATAAGTATATTTCACTTGTCCTTTTTTATGTCATAATCAAATAGTGTAAATGAATCTGAACTTATGTTGTTTAATCAATTCATTTATTTGCCTTATATAAATACTGGAGACTCAAACGCGGCTTCCCTCGCTTAATTTTATTTTTGTATATAATATAATATACATTAATTCCCTTTTTTAAAATATGTATATTTCTTTTTATAACTTTCATAATAATCGGTTTAGTAGTTTTGGTGTGAAAGCGTATCAAACAAACTAACATTCACATTTATAATATTAGTATAATACTAGAGACTATAAATCAATTTTCGAAATTGTAAAAACTTTCTGATAGTTTTTTAAAGACTTTTTTGTCTCTTATAATATAGACGATAATATTCCTCCGATAGGGAATCGAACCCGCAACTAACACGAACAATCGCAGACGTACCTTGCAGTTAGGCAAGCTTAACCAACGACAAAATCTCTTCGCTCAATTCCCACCGATCGCGCATTATTTGGAGACATGAAGACGTCTTTATTATACTACTTTAGTTTAAGTAAAAGTTTTCTAAAAGTAATTTTTGAGAATGAATTTTTCACAGCGTAGGGTCAGTTGTGGCGCAGTGGCAAAGGCGTGTTACTGTAAAAGCGACTCCATAATCTTATGGGTTCGATTCCCACCCGAGAAATTAAATATTTATTATTTTCATTTCCTCGTTGTAGTAGTGAGGTAGAGCGCGAAGTTGAGTTCCGTCACTCAACAACGTCACTCGCAATGCCTCGACAATTCGATAGAAAATGGGAAACGAAAATGTCTTAATGAAAATGGAGTGTCTTTACACTATGTTCGCAGGTAACCTTGCCTAATTCGCTATGAGCGGGATGCGGCGTGAAGCTAAAAAATAAAATTCTTTCATTCTATATTAATATACAGCTTCACGCTGTATCCCGCATATATGTAACAGGGAAGGCAAAGGAAACCTAGTGACAACACTTCGTTTCCCATATTACGCCAAATTTATCGAGACATTGCGTGTTCAGTGTCGGAATTCAACGCTGCGCTTTGTGTAGTTACCAGAGCGAGGAACCGAAAATAAATCATTCCCCCGACTGGGAATCGAATTCAAAACCATCGCGTATTCAGTCACACGCTGTGCTGCTCCACGACAGCCTCAACTTATATTATATCAAGGTCATTTAAAACGCCGTTGAATGCTAGCTATATTTGTTCTGCTTATTACTTTAGAGGTCACCGGTTTGGTTCTCGCACGAAGCATCTATTTGTCTATTGTAATATTAGTTCTACAAATTATTATTATGCTGAACAGTTTGTTTGTTTGAACGTGCTTATATCAGAAAGTATATATTATTTTGAATAGAAAAGATTTTTTTGTTGGATAGTCCACATATCCAGTCTATAGACTATATTACGTCACGTTAACAGTTCATATGTGACCCACTGTATCTGCGATCATATACGCTACAGTGTCTGTTCACTCGACGGTTGTGAGTTCGATACACACGTGATGATTTTTTTGGCGTCACGCTGTGTCCCGCACAAAGCAATAGACGGAAACAGGGATAAAAGTGTTAAGACACTTCGTTTTCATTATGACACTAATGTTCCACATGAATGAAAATATAAATCCAAATAAAAATATTCGACGCCAGTTGTGGCGTAGGGGCACAAAGTATGACTGTAACACCGACTAGTTGTGGGTTCGATCCCCACTCGAGGAAGTAAAATATTTATTAACATTTATATTTTCATATCTTCGCTCTGGTGTCGAGGCAAAGCGCGGAGTTGAGTTCCGCCACTCAGCACGCAATGCCTCCAGAATTCGGTAGAAAGTGGGGAAACGGAGTATCTTAATACTAGGTTCTCTCTGCCTACCCTGCTATGTGCGCGCGTTCTAAAAGAAAACGGTGTCTTAACACTAGTCTCTTCCCTCTTCGTACCTTGCTATAGGCGGCATACAGGGTGAAACTTAAAAAAATATTAGATCATTGCAAACTACCCACAACGCATGCGCATAACCACGTGGGTTCATCGACCTTGTAACTACTTGTCACCAAATTTTATATAGGGCGTTTTTTAACCTATTTAAAAGATAAAGATTCATGCTTTTCTTATTACTTGAAGGCGGACGCCGTAATTTATCTACATAAAACATAAAAAAATATTGTGAACCAGTAAACCAAGTTTTATAGCAATAATGTGCGTGGTTGTTAAAATGTTAACTTTATCGACGAAATAATTACTATGGTTGACAAGTTCTTTAGATAATTCTGTAATTTTTCTTGACCAATTTTAATTTTAACTAACTACCACATTTTTAGAAAATTAAAGTACAACTTTAAGTTATTATTATAAAATGATCAAATACATATATTTGATGCGTACGCTGTATCCCGTATATATCACTGAAGACAGAGGGAACCTAATGTTCCTCACTATCCGCCCAATTTTCAAGGCGTTGCGTGTGGAGTGTCCTGACACTAGAGCGAAGAAATAAAATTATTGAATATTTTATTTCTTCCAGTGGGAATCGAACCCACAAGCTGTTGCGTTTACAGTCATACTCAATCTCTATGGGTATATTTATAGTTTATGCTAATACATATTATAAAGCTGTAGATTTTTTTCGATTGAATGCGCTAAGCTCAGGAACCACTGGCTTGAATTTTTTTTATTAAGGAATCTATTGATGGAGACAGGCTAAAGAGATATATAACACGCTAATAATCCACTCTACCTGTCGCGGTCAGAGTTACCTCCCGACTCCCGACTTCATAAATATTAATTTACTAATCTGCATTACTTTCGCTTTCTAATAGTAATATAATTGTAAAAACAATATGTATACCTATAAAGAAAAGTAAAGTTTCAGCCAATTCAATAAAACAGTTTAACAATTTTGTCGTACAACATCTTTTTAAATGGTAAAATCTTTTTATTAGGTACATTTTTATTTATAAGCCGATTGAAATAAAACAAAACACTTCATTTAAATGCAATTAAATCGATTTTGCTGTTTCGGAGATCAGCGTACACTAACGCACAGACAAACAGACAAAAATTGTAAAACACCGTTTTGGTTTCTATTATATTGATTAATGTCCCCAACCAATAAAAAGAAAAAAATCATCTCAGGCTATCTCTTTCGCATAAAAAAATGGCGTAACAACATATGACGTCATATTTCATTAGCACGTAGCGTTGTGAAATGAGCAGTACTATAAACGTTATACTTTATAATTTTTAAAGTTAAAAGCGTTTTATAAGTTATTTTATAGTTTTTTGTAATACTTGATTATAAGGTTATAAAAATTAGGCAGAGGATTGTATAATTTTTTTTTTCAACTTCACGCATAGCATGTTAGAAAGTGGGAACCTAATGTGAAGACACTACGTTTATTTATGATATGTGTGTTTTGTGAATTGAACTCTATAATTTATTTAACCGTCGCCGCCGTATGGCCGTCGTGGTGCAGTGGCACATGAGTTTGAATGTAAGCATGATGGTTTTGAGTTCGATTCCCACTCGGGGGAGTGAAATATGTATTATTTTCATTTCCTCACTCTGGTAACGAGGCAAAACGAGGCGTTGAGTTCCACTTCTCAACACAGCGGGAAGTAAGCGGAAAATATCTTAACACTAGGTTCAATCTGCCTACCCTGCTAAGTGCAGGATACACAAAAACGTGGGAAAAAGTTAGTAAATTCATTCCGAGAAGAGTAGTAATCGAATGTACAACCATCGTTTATAGACTCTGACACGTAGTGAGACACTGTTCCACTGCGCCACGGTGATCTTTAATATTATTTTTATATAGATATAATTCAACATTACTACAGTACTTTTTACAGTTAATATGTCATGCATATATTCAGTAACACAATTTTTCAAGTGACTGGAACGGAAAATTATATAATGATAGAAAATCTGAAGAAGATCCATATACAATGTTGTATTGAAAAGTATTTTATATACATATAGACATAGAGACAACATAATTTTTTTTAAATAAATGCTTTGTTTTTACCTGTACTGTACAAAGTAGGGTAGACAGAGTGAACCCGGGAACCTAGTGTTAAGATACTCCGTTCCCTTTAATATACTTCCGTTCCCCACTTTCCGCCGAATTCTGGAGGCATTGCGGTTTGTATGGTGGACTGAAACTCAACGCCGCCCTTTGCCTCGTACCCAGAGCGATGAAATGAAAATATTAAATATTATAATAAATTTCCTCGAGTGGGAATGAAACCCACAACCGCACGCTTGTGCCCCTGAGCCACGACTGGCTTCTAAAATGCAAGTAAAAGCCTAAGTGATTTTGTTTTTTTTTCCAAGCACGCAGCATTGATCGCAATGCTGTTAGCCCTATTGGCTTTTACAGCGACATAGACTGAGAAGAGAAGAAGGTCCCCTGTCCCTGAGAAATCGCAAGCAATACGTCGTTGCTTGAAAGAATCTCGTCGACGGCAACGACGTCTCCTGCGGGATTCGAACCTAGGCTTGCAGCTATCAACTGGGTTGGAAACTATTTTTATTTGTAAATTTGATATGGGATCGTTAATTAGGAGGAAATCTTTATAATTTTTCAACGGCTGGCGCTGTAACCGCAGGACTCAAGTATCAATCATATAGAAAAGTCGAAACAAGTTTTACAGAAATAATAATCCTAATTTAAGAAGTATTTAACTGTACTTAACTACAAGCTTTCTCTATCCTCAACTGAAAAACTCACCCCGTAAACTCAAAAATTAACCATTGAACCATCAATCAAATATAATCAACCCATCTCGTTATCACTAACGTTTTATCACCACGCCTAGTTATTCTTTCGCGCATGCGCGCTACCATGACAACCGGTTGCCATGGTAACCGCGGGATGTAGGTCAGATAAGACCCTAGATGACCTGGATAATGGTAGAAGGGCTATTTTTAAAAGTACTAGGTTTTTTTTAGCTTTTGTACATGTGAGGTCTTTTTGAGGCACATGTTGAGTTTAGGTTGATATAATCTGGTACCTATATAGCTGAATAGGACATTTTGGTCGTTACTCAATGTCGAGAAAGTGTGGCTTTGAGGTGCGGCATGATGAAATACGCATTGTTTCGAATTTTTGCTAAATTTGGAACGGAGTGTCTTAGCACTAGGTCCTCTACTATTAATAAAAATCAAACTATTAATAAAAATAGCTGAGCAAATCCTCAAAAACGGAGCCTTCTCAAAAATATCTGCAGTTTTCTGAAGAGAAGAATATTTTATGCTGTCTTTGAACCTGTGTTAATACTTCTAGATCTCCATTATCTGCCCTTATAGAAAATTGTCGTGTGACTGTAAACGTGACGGTAGTGCGCTCCATTCGCACTCAGGGGGAATTAATTATTTTCATTTTCTCTGGTCAAAAGACAAAGTGCAGCGTTGTGCTACGCCATACTTCTCGCAATGCTACCAAAATTAGGCAGTGATTGGGAGACGGATTTTCTTAACACTAGGTTCCTCCTGATTACTCTGCTTTATGCGGAATACAGCGTGAAGCTATTAACCTCAACGGGAAATCGAACTGCAAACTTTACTTACCATAATACGTCATCGCCACTAAGTGATCGTTCATCATGATGATTGATTTTTTTACACTTAACACATTACAAAAGTAAAAAAAAACTAAAAAAGATAAAAATAGGATTTTTTTATTTATGTGTATTTATTCATATTTATAAGTAATTTAAGAGTGTTTATTATCAATTTGTGCAATAAAAAAATATAATTTTTCTACTCGAACACCACAGAAATAATTATTTAAATCATGTAGAGCCTATTAACAATTAATAAAGAAAGAAGAAACATTAATAAAGATTTAATTAGCATTAAATCATTAGAAGTACCTATATGTTCACTATTGTAATGTCAATTAAACTCTAATATATTATATTTTTCTGAACACACTCTTAAATATAAAGTTTAAAAAGAACCCACGACCATAGCAATTATAGCAATGTCACCGAACATTTTTTCTTTTTTTAGCATCACGCTGTATCCTTCAAGCAGTGTATTGTAGGCAAAGGTAACCTAGTGTTAAGACAATCCATTCCAGACACACCATCAATGTCCGAGGCGTTGTTTTTTGAGGAGCGGTACTTAACGCCGCACCGTATCTTGTAACCAAAGTGAGGAAATTCATTCCCTCCAGTAGCAATCGAACATACAACCGTCCCGTTTACGGTTGGATGTAGTGCCGCTATACGAGCCCACGGCCTTGTCTTACTTACGTATATTATTTTAACTTCTATGACAATAACTACTACAGAATAGAAGTAGCTGTGATAACAAAAGCGTGTGGACATTAATAGGCTTGTAGTAATGTAGGTTGAGTCGATAGTTTATTTTTTGTATTTACTGCATTTTTTATGTACACGGTGTATCCCGCATATAGCGAGGGAACGTAGTGCTAAGACACATTCTCCACGCACCACTGATAGGGTGGCGGAACTCAACGCGGTGCTTTATCTTGTTACCCGAGCGACGGAATGAAATTCTGCCATGTAGGAATCTAATCTACTATAGATACCGTTGCATTTATACTTTTTTTGTCTTAACAATAGGTTCCCTTTGCCTACTCTGTGAGAGACAGTGTGAAGCTGACTAAAAAATTAAAGTCTTAATAAGCACGCAAATGAAGCCAGTTGCAGCGCGAAGGCATTAGTGTGTGACAGTAAACGCGACGGTTGTGGGTTCGATCCGCACTCGGCAGAATGAAATATTAAATATTGTCATTATTTCCTTCTGGTAACGAAGTAAATTTATTTAACACACAATGTCTAGAAAATAGAGCAAAACAGCGGTCAAGTGCGAGGCGGACTCGCAGCCGAAGGGTTCCAAAGCGTTGTCTATAAAAACGGTAAAAACATTATTTTTTTTATGGAGGCTCCTATACTGTTCTATGATATGTTTATTTTTTTTTTTTTTTTAGTATTTGATGTTATAGTAGCAATAGAAGTACATAATGTAGAAACTTCAACTGTCTTACTGTAACGGCTCATGATATACAGCATGGTGACGGACAGACAAACAGACCGACATCGAAGTCTTAGTAGTAGGGTCCCGTTTTATTCTTTGGATACGGAACCCTAAAAAGGAGAACGGTGTATCTTATCAGTAGGTTCCCTGTTTACGCTGCTATATTGCTTCTCTTTCGTATTTAAACTTGACTGTTTAACATCTATTGTGCGTTCCGTTACGAAACGCCACCTTGACATGGTATACCTAATTAACCGACTGTGAAACGTGCGACCAAATATAATATACACAGCCTTGATTGTTCGTTTTTTTGTTTTATATAATATTAGCTTTGTAAATATTTCGATGTTTATTGTACTAATACTAGCGAACCACCCGCGGCTTCGCTCGCTTAAGCGTATTGATATAATATTATAGACAATTTTTACAAAATGTATGAAAATGGAACAAACATCCATTCTCACTAACTATCACATTAATAATATTAGTAAGATAGGATAGTAGGACTAGATTAGTATCGCGGCTTTGCTTATAATAATGAGTGTGTTAAATCAAGTAAATTCTTCTTTCATATACTATGAATTCGAAGTGTTTGTTTGGTTCAACGCGTTAATCTCAGAAACTACTAGTTCGGATAGAAAAAATCTTTTTGTGTTGGATTGTCCAATTATAATTCCAGACTAGTTCCTAATGTTGTCAAAGAAGAAAGATATTATGTTTTTGTTTTTTTAGCTTCACACTGTATCCCGCACATACCTTGTGCCTTAACACACACACTCCTTTCCTATTAAGATACTTCCGTTAACCGCTTTTCGATAAATTCTCGAGGCATTGCGTGTTGAGTGGCAAGAATCAAGCGAGAAAAAGAAAATATTTAATATTTAATTCCCTCTCATGGGAACTGACTCTACAACCGTTGCGTTCAAATGTTTGTACCCCTGCGCCACCACGAGCTAATTACGGTTTCGTACGTTAAAAGCAAAAAACTAAACTCTTATTGGATCACCTTGTTGTCCGTCTGTCAAGGCTATTCATCTCGAGATCGCGTGAAGTTATCAAGATGAAATTAATATAAAATATTCAAATCTATGGTTTCTTCGAGCACATAAAAAATAAAACATCTAAGTCAATGCAGTATATACGAGTATTTATGCATTGTTTTTCTACTTCCCATACACCTTCCCCTACACCTACAGCTATAAATTTGACACAAAGTTAGAATTGAGAATACTAGTAAAGAAAATAAATATATCTATATTATAGAAAAAAACTCATGAGTCTTATATTTGTAGTTCTTTTCGTACAAAATGATTGCACCTTCAAACTTATGTTTATCATTCTCGTTGACCTACATCTTGAAATTGGTACGGGACCCTTGGTGGGCGAATCCCACTCGCACTTGGCCGGTTTTTTTATATAACAAAAAGATATTAGAATATGCTATCATAGTGTAGTTGAAACGAATTGGAACAAAAGCAATAGTTGTAAAATCCATGTTTTTTTATATCCACTCCCTGGATATAAAAAAACACAACCTCATACTTGACGTGACCTTCCTCCGGTATCATTGATATCTACTGGGTTCTCAAAGGTCAACCGAGGTCTGCCCCTACCTCTCTTACCACTCACTATTGCTTCATAAATCGTTTGTATCATTCTCTCGTCACTCATTCTCTCGACGCGCCAAAACCATTTTCAATTCAAGGGAAAATGTATGCTTGTCTACACATATAATAAAAAAATTAACTTATCGCTGTCTGTACATGGAAGATATATGAGAAAATATATTTTTTAAAAGAGATTATTTTTGAAAGAGATGAAGAAAAACGGAATTCAAGATCAGTGTGAATAGTAAGATATTAGAACAAGTGAATGAAGTGGTATACTTGGGAAGTATCTATATATAAGTTCAGTAGAGATGGAAGATACGAGATGGATGTGGAAAGGCGTATTGCTGCCGGTAACAAGGTTAACGGAGCCTTAGCTGCATTGATGAGACGGCGAAACGTCAGCACAGCTGCGCGTTTGGCCGTACACAATGCAGTTTTGGTACCGACTCTGTTTTACGGCAGCGAAACGTGGGTATTACAGAAGAAGAATGAAAGATTGTGCCGTGTGATCCCGGCCTAGAATAGGATCATCCTGGTACTGGTAGTATCGTAAGAGGCGACTAAAGAACGTGTGGTAGAGTCACGTCGCCAGCAATGGCAACACGCATGGGCAGACTTGGCCGGATCATTACCACCCCCGGTATTTAAAACCGGCGTTAAGTAGTGGCTTTATACCGCTGCGTTTCGCATCAGGTAATGCCGGGCTCCGGCGCCCAACCCACCTTACAGGCAGGCAACGCACCTGCAACTCCTCAGGTGTTGCACGGAGTCGTGGGCGGCGTTAATCACTTACCATCAGGTGACCCGAACGCTCGTTTGCCTTGTCTTTTCCATAAAAAAAAAGAAAGATGAATGCTGTGGAGATGCGCTCTTCGTAGGATATGCGGAGTCAGCTTAGCTGATCGAATCCGCAATGAAGAGGTACACAGAATGGCAGGTACTAGCGAGGATGTCACGGTGAGAATGAAGAAGAACGTGCTCAGCTGGTTTGGGCACGTCGAACGAATGAGTGATGAAAGAATGGCAAAGAAGATTTATAATGGAAAAGTGAGCGGTAAGAGAGGTAAGGGAAGACCTCGGTTGACCTTCGAAAACATAGTATCACATTGATTTGTATACTCTACTAGATATATGAAATAAAGTAAAAATAATCTTTTTATACACTTTCAAATGATATAAAATGTACATAACAAAAACATAAAAATGAATTTAACATATAAGCCTTTTATTCATTATATATTGCATTATACATGGTGTTCTTAAAAGCTTAAATTGGGGCCGGTCTATACAAAATCATCTTCCCGCATAGTAGAGCAGACAAAGTGTTAACACACTCCGTTCTCAATTTTTTTATACAATTTTAAAATAGATTTAAACATAATAATTCCTCAAAGCGTGTATCGAACACAGAACCGTCGTGTGTACAGTTCCACAATATTTTAGTTACGAGTTACAGAGGTATAAATGGCAGTTTTCAGCTGTTTTTATAAATGAAATAAATGAAACCTCATTCCATTACTTTTAAAACATATATATATATTTTAATTTCATATCCAGGTCAAAGCAATTGCATGAAAAATTAATTAACACTTGACAGTGCCACCTCTCGCTTATAACAAATTTATATGTATGTATTTAAATTTAATGCCTGTTTCTAAGTGCGAATTATATCTATTATTTTGTTTTTATGGTTGCGTACTTCAAAAGGTAAAAATGGAGCCCTTATAAGGTATCAAGCTGAATTTATTTTGAAATTTTTAGGACTACGGTCCAATGAAGCTTAAAATCAAGATTCTGCAAATCAATGCAGTCAAGCGTAAGATACGAACATTTATGCATCGATGTTGCTGCAGTACGGCGTTGAGTTCCGCCACTTTACACGCAATGCAAGGGAGTACAGTGTTAAGACACTCCTTTTTAAAGTTTTCACCCGAATTCGAGACATTGCTTATTGAATGGCGGAAGTCAACGTTACCCTTTATCTTGTTAAAAGAGTAAGGAAATGAAGAGGAATCGAAGCCACAACCGTCGCGTTTACAGTCACACGCTTGTGCCATTGCGCCACGATGGCCTCGTGATAATAAAATTGTTAAACAGTAATAATATTTTTTAATAAAAATAATAAAAGAAATCAATTCTAAACGAGGGAAAAGAACAAGAGGCCTATCGTGTAGCTGTCTCTGTTTATTTTATCGTTGCCAAGCAACTGTAACTAATACTTAATTTATAAATCAATATTTTATTTACGTACGCATTCAACAGGATTTGAACTGGCAACTCTTATAAACGGTTAATTTTTACACATCGCAATAGCGCAGGTGCATAATCGTGTGAGTGTAAACGCGACAGGTTGTGTGTTCGATTCCCACTCGAGGAAATGAAATCGGGAATATAAAAAAAAAGGACGGAATGTCTTAACAGTAATACTAGGTAGTGAAATCAAATCGAACCCACAACCCATATTACCTTGACGTGGCCATATATAGAAGGATCTATATACATAATCTAAATCGTTAACCTATTAAGTAAAGGTTAATACGCTCTTAGAATATTTAAATAAATTATTGTACAATTTAAGGTCTACTACTTTCTCTGTTCTGTGGTTCGTTTTAAAAACTATAGCACAGAAACTGCGGTTGCGATTGCGATTCGATTTCCAATCGAGGGTTATTTTCATTTCCTTGTCGTGATAAGACGACATCGCGGCATTGGGTTTCAGCAATCAACTGCGGAACGGAGTGTCTTCTTCCCTCTTACTATCCTGCTATATTGGGGATACAGGGTAAACCTAAGAAGAAAATCTCGTTCTAATTATTAAGAATATTCTAGAGACATTGCATGTTGAGTGACGGAATTCAACGCCGCGCTTTGCCTAGCTTTGCTTTTGCGCTAGCATTATATTACAATTGTATAATAATGAAATCTAGTATATTACATAATATTTAAATTGCCCAAACAGAACTAACTGAGTTAGTTACACAAATTAAACAATAAAAAAATAAAACAATATAAACATCGATACCCAAGCAAGCCCATCACTAGAATTTCAATACAAGGCCGTGTCACACAATAGCAAAATGATATCCTAATTACATGACTTTGAAAGCAAAGTATTGAAATGAGCTAAAAAAACTATGTTTTTGCATAATATTGGCCTAGTTTAGGTGTGCGATGGTTGTAGGTTGTTTTATCTACATATAAAAAAAACTAAAATTAAATCAGCTTCACGCTGTATCCCGCACTCAGTAAGATAGGCAGAGGGAACCTAGTGTTAATACACTCCGTTCCCCACTTTCCACCGAGTTCTGAAGGCATTGCGTGTTGAGTGGCGGAACTCAACGCCGCGCTTTGCCTTGATACCAGAGCGAAGAAATGAAAATATAAATGTAAATAAACATTTCATTAACTCGAGTAAGGATGAAATCCACGACCAGTCGATTTTACAGTCACACTTTGTACCACTGCGTCACGATTGGCCTATATATATCTATACTAATATCATAAAGCTGAAAAAAATANTTACCTGATGCGAAACGCAGTGGCATTAAGCCACTACTTCACGCCAGTTTTAAATGCCGGGGGTGGTAATGATCCGGTTGAGTCTGCCCATGCGTGTTGCCATTGCTGGCGACGTGACTCTACCACACGTACTTTAGTCGCCTCCTACGGCACCACCAGTACCAGGATGATCCTATTTTAGG
The DNA here is from genome assembly GCA_013403705.1 of Heliconius hermathena. Taxonomy (NCBI): domain Eukaryota; kingdom Metazoa; phylum Arthropoda; class Insecta; order Lepidoptera; family Nymphalidae; genus Heliconius; species Heliconius hermathena. The sequence continues at coordinate 273,568 of JAAIXJ010000256.1, read as the reverse complement.
CCGGGATCACACGGCACAAAAACCTAAGATTGTTTATAGCGTTGGAGTGTTTATCGTCATATCTAAAATATAACCCACGATAATTGGGCTATCCATACAAAAATAATCTTTCAATTCGAACCAGTAGTTCCTGAGATTAGCGTGGTCAACTAAACAAACTTTTTAAATTTATAATATTAGTGAACTCGGAACTTCCAATGCTTACATAAAAAACACAAAACCAAAAGTATTTAATATTATATATAATTTCCTCACAAATCGCGAGCCTTGTGTTTATTGTGTCAAGGCGCATTGCTTCATTGTATTGTTAGATGTCATTTTAAAGATACTTTAAAAAAATTTAGGTTATTTTTTTTATTTCATTCACGCTGAATCCCGTATATAGCAGGATAAGGAGAGGGAACCTACTATTAAGATACTCCATTATCCGCTTTTCAGCAGAATTCTAAACATTAAGTGGTGAGTGGCGGAACTCAACACCGCGCTGTTTTCATCGGAGCGAGAATATTAAAATATTTCAATACACACACAGCAGGGTACACAGAGGGAACCTAGTGTTAAGACACTTATTGCCGAATTCTGGAGGCATTGCGTGTTGAGTGGCAGAACTCAACGCCGCGCTTTGCCTCGACACCAGAGCGAAGAAATGGAAATATAAATTTAAGTAAATATTTTATCGCCTCGAGTGGGAATCGAACCCACAACCAGTCGATTTTGCAGTCACACTTCGTGCCGCTGCGCCACGACTGGCCTCAAAGAATCTAAATTGTTAGTAAAATTTCTGGGGTGGGCAGAAGAGCACTCCAGAACCTTATTCCTAGGCTCATGACCGCTAAATACCTACTATATTCTTTAATTTGTTGTAAGTTCGAATCACATTTAACTTTTTTTATGGAAAAGACAAAGCAAACGAACGTACTGGTCATCAGGTGATGGTCAGTGATCAACACCGCCCACGACCCCGTATAACACCAGAGGCGTTGCCGGCTTTAAAGATTAATTATTAAAACATAAAACACAGAACAGAGTAACTTCCTGTTATGTACAGGAGATGCGTGACAATAAAAAAACATTCTACGCCACGTTCTTGCGTTAAGATGAACCATTTTTATAACTTATATAGATAAGAAAGTGATAGCACTGATAAGATAGTAATAGTAGTAAATTATATCAAAATAGTATATCTCCAAGTATGTGTACATCTCTCACGGGATACATAATAAGGAAGTGACTTTAGTGTTTTTTTTTCCTATTATGATTTTTTAGCTTCACTGTGTATCCCGCATATAGCAGGGGAGAAGAAACCTTGTGTTAGGACACTGCGTTTTCCACTTTCGACTTCTTATTGTAGATATTTTGTATTAAATAAAAATCTAAATATAACAATAAATAATTGACTTTATTATTATATAGAGTCGTGGCTCAGGGGTACAGCTGTCTGTAACTGTGTTTGACTGTAAACGCGACGGCTATAGATTCGATTCCCACTATGCAAATGGTTATATTTAAATGATTTTCATGTTCCTGCTTTGGTAATAAAAGGCGGCGCTTCGCCACTCTATATACAATATCAGTATACAATATTCCGATTTCAGGCGGTACGTGGGGAACAGAATACCTTACCACTGGGTTCCCTTTGGTTACGCTACTATATGCAGGATAAAATGTGAAGCTAATGTCTACGCTTTCTAAATAGAACGATGAAATTTTGATATTATAAATATAAAGAATCCCCCTCGAATGCTGTTTGAACCCACACTTATAGTAGTATGTATTAAATATACTAAATATTTAATAATTAAATAAGTATAAAAATTAAAAAATATATATAGAGGTATGATATTTAAAAATAAAAATAATCGCTACCATCTATCTAATTACACAACCACACAAGATTTAGGTCATTGCACAAATTGAAAAAAAAATACAACGTACAAGTATATACATACATAAAAAATCAATTTAACACAGATGATAAATACACATAAAAATAAAACAAATAGATAAAAAATTACCGCGTAATTTAGTATAAAAAAAATCCTAATTTATCCTTATAAAAACATAATTTCACTGCACTTATCACTGTAAACTTATGCTGTATTATTAGAAGCTAGTGTCTATTTTTGTATTTTTTAGTTTAAAAAATAAACAAAACACGCATGCGCTGTACCGCGTTCGGTTGTACACTGAGTAATGTCATTATGTCAGTTTTAAATGGTAATGCGACCAAATTGTGATGAACACTGAATTCGTTGGGTTAGTAAAGATGGCATAACTGATATAAATAAAAATTCTAACTTTTATTGTAGAATTAGATTGTTTTTACATAAATTTATAAAGATAGTGCATGTAGGTATTTATTAAATTTTGGATTGTCCTTAAAAAAAACGGGTCTTCTCAGCTTCTCTTTAACCAACTTCTGTAAAAGGAGTAGGTATTCAATTCGACAGTTTTTTTTATGTTTATTACCTTAGAACTTTTAACTGGGTGAACCGATTTTGATTATTCTTTTTTTGAAAGCTAGTGCTGTCCGGGTGGTCCCATTTTAAAGTGGTCCATTTCTGATAATGATATCTATGAGATAATCACATAAGTCTTAAATTTGAATTAAGTATGTGCGACATATGAACATGATTTATTTATTTTTGACACATGAACAAATAGCTCAATATTCTGCTAACTGATTTTTATGATCTATCTTTCTTTTAGTAACGAGGCTAAGCACGGCGTTGAGTTCCGCCACTTACCATACAATGCCTCAATGAAAGTAGAGAACGAAAGTGTCTTAATTATTAGTCTTAGTCTTAACACTAGGTTCCATAGTTCCTTTTGCCTACCCTGGTATTTGTGGGATACAGCATGAAGCTAAAAAATAAGTAACATTTTTATATTTTCTTATTACAAGCTAACTCTCCAAACTCACTCCAAATATATGAAAAAGATACGAGTTTTTTTCATATAATATATTTGGAGTCTCGTTGGGATATGCCCGATTAAGTTCATTGATCATCGTTAAAGACTTTAGCAGCTTCGTGGTTTTCTCGCATAGCAGAGTAGGCAGAGGGAATCTAGTATTAAGACACTTCATCTCATTCATCACCCAATTTTCGGAATATTTCGCGTTGAGTGGCTACGCTGTTCCTCGTTATCAGAGGAAGCAAAAAAAAATATCACACCTAGTGCGTAAATGAGTGAGGAATCGAACCGTTGCATTTAACAGACGAAATTGAAGTAAAATAAAAACAAATTACCAATAGTTGTAATATATGTTTTTAATTTTCATTTAATATATAACTAATACAGACTTACACTACTTTCTTCTTAAAACAATTACAACTGAATTCAGCAGTATAGCACAAAACTATTTAGACAGCCATGTTGTTATACTACCAAATTAAAGAGTCATAACCTATATATTAGTATAGAATTTACTTACTATAATAATATTTAAGTTTGTACATTATCTTTAATATTAAACATAAGTATATATATTATGAACCAAAAATAAGGCCACTTTTTTAATTTTATTTATGTTTAAACGGCTAAGTTAAGTTGTATTGATTTTAGTAGAAAATTATGAATTTTCAGTGCTTTCCAATATGGCAGCATTATGTAAGTCACGAGATGTCGCTTCTATTTTTGTTCTACAGGTGAAGCCAAATCGTGGGTTACAAAAGTAGAGGTAAATTTTATTATAATTAACTAATGATTAGTTTCACTCTGTATACCGCACATAGTAGGGTAATCAAAGGGAACCTAGTGTTACCACACCGTACCCCATTAAGGAGACATTGCGTGTTGAGATGGCAGAACTCAACGCCGCGTTATGCCCTGTTACCAGAGCGAGATTTTTCTTTTCTCCCAGTGGGAATTCAAGCCACAACCGTTGCGGTTACAGTCACACCACGTTTTATGCCTCTGAACCACGACGGCATCAATTCTATCTATCTAATTGTTACTCTATATGTTATCTATGTGACGGCGTTTGACTGTAAACACGTCGGTTGTGGGTCCGTTTCCCACTCGAGGGTGTGTGAAGCCAAAGCACGGCGTTAAGTCAACACGCGGAGGTAAGATTTACTATAATCATCACTCGTGCAAAATAATCATTTTCATTACCCCGTTGCGTTTCCCCACTCAACACACAATGTCACAAAATCGAGTGGAAATCCTAGGATCCTGGAGAGTTATGACACTAACAACTAACAAAAAAAACAGTTATTTCACTACATTCTTTTTAAATAATGTATCTAATCAAGTAATATTTTCTACTAAAAAACCAATTAAAGACAATAATTATATGATCTATCTTTTTTCTTTTTTCTTTAATAGCATTTAGGACAATATAATACTATATCAATATTATAAAGCTGAAGAGTTTGTTTGGTTTGACGCGCTAATCTCAGGAACTACTCGTACAAATTGGAAAATCTTTTTGTGTTAGATAGTCCATTTATCGAGAAAGGCTATATATAGGCTATCACCACATTCAAAGCTACTTCGGCCAATTAGAATATGCCATTATCATACACAACTCTTATTTCAATTTGATCACGTGGGCTACGCCGCAAGTAAAATATAGTATTTTTTTACTTTTGCTTCACGCTGTATCCCGTATATAGCAGAGTAGACAGAGGGAACCAGAGAACCTTGAGTCAAGACACTCCATTCCAATTAAGACACTTTCCTTCCCTATCTGCCGCCGAATTCTGGAGGATTGTGTGTTTACAGTTGCACTTTGTGCCCCTGCGCTACGACTGCCCTCAATATGGTAGTCTTTTATAAAGCTAAATTTGAAGCCGCAATCACTTCTTTTAAAACATCTACTGTGCCACTATAGTGTCTTCTGGACTTAAAAGCATAGCCTTCGTCTAGACGCTAAGACAATTAGGCTTTGTTTAAAATCTATATGAAAAATAGTGCCAAAGTTAGGCATTACATAATTAGGTCATTTAAGTAGGCAGAAGATCGTCTAACAATGAGATGACGAAAACGTTACATAATTTCTTTAGAAAAAATATATTTTTATTTCGACATCTTCTATTCTCTACTGTGCCTACATTAGAGGCTCGCAGCAGCACAGCGTCTTATTATATTATCGCGACTGTAGTGGGTTCGATTACCACTCTCTTCGGTGTGGAGTTCCACTATACAACACGTAATTTCTTGAAAGTTGGTACACTAGGTTCCATCTATCTACCTTGCTATATGCGGGATTCATAATGCAGAACTTTCCAAGAGCCTCTCTTTCATTGTTTAAAGAAAGACTGATGCCATAGTGTTGTAATGGGACCGCGTCAGACTAAACTCTACGATTCACAGTTCGATACCCACACAAGAAAAGAATCATCATTTCATCTCTCTGATTAGATGCAGCGCGGCATTGAGTTCCGCGACTCCATACTGAATGTCTTGAAAATTGGGATGTGCTTGGGGTACAGAGTGTCTTACTGCTAGGTTTTGCTTATTCTGCTATATACGGGATACAGTGTGAAGCTGCTGTTTTCACGTTTTTCCCATACTATACATAGTAGTGACATAACGTATTTAGCGGCGGTATATTATTAAATATTAAAAAGGAGTATCTTAACACTACGTTCTCTCTGTCCACCCTATATGGAGGAAAGAAGTAAATCATAGAAGAAAAATAGGTATTTTTGTAGGACAAATATTCACTACACGTTTCAAAACATAAAGCTATGTTATGATCCACTCTTGCGCAGTCATTTTCTCTATGACAGTCTATTTTTAACTCTATTCTTTACATATCAAGAGCTAAACTTGAATGAAATCAAAACAAAATTATGCAGGAAATGATAATTTAACGTGATGTATTTAGCGGTACGGATGTAAGTCTACACGCACCTGGATAGTGGGTTCGAGTCCTTTTTATGTTAATAGTATAAAGATTTAGTTAGTAGAATAGGGATATTATGGAATCGACAAGATAATATAAAGCTTCACGCTATTTCCCGCATATAGCCGATTTGGCAGAGGTAACCTGTGGAAACAAGTGATAAGACATTTCGTTCATCACGCACCGCCCAATTATCGTATTGCATGTTGAGTGGCGGAACCCAACGCCGCGCTTTGTTTAACGGTGTTTAAAAAAAGCACGGCGTTTAAAGAATTAATGAAATTTTGACCATCTATGCGTTATGGGAGCTGGCTGAATATGCAATGTTTGTGAGTGCGAGCACACTCGGAGGAATGAATATTATATTAAATAAAAATCAATCCATACTTCAATATATATTTTGCCCAGTGGAAATTGAACCCACAAGCATCACGTTTACAGTCACACGCCATGCTACTACGCCAAGATGGCTACACTAATCCAATATCTATAAATGGGAAAAAAATGATTAAACAAAGAGTTATTTCACTACAAGTTCTAGAAACTTCTTACCTTTCATGTGATCTGATGTATCCGCTCTCATTATATCTGTCAAATAGTGTTCCAGAGACCTCATGTTGTCCAAACCGCTTCGATCCTGTAGAGGAAAAGGCGAATTTATTAAAAAATTTAGAATAAATTGACACAGCTGTAATTCAGTTGGGCTATGATTGTATGGTGACGGTATTAACTGTAGCTAGATGGTTGTTGGTTCGATTCCTGCTTGGTGGAATGCTTTTTTATTATTTTAAAAGTTCTTTATCACAAAAGAAAAAAACAGCCTTTGTGCCTTAGGATCATTTTATAGTCAGTCTGTCTGTTAAAATCAGGTATCAAGGTGAAATTATTATAAAATATCCAAATCTAGTCTCTTCGAGCTCAAAAAAAATCAAACTACATTAGTAGTTCAAGAACTTCAGTAAATATGTCAATATTATTACTTTTTCTTAAAATTATACTAATACCGTATAATAAAAACAAAATGCTTCACAAACAAAATGATTTATACCACACATAGCAGGGATGGCAGAGGGAACCTAGTGCTAAGACACCCTGTTCCCCACGCACCGCCGAATTATCGTGACATTCCGTGTTCAGTGACTGAATTCAACGCCGCGCTTTTTCGTGTCACAAAAGCGAGGAAATGAAAAAAATAGGTGATTTAATCCCCTGGGATCTATCCCATAATCGTCGCGTCTACAGTTACATCCTCTGCCACTGCGACACGACGCCCTCAAATCATAGATAAATACAAAAACACATAAAATTTGAACCTACACCCTATCATACAAAAACAAACACTAACTACTTCCCCATACAACAATACATCAAAGCAGTTCCATACAAAATAAACTAAAATATCTAGAACTCTACAAATCCTGGACTAAATCCAGGGCGAGAGCTCTAACCAAACTGGTCACCCATTGACCTACTTACATGTACGCAGTATGACGTCAGTGTAGCACTGCGCTACTAGACATACTTGCGCACACAAAAATATATCGTACTACCCTACAAATAGGGCTGAAATTCAATTAAACCACTAAATAAAGTCGAATATTGTATGGCCAATATTCAGCACCCTGTATATGGAATTGTACGCAATGGCAATGTAAATAAAGTTGAATTTTGTATGGCTAATATAGCACTGCTGTATAGGAAATTGTACACAACTGTTATATAAATAAGGTAGCTTTTCGTATGGCCGATAATCAAACACGCTGTATAAGCCATTGTTGTTTATTTTCTATGGAATAAGGGTGGGTTTTCTTTGTTTTTTTTCTCTATGGGGGTGGGAATCAAAGGTCAGATAGGGGCTGCATTGCGAAATTGTTTACCGGGGGGGTCACTTGACCTTCCTTTTAACTAATTAATATTTAAAGTTTAACCCATTTTTGTCATATCATTTCGTAGGTATCTTCCGCATTGCGGGGTGAAGCCAGAGATCTATATATTTTTTCACGCTGTTTACCGCATGTAGCAAGGTAGGCAGAGGGAACCTAGAGTTAAGACATTATGTTATTCGCGCACCGCACAATTTTCGAGCCATTGCAATGGCGAAATTAAGCGCAGCGCTTTGCCTTGTTACTAGAGCCACATGATTTTATTCCTCCGAGTGGGAATGGAACCCACGATCGTCAACATTTTTAAGTTTTGAACATAATGTGCCAATTTTAGATATATTGTAGAGATTAAATAACATCGTATAAAGTGTAATATCGTAATCTTTTACTTTACACGCGAATCCACATTTGTTAGTCTGAGGGCTTCAAACACGTGAGGGGGAATGATTATTATATTTAAACTACTAGTAAAAAAGAAAACCTCGGTGCGTATGGAACGGAGTATCTTAGGATACAAAGTGAAGTTTAAAAAATTTGGACTTTTGTTTCACATATGTTTCGTATTGCGGGATAAATGAGGAACCTAGTGTCGTACCGTTTCGCTATCTGCTTCTTTTAATTATATATTTTCCATTTTTATTTTCCATTATATATTTTCCATTTTTGATTTCCGTCTGTCTGTCTGTGTGTCTGTCAAGAGCCTTTATCTCAGGAACGCGTAAAGATATTGAGTAGAAATTCAAACCATATGCTTGGATCTACGGCCCCATGATTTCCTGAAAAAAACGTATTTCTATGTTTACTTTAAAAAAAGATATGGCCGTTTCTATAGAAAAAAAAAACGGGTATCTCAACACTATAAAGGGAATCAAAATTAATAGGGCATTTCCGGCTAACCAACATTTATGAAATTTGGAAGCAAGTATCTACAAGTAGTACTAGTTTATGAAAAAATTTGAAAACTATACATTCAGAGTTAAATCCTAAAAAAATATAATAATAAAAGGGGGACAAAATTTGGTATTAAAGCCGATATAGTTCAAGTGAGGTATCAGATGAAAGGGCTCTGTCTAAGCTGAGCCTGAATTTCAGAAAAAGTCCGAGATCTCTAAGTTTTGTACAGAGCCCTCGAGGGCGAGCCCGACTTACAGTTGTCCGGTTTTTTAACTGTATATTTTTTATGACTTACTAGACATTTGTGGCGCTGTGGAACAACGTGTATTGTATTGGAATGATTACTGCACTCTCTAATAGATAAAACGCGGCGCTTAGTTTCGTTAAATATAAACGTTAAATGCTATATGCAGGATACCGCGTGAGGTAAAAAAAATTGATTTGATATTGTTCAGTCAACATGTAATGCTTCCAGTATACTGCGGAAAGTGGAGAACGGAGTATCTTAACACTAAGTTCTCAAGTTACCCCTGTTTCAAGCTTACTTTGAAAGGGCCATGTAATGTATTTAACATTTGCTGTCAGTAGAGGAGGGAAGCTCTGATATTGGAGGTGATCGTAACGTATATATAAATTGTCCTTTTAAAGCTCCACTTGGGTCCCAAGTCCCAGGCACTACTCTAAGCTCCTCCTCACCCTGTAACGCTATGGGTACCCGTACCGAAAATCATGGAATGATAAGCAGATTCATTTTTTTTGCTTCACGCTGTATCCCGCATATAGCAGGGATGCCTAGTTATATTTTCTGCCACATTTTGCGAGACATTGAGTGTTGAATGGTGGAAATCAACATTGCGCTTTGTGCTGAGGCAGAGCTACTAAATAAAAATAATGCATTGCCCCAAGTGGGGTTCAAACCCAAAACCATCACGTTTGCAGTCAGATGCTGTACCACAAGGGCCTCCAGAAATAATTTTTAATTTAAGGCGCTAGAAAATTTCTATAGAAGCTCGCGGCTTTGCCAGCCTTAATTACATATTAATGTACTAATTTGAGTTATTATTAATTATTATTGATATTTGATGTTCTAATAGCCTTATCATGTTAAAGACAATCAATATCCATCTACATTAAAACTACAGTTTCAGCCAATTAATAAAAAAATATTTTGTAAGAATTTTATCGAAAAAAGAACTGTATAGTGATATATTTTTTATTGAAATTAAATAAACACTAAATATTAAGTGAAGTATGCCAATATACAATAGTGAAAACTGCATTTACATTGGTTAAGCCGTTTCCGAAATTACACACACACAAACGCACAGACTTACAGACAAATTGCCAAAAATAATTAAAAATTATTTTGGCTGGTTCTATTTACATTACATTGATAAATATCCTCAATATTAGATTTTCTCATTATTAGATTAAGGCCAGTCGTGGCGCAGGAGCACAAAGTGTGACTATAAAACCGATTGGTTATGGGTTCCATCCCCACTCGAGGAGTGGAATAATTACTTAAATTTATATTTCCATTTCTTCGCTCTGGTGTCGAGGACAAGTGCAGCGTTGAGTTCTGGCATTCAAGACGCAATGCCTCCAGAATTCGGCAGAAAGTGGGGAACGGAGTGTGTTAAGAGTGGTTCCCTCTGTCTACCCTGCAGTATGCGGGATACAGCGTGAAGCTTAAATCAGCTTAGAGATTAGCTGTTATATTTCCTCATATTTCTTCCATGTAGAGATGACGATCAGTTACAATTATATGTACGTATCTCGTATATACAATATACAATAGTTTATTTATCTGTACAATGTGACATAGATTATAGAATCAATAATGGAAGGCCTTGATTGTGGATAAGCTACTTATTATATGTATTTACCATGTAGAAGTAGAATATGTCACGAAACGAAGAGAATAGACATTTTAGTAGCGTTCATACTTTTTATATTAAGAAATGTATATTTTAACTTGCCGTCATCTGTGATTCTGTTTTAGCTTCACTCTGTAACACGCACATAGCAGGGTGGGCAGAGGGAACTTGGGATTCTAGTGTCAGTTCCCATTAAGGCACTTTTGTTTCCCACTACTCTTCGCCGAATAATCGAGGCATTGCGTGTTGAGTCGCAAAGTGTAGACGCATTTTTTTATTTATATGTTTATGTTCTTTTTTTAGCTTTTACGCTGTATCACGCACATAGCAGGGTAGACAGAGGGAATCTGGCAACTTAGTGTTACAAAACTCCGTTCTCATTAAGAAACTTCCATTTAACGCTTTTTCTACTATCCTATCCACGATTTCTGGATTGCATGTAGAGTGGTGGAACTCAACGCCGCGCTTTGCTTTGCATTGCCTTGCGTTACCAGAGCGAGTAAATAAAAATATAAAATATTTCATTACTCGAGACGATTGACGAGTGGGAATCAAACTCACAACCGACGCGGTTACAGTCGCACGCTTATGCCACTGCGCCGCAACTCGACAATAGTTAAATTCCATATATTTTTTATTTATAAAAACCAGTTTCAAAACATAAATTGAAAAATTTTCAATTTTAAATTGAAAAATACGCTTTTCTTTATCTTATCTGTGACCGATAGCAATATAGACTAAGTTATCAATAGAAGCTGCATTTTGAAAGTTTATTTATTTATAATAATTTTATTTTTAGTTAAAAAAGTTAGGCCGGTCATTGCGCATGGGCAAAAGCGCAATTATAACGTGACAGGTTGTGGGTTCGATTCCCAATTGAGGAAATTAAATATTTTCATTTCTTCGCTCTGGTTACGACGCAAAACAAGGCGTTTCAACACTCACCACGCAATGCCTCCAAAATTTGGCAGAAAGTGGGGAATGAAAGTGTCTTTACACTAAGTTCTTAGGTTCCCCCTGCCTATCCTGCTATGAGCGGGATTCAGCGTGAAGCTAAAAAAAATGTGATTGCTTATTGCAGAAATAGGACAAACAGAGGCACCAAAAGAATAAAAATGGCTTATAAATAATATTATATTTATTATATGCGGTATAAACTGTAAAACTATAAAAACAAGGCTAATTCATGCAGTTGAAAAAGTTTATCTACTTCATAGATTAGTGCGACTCCCACTTGACCATTTTTTTAATTATGCATTTATGTCAAAAAGTACAAACACTTCCTTAAAAGGCTAATTTAAATAGTTATCTTTACACTGTTATCATAATCGTGGCACATTTATGGTAAATGATACTATGATATGAGAACGTATGGCTTAGTGGTCAGAGCCCTTGGAGGGGTTCTGAGGTGCGGGCTCCAATCACGCTTCGTTCAAATTTTTATACATTTCCAAAAAAAACAAAGAGTGACCTGTTAGACCGATCGGAATACGAAAAAGAGTGATATATTTATTATTAAGTTATCTCTGTCTTTGCAAAGTGTTTATTTAGCTTCACGCTTTATCCCTTTCATCAACCTGTGTTCCCGAAGGCCAAATGAGGCCTGCCTATACAGTTAAAGTTCAGTTTAGTTCTTTAGTGTACGAAATAAATATATTATACGTGTTGATTGGCAAGACTCAACGTCATGTTTTGTTTCGTTACCAGGGCGAGGAAATGAAAATATTTAATATATCTTCGAGTGGGAATCAAACCTACAACCATCTCGTTTCTAGTTGCACGCTTGTGCCACTGCGCCGCGACTGCTAATATAATAATTCCTTCTTGTGAGGATCGATCCCACGACCATCGTCAGACACGGAGATACGACAGCTTACACATACACATACATACATACTCTTACATACATAAATCGCGAATTTCTATTTTCATATTAGATAAGCCAATTGTTAACACAGCTGATAACCTACTTTGTGAAAAGAAATTGTTTAAACTATGTATCTCGATTTCAACCTGAATTTCATGAAGTTACATCACTTATGCCTAGATACTTCAATATTTTATTTCACCTTAAAAATTCAGTGGGACAGCATACAAGTATGACTGCATATGTGACGGTTGTGGGTTCGATTTTAATTTATTCACTCTGGCAACTGGATATAGCGTAGCATTTTCATTTGATTTTCGCCACTCAACACGGAAATTAAACGGGGAATAGAGTTTCTGAACACTAGTTTAAACTCAACCGTGCAACCTTGCCAACCGCGCCTAAAGTGTAAGTAGTTATATAATTTTCAATATTTAAAACAAACGTAAAAAAAATAACATGGCGGGACTCGAACCCGGCGCGGACGGGCGGCTGACCATTAAGACATACGTTCTTATCAAGCTGGAGATTCGTTTACGCCCGGTTACTACTTATGTTAAGACACTCCGTTCCCCACGCGCAGCCTAATGTTGAATCTTGTTACCAGAGATGACAATAACTAATTCCCCCGATATGGAATCAAACTCACAACTGTCGCGTTTGCAGCCAAACGCATGAAGCGTTTGGCTGCAAACGCGTTTGTTTTCTAACTCCAAACCAATTTTAAAATCAGTCTCTGTCAGATATCTTATCTGTGCCATCGATCACGATAAAGATGCTGTGAAGATCTTATTCATCCAACAACATGTATTATAAAAAATAATTTAGATGGTATATTTTTTCTTAGCTTCACGCTGTATCCCGCAAACAGCTGGATAAATTCAAGTTCAGTTGTATGTTCTATTCAGTTAATATATGTTTATGTTTAATTGCAATCGGTTCATAAGCTTTATTATGTCAATAGAAAGTATTGTTTAACCCACAATGGTAATTTAGATCAGTAAATAAATTATTATGTAAAGCTGTGAGCGGGTCGGTAATTATATAATATAATTATTCCCCTGAAATGGGATGGAACCCACAACCGTCGCGTGTTAAGTCTGAAATAAAAATAATAACATTATAATTTTATCAATATCTCTGTAGGACGAGGCCATCGTATAGAGATCAACGGTTGTAGGTTCGATTACGATTAGAACCATCGTCTAGTACTACACATTTTTCAGTATCACAACTACGTCATACAGATTTTGGTGCTTATTTAGTTTACACTTCGAAATGATGAAATCACCAAGACCAAATTTATCATTTTTAAAGATATGTAATGATGTGAGTCATTCTTGTTTGAAAGTAGTGAATTTTACCCAAAAATATTAGCCCATATATTATATTTTTTTGTGCCTCTGTGCCACGATTGGCCATTGTTATCATTTTAAGTTAATTTTTTTTCTCAGTATTTTATTTAGGGACTTTTTAAGTAAATAAAATACAAAAATATCAGTCCCATCGTTCCATTAAAACGAACTAAAAATACATAATATCAGATATTTGCTAAAGTAAATTATACACTATTTAACCTTAAACTTATATAACCATTTAGACTCAACAGAATTTGGTTTAGACATATTCATAATATTTATATTAAAACGACAAAATAATTTTCGACGAGCTTTGGCATTGAGAACATATTCTACCAAGAAATGGTGTACATTTTCTCCGTTTTACAATTTTTTAATAGCCTCGCCTTAACAGTAGATTCCTTTTATAAGACACTGCTGCTACTGCTACATGCAGGATACAGCGTGAACACAATTTAATTTAAATTTATTTTTATACAATAGTGTGAAGAAAATTGTGTATGACGAATAAATATAATGCAAAGAAAATTACATAATTGAAGCGAAGCGAAATGAGCCTAGCCTAGACCAGTTGTGTTGAACGAGAATCGAATCTCAACCACCGACTTAGCTTTCATAAACCTGCGTTACTATACAAGTATACCGGCCAATCGGATGATAAATATATACGAATACTTTATCTTATCAGATTGACAGACAAATGACAGATCTAAACGTTTATCTATAAATAGCTTTTACCCGTTGCTTCACTCACGTGGTAAAATGGAAGTAACTATATATATATACTCGTCCAGTCGTGGTGCAGGGGCACAAAGTGTGACTGTAAAATCGAGTGGTTGTGAGTTCGATCCCCATTCGAAGAAAAGAAATATTTATTTACATTTATATTTTCATTTCTTCGCTCTGGTGTCGAGGCAAAGCGCGTCGTTGAGTTCCGTTTCTATTAGTAGGCGCCGGCGAAGCCGCAAGTAAATGGTAGTAAGAAATGTCTACATTATTACTTTTTTTTGCTTTAGCACGCTTTATTTTTTTAGCAGAAAGTGGAGTAGGCAGAGGGAACCTAGTGTTAAGAGACTCCATTTCCATTAGGGCACTTCCATTCTTCACTTTCCGCCGAATTAATGAAGTATTACGTGTTGAGTGGCGGATTGCAACACCGCGTTTTAGCTTGTTACCAGAACGGAGAAATAAAAATATTAAATAATTCATTCCCCCGGTTGGGAATCGAACCCACAACCGTTGCGCTACAGTTACAAGCTTATGCCCCTGCCCTACGACGGCCTCAAAGACAATAATATACATATAAGAAGAATATTTTAACTGAAAACAATACGTTGTATTAAATCAATAATATTGAATGCCTTACAAATGTGTTATACTGCTATCTCGTTCTTTTAGTAACGTATGAGCGAGACGGCGCTCTACAACGGCCTTGAATAGAACTGATAAGAGCTGAAAAGTTGAAGCGAAGCTGAAAATTTTAACTTGGAAATAGTTTTTTATACTTTTTGTGAAGTTTTTGAGGCCGTATGAATGTAAACGTGTTGGTTGTGGGTTCAATTCCTACTCGAGGCAATTATTTTCTTGACTTCGCTCTTGTATATAGACCAAGCACAGTGTTGGGTTCCGTCAAATTTCACAAAATTTTTCGGCGTATGGGGAAGGTAGTGTCCGAACACTAGGTTCCCTTAACATATCTATTCTGCTATATGCAAGCGTGGTACAGCTTGAAGCTAAAAAAATAAGTTTTATTTTAGTTAATTTTTTTTTAATAAGACGGAAAAAGAGTGTGAAATCGAAATCTATTCGAAGAAATTACTGTTTTTAGTAAAAAAAAAATTTATATTCACGCTAATTCAGGCTAAGCACAACGTTAAGTTCTGCCACTTAACACGCAATATCTTGAATTCGAGGCAAAAGCGGAAAAATCATAATTAAAAAAAAAACCACTAAACACTAAGTTCTATCTAATATTACACATGTGAAACTTTGTCAGTATGGATGTTTGTTTCGCTATCACGCAGAAACTACTAAACGGATTTAGATGAAACTTTACCATAATATGTTTTATACATCAGAATAAAATATAGACTATAATTTATGCAAAGATTTTGTATAATTTGGATATAACATAACATTAAGATTAAACGGGCGAAACCGCGCTTGGGTCACTAGTAAAATATAAACAAAGAGTGATAAACTTTTATATATTATTTTGAATAGCCTAATGTATCTATTGAAACTCAACGCCGGGCTATGTCTTTCCAAATGGTTCAATCATAATAACATAAAAATAATCATTCCCCCAAGTGGGAATCGCACCCGCGACCATCGCATTTACAGTCAAACATCCAACCTCTCCACGGTAGCGTTCATCCAAAATAGGTCAATTAATATACAAAAAATCAAAACACACTATTACAATGTTATCAAATATAATATAAGTTTTAAATTTGATAAAAGTTATTATTTTTTAGGTTAACAACCTTTTATCAAATCACAGACGAAATTGCCACTTTTATTTTATTGTGTATTTTAGTTTGACGCTGTACCCTGCACATAGCAGAGTGGGCAGAGGGAACGTAACGTTAAGACACTCCGTTCCCTAAACACCAAAAAAAGAACATAATGGAATTCTTATAGGATAACTTTGTTGTCAGCTTCACGCTGTATCCCGCACCCCATACCCCAGCAAGGTAGCCAGAGGGAACCTAGTATTAAGATACTCCGTTCCCCACCTTCCGCCGAATTATGGAGGCATTGCGTGCTGAGTGGCTTGCTGACTGACTTTGTTGTTCCTCTTTATATTTGTCAATTCTGTTTATCTTAAGATCGTGTGGAGGTACCAAGTTCATATCAATTACCCAGCTATACGGTCGCTTAGAACATAGAAGACAATCAAAATTCTAAGTCAACGCAATCAAAAGATACGATCATTTATTTATTAACCATTTTTACTTCATTTTGTATGAAATTTGCCGAGTAATCAACACCTACAGTAGGGAAGTACCCCACTTCCCGTAGACCTACAATTAAGAAATTAGTTAGAAGTAAGAACTTATTATACAAATAAATAATAAAATATATAATAGAATATATCGTAGAATAATTAATAGAATATATCGTAGAAACAAATAATTACAAACCTATTATATACTTATAGTTCATGTCGTATAAAATGCACACGCAATTGTAAGTTGGTCAACTTTTGGTATGTCCCATTGACCTATAATCATGATATTAGTATGGAACGCTCAGAGCGAGAAACTGACTCGCACTTGACTAGTTTCATTTTTCATTAATTTTGTCATTGTGTCTCTTTTAGCGTCTGACTGTAAACACGAACTGCAACGAAGGTTGTGGGATCGATTCCCACTCAAGACAATCATGTGTTTAGTGTCTTGCTTCATACTGTATCCCGCAAATAGCAGAGTGAAGATGGGAACCTAGTGTTAAGACACTCTGTTCCCTACTTTTCGACGAATTCTAAAGGCATTGCGTGTTGAGTAGTGGAACTCAACACCGCACTTTGTCTACAAGAGCAGGAAAATAAAAAAAAATATGTAGATATAATTCCCCCATAATTAGTAGTGAAAATCGAACCCACAACTATCGCCCACTACCTATTATTATAATAGTCATAATATAAATAAAAGTAGTATTACGTTAAAAGCATACATTACTTTTAGTGAAATCGTTTAAATTAAATTTAAAAAGGAAGTATTTAATGACAAACGTTTTACATAGATGTAACAAAAAAATAAGTTACATTTCTTATCTATTATACAAAAAATGTTAGCAGTTAGTCGAGGCAAAGCGCGGCGTTGAGTTCCGTCACACAGGTCGCAATACCTCGAGAATTCGTCAGAAAGTGGGGGATGGAAGTATCTTAATGGGAACGGAGTGTCTTAACATTAGGATCACAGGTTCCTCTACCTATCTTGCTGCAAGATACAGCGATTATATCGCTCGCGTCAAATATTTTCACTTTTTTTTTTTATAAGGAACTAATGTTACGCTCGTGAATTTGCCCTATTTAATTATTATTCGGTATTTAACCGTTTCTCATTTTTAAAATTTACGGTTTTACTCAAATTTTATATGCATGTATTGTAAATATATCTTTTTCTTCATTCACTTTGTCTGTTAGTAAGAACCATATTAAAATCTGTTAAGTAGTTTGTAAAATATAAGCGCATAGGAAGAGATCTGGGGGCGGTAGTGCCACCGCAAAATTAAGCGCGAAGCAAAGCACTGACCTACCATTCTTTTCTTGAATCATTTTGGCGTATTATCGTGCCTCTATTCGAGTATCTCTGGATAGATTTAAAGCTTTCGTCTTCTAGTAAGCTGTAAGCACACACCAGAATGTCAAAATGTCAAACTTGTTGGTCATATATTTGTCCGAATATATCCGAATGCAAAGTTTCACAATTTCGACACTGATTCACTCACTCATTTACTCACTGATAATCAACATATTACTAGTACTTTCCATAGACCTAGAAGCTGAAATTTGGTACAGGGGTTTTACTTCCACATAAAGAGAAAACTATCAAATGTAGGAACATCGCAGATCTGAAGTACCTGCTGACCCTGATGAGAAACTGTATGAGCCCAGCCAAGCTACTATAGATATCGACATACTGCCGTTGCAAAATTTATTTATCGTGATGGTACTCTTCTTTTGATTTACAAAAATTTTAGGTCTAGAGTACTTGATGAAGAACCCTACCCTAATCCTATGAGCTTTTTTATTTTAAAACAACTAAAAAACAACCAAAACAATTCTTTCTGAAACATCAAAACTCAATAGAAAAACAACAAACACAGATTAAAAAATACCATAAGGCATTAATAAGTCGTTCCTTTGCTCTAGAAAGAGAGAGGGGGTGAAAAAAATAGCCCCGACCAATCGGAGGCGTCGCATTGCGCCCGCATTGAGCGGGAAAACTAGGTCACGTGGCTGCGGACGATGCGGCGTGGCGTCTTGCCGATTGATACAGATTATACAGAATGTGTGCCACAGATTATTAATAATATGTACTTATAATTGGGAATTAGGATGTACATTTTTTAATTGTACTGTACGAGTATTTTAAACAAGGAGAGTAATAGTTTTTTATTAACTTTTCTACTCTAATGTACTCCGTCCTCCACCTGGATTTTTAGATCAATAGAATTACAACTTCAAAAAGTTGACAAACTTAAGTTTACGTACTCACTTTGTCCACGTAGTAGGTCCACGGGAAGTACCTTATAGGTTTTGATTACGCGGCGAGTTTAATACTAAGTGTAACAACAACAATGCATAGACAGTCGTATATTTTGATTGCGTTGATTTAGAAGATTTTGTGCTATAACTCTATAGGGGTTGAATGGGTACCTGAATGTTTAATATTAGTTTCAGCTAGATACCTCTACGCGATCTCGAGATATGTAAATGTCCTCGGAAAACGAAGTGATCCTATAAAGGTTCTATTTTTTAAAATAAGATTCCCCTAGTGGGAATCAACCCCATAACGGCGTCGTTGTCAGGTGTTTTATATTTCGTTACATTTTGTTTTTCAAAATTACTGTTCTTTGGAATGGTTTATTTTTTTCTTTTAGTTTTTATGATGTCTGGAGTTTACATGAGAAAACAACGTGGTAAGCAATATATTTAAAAATATATAATATATAATACATACACTTTTTAGAAAACGTATAAAAATTTGAACGTAGCGGAAATTTTACACGTTTTGTAAAAAGTTTTTTCTTTACTAATTGTGAAATAACACTTTAAAATTGATAAAAATATATACATATTATATAATTTAATTTTTGGTCTTTACTCTTACCAGTATATATCATTAGTGAGGGCGAGCAGGAATCGAAAACCTCTAACCTTTATTAATATTTTAATGTAAATAGGTATTTTGGTTAAACACGCAATGGTTCAAATGAAAAAAATATTTTTGTGACTTATAGTCCATTCAGGATCCAGGTCCATCGAGGACGGCTATATCTATAGCTATGTCTTGTGTCATGTGTCACAAAGAATAGTTATCGCCATTTGACCACAGAGGCGAAGTCGCAGGTAAAAGAAGATCGCTTCACATAAAATTACATACAATATGTACATATATCCAAAGGTTAATAACTATCCACACATTATACAAATTTGGCTAATTAAAAATTTACAATATGGCTCTATCTTCGTAGTCTTAACGGAGTAGAAAACTAGATTTTTTGTGGTTTTGTTTTACACTGTATCCCGTATATAGCAGAGTAGGCAGAAGAACCTAGTGTTAAGACACTCCGTTTCCCACGCACTGCCCTGTTTTCGTATGTTGAGGGACGGAACTCAAAACCGCACTCTTCCTCGTTACCAGTCGATTGGGAATCGAATGCACAACCGTCGCGCTTACAGTCGCATGCCTGTCCCTCTGCGCCACAACAGCCTCAAACACAGGTACAGTCACATATAAGGTAGGTAAGTTGTAACTACTAGAATTAAAAATCAAAGCACATTTTACATATCTGACTGTCACGGTGGCTATAGGTTCAATATTAATTCGGAGGAGTGTTTATAATAAAAATATTCGCTTCTTACGTTTATACTTACCATATATGTATGGATAAAGATCGTCCACGGGGTGGGTGCCTGCCCATGGTTGACAATCGAAAATGAAATTAAATTATTTTCACATTTCTTCCCGCTTATAACATGATAGGAGAAAAACTTAGTGTTAAGACACTCCATATCCCATTTTGTGCCTAACGTTTGAGATATTTCATGTTGAGAAAAAATGCAACATCCGCTTCAAAGTCAGTAGAGCGCAACATTTATATATCAGCTTCACGCTGTATTCCGCACACAGCAGTGTAGGCATAGGGAACCTAGTGTTAAGACAGTCCATTCCCCACTTTCCGCCGACTTCTGGAGGCATTGCGTGTTGAGTGGCAGAACTCAACGCCGCGACATCAGAGCGAAGAAATAAAAATATAAATGTAAATAAATTATTCATCTCCTCGAGTGAGGATCGAACCCACAACCAGTCGATTTTACAGTCACACTTTGTGCTCCTTCGCCACGACTGGCCTCTAGATACCTCAACGCGATCTAGTATTTAAATTTTGCGCCCTACTGACACGTATTCAAACGATATATATTTGTTTTACTTTTGTGTTTATTCGCAGGGTTTATTATTTTTCAAATTTAATTATAAAAGCGAGCAACTTAATAAAATAATTCCCATGCTTTCTTGAATGTACAATAAAAGTTTTTGTGTAAAAGTTCTTAAAATTTTTTAGTCTTACGACGTTGAATTCCACCACTCAAAACGCAGTCTCCAAAATAAAAGGAAATTTGGAAAATCTTATTGCCTCAACACTAGGTTTTGCCTACCTACCATTCTTTGTGCGGGATAAAGCGTGCAAACCTAAAAAAAACTATTTCAAACCAGTATAAATCGTAAGTCAGTAACATTTCTCAGATTGTTATGAAACACGCATTCACCGAAAGTTTATTTAAAAAAAATCGAAAAATTGTTAAACATTTCATAGTACAATAGCTTGCAATGTGTTTGTTTGCGTTTCTTGCGTTATGTGACGTGACGGTCAGTGGTAAAAGGGCCTAAATAGGATTTTTTTCCGATTTAAAAGTAACTTGTGATGCAGATAGGCCCCGTTTCTCAGGAAAAATGGTCATGAAATCCACCATATTATTTTTCATAAATGTCAAGGAAGAGCGGCGTTGAGTTGTGCGCAATGAAATTTTGCGATGTCTTAGAACTAGGTTCTGTCTATCCCTCTGGATATCCTGGTATATGAGGGAAACAGCGTCAACACAGCGTGTGAAGTCTAGTTTAAAGATCAAAAGACTAGAAACCCAAGAAACAATTAAAGAATAAATGAAGGAGAGACCATATCGCAGTGGTACAACATACAGATGTGCGTACAAAACGCGGCGGTTAAGGGTCCTCTACTTGGAGGTACTCGTTCTAATAATAAAAAATGCGGCGTTCGATTCCGCCGCTTAACACGCAATGTCACGAATTCTGGCAGAAAACGAAGAACATAGTAACAATAACAATGTACTTTTAGTGATTATATAGCGTTTTCAGTATAAAATATAATAATTTACTAAAAACCCTAAAAAAGGCTATAACAACTAGAAAACCAAGAACAGAATGTCTTAACTTTATGGTTAATTTCGTTAGTTAAGAGTTAAGACTAAGTAGTTCTGAACTATCGAAATGTATGCATAAATTCTAAAAATGGACAGAAAATAAAGAATGAATGGTCTTAATCATAATTTCTTTCCATCTAAAACTTTTTAAAATAGAAAAAATAAGTTCAAAATTAAAATCTATCATTACCAGAGTAGGCAGTGGTATCATAGTGTCAAGAAACTCTTCCCACGAATTTTAGAGATACCGTGTTGAGTGGCGGAACTAAACGTCGCACTATGCCTTGTTACCAGAATAAAGAAAAGAATATTGAAAGTGAGCTTAAATCTCTGTTTATTATACATCCACTACGCCTTTAGAAAAAAAAGGCTCAATGCAAAAATTATCATTATAAATGCTTAAAAATATAAAAATTACATTATTCACCAAAAATCGAACCCACTACAACGTGAATTCAAATGAAACACACCAAGAAGACCCACAAGCATTGAATCCCAGTCCATTTTAATCCGCGGCCTTACTGACCTAGTTACAGTATCGATCGACCGCCCAT
The DNA here is from genome assembly GCA_013403705.1 of Heliconius hermathena. Classification (NCBI taxonomy): domain Eukaryota; kingdom Metazoa; phylum Arthropoda; class Insecta; order Lepidoptera; family Nymphalidae; genus Heliconius; species Heliconius hermathena. Next base: position 251,105 of record JAAIXJ010000256.1, on the reverse strand, counting down.
CGCGTCACTAACTCAGATATAATGTTATGTGAACGCCGTTTTGGATGGACGTTCGTATTTTTTGTAGTAGGAATGAGGGAAACAGTGGCACAACTCTCTGTCTTCTAGCGATCCACATGCGGCTTCGTCCGCTCAAATTATTGTTATAGCCAAATTATACAATATGTTGAGATAAATTGTAACCTATGTAAAGTTTAATCTAAGTCCGTTCAGTAGTTTTTGCTTAAAAGTTTTACAAACTCACATTTATAATATTAGTAAGATTAAGTAATGTGTCAAAACCAGCAACATACATATAAATTGTCAGGCATATGGCGATGATCGTTTTTTAAATTTTTTTATTGTAAAGAAAATATTTTGCTGATACTCTGTCCGAATATCTACTAAAGCCTTACCCTCTTCAACTACCACTGGCCTGGGCCTAGGGTTGCTAAGAATTTTTGTGCACCTGTGAACCCCTGCGAATCAGGGATGATCCTAACTATCTTATGTGTTAGTTTCGCTGGTGTTTGTATGTTGGCTATGGCATCGTAGCTCTTAAACGGATGAAAAATTTTGATTTCGTTTTTTCTTTATTTGAAAAGAGTCTTAAAAAGAGTATTCGTTGACATGATTCAAGAACATATGTTCGTCGTCGGTCGTTTCAAGATTATCAGCGTTTTTCTATTTGATTGTTTATTTATCATAGTTTAATGCGTCGTTGGTTTTTATTTATTAATCATTTCCCCACATTTTATGGAACACGTAGAGAACGTTGAGGCCGGTCGTGGCGCAGAGGCACAAAGTGTGACTGTAAACCGACTGGTTGTGGGTTCGATCCCCACTCGAGGAAGTGAAATATTTATTTACATTTCTATTATATTTTCATTTCTTCGCTCTGGTGTCAAGGCAAAGCGCGGCATTGAGTTCCGTCACTCAGCACGCAATGCCTCCAGAATCCGGCGGAAAGTGGGGAACGGAGTGTCTTTGCACGAGGTTCCCTCTGCCTAACCTGCTGTGTGCGGGATACAGTGTGAAGCTGTTAAAAAAAACGTAGAGAATCTTGAGAGAAGTTACTCGCTCTGGTAACAGGACAAATCGCGGCGTTGAGTTCCGCCACTCAACGTGCAATTTCTCGAAAATTAGGCGATAATTAGGTAACAGTGTTAGCTAGCATTAGGTTTAGGCTACAAAATAATGTTTTTTGCCTCAACAACAGTAAACACGTGTTTGAGATGATAATAATCTGTACGTCATTCTCTATCTTTCCTCAAATTATTGTGTATTAGGTAGGTAGGTAGGTAGGTATTTTGAGTTAAAAAACATAGTTCGTCTGATATTTTTGTTTCCCCTAGTTTTTTTATTTCACGCTGCATCTCACATATAGCAGGATAGGCAGAAAAAGCCTAGTGTTAATACATTCTGTTCTTCACGCACCCTCTAATTTTCGAGGCATTGTGAGGAGTGGGGAAGTCAACGCCGCGCTATTTATTTTTATGAGAACGAGAAAGTGAAAATAATTAATTTCCTCGAGCGGGAGTCGAATCAAGAACCAGCGTGTTTACGGTCAGATTGTGTGCCGCGGTACTACATTGCAATTTTTTAGTTAATAGTAGGGTAACATTTTCTACTTATTAAGTAATTTTAAAAGAAAAAAAGACGATTTGGTTACTCAACTCTCTGTTCTTAACTTAAGAAACATTTTCTGTTAAACGATAACGCGCTAAATTTGAACTATTATCTAATTATAACCAAGAAACTATTTGCCAGTCGTGGCGCAGGGGCACATTTATTCGCTCTGGTGTCAAGGCAAAGCGCGGCGTTGGGTTCCGCCACTCAACACGCAATGCTTCCAGAACTTGGTGGAAAGTGGGGAACGGAACTTAAGACTAGGTTTCACTCTGCCTACCCTGCTGTGCGCGGGATACAGCGTGAAGCTGATTTAATTTATTTTTTAATAAACTATTATTTAAAAAAAGTAACATTAAAAAAAAAAACTAACAAAAATATACCCAATAAATATAATGCCTTTAATCAAGCATGTTAACTAGTAAGTTAAAGATGTAATTTAGGGCATTCTGTATCTTTCTAATGAGTGTGGTAGAAAGAGATAAACTTAGTGGGTACAACGTCACTTATCTCTAGTGATTTTATAGAGATTATTGTTATTACAGCTTCACGCTATATCCCGCATATAGGAGGCTAGACAGAGGGAACCTAGAAAGAAAGCTGAAAATGGAGGGTGGAGCTTTCCGCCCAAATTGGAGACATTGTGGATGGAGTAACAGAACTCAACGCAGTCTTGTTACTAGAGTGAGAAAATTATTATAATTTCCCCGAGTGGGAATCGTACTCGCAACCGTCGGGATTTCCGTCAGATGCTGCGCCGCTGTACCCGGACGGCCAGATATATCCGGCCAGATAAATCTACACGTAGCAGCGTCGACGGAGGGAACCTAAAAACTGTTCCTTCTCCACTTTCCGCTGGATTCTTGAGGCATTACATATTGAGTGGCGGAACCCAACGCCGCGTTCTGCCTATTATTTTGTCATAGCGAGAAGATGAAAATATATGAAATATTCATATTCCATTTCCCCCGAGTAGGATCGAACTTACAACCGTTGATGAATTAAGTTTTGGATCCCGCAGTGTGTGGAGTATCCCATAGTACAGTAAATAGGTCCCACACATAGGTAGAGGGAACTTGGGAACCTAGTGTTAAGACACTAAGCTTACTAAGATAGACGTAATTACAATTATTACGAATTATCAATACATCGAATATTAACTTTATCAATTTAAAAGAAAATTTTGATATACATCCATACTATATTTTATTCTTCTATACTAATTAATAACAATATTATAAAGTTATAGAGTTTGTTTGGTTAAAAGCGCTAATCTCAGGAACTATAGGTTCGATTAGGAAGATATTTTTTTGTTGGATAGTCCATTTATCGAAGACATAGCCTTATGTTACACTATGTAAAAAGTTTCATGTACCCAGCACTGTACCTCCGATCAGAATTACCTCTCGCACTTAAAATGTGTGTGTGTGGCAAGTACTCACAACTTTTAATTTTTTATATTAGAAATAAGCTTTTAAAGGCTAATTTATAAATACTTGTTGGCGAAAATTCCACTTAGAATTTATTTTTAATTAAAATTAACGTTATTTCACTTTTTTCTTCGCTCGTTGTAATAATAATAAAAAACTGTTTATCGTTTTTTTTATTATTTTTATATCACTTACAACGCCGTGTCCTCATACAAAACTGAATTGACGGAGATCAACGCCGCGTTGAGTTATATTAACTAGTATCTACATGTTAACTTCTTTTATAGCAATATGACCAATGTAAAGTTTATGGAGATTGATTGTTAAGGTTTTTCGCAAAAACAATTGAATTGAATTGAATGAAACTTAGGAGTACTACAACATTTTGTAATCTTACAATACTATTAAAAATAAATATATTAAAAATATTATTTATTTACATTACAGAGGGTGCCGTTGAGGAAAAATAACGAAGACGGTCTCCAAATACTTCATCAAAAATTCGCATTTTCAGTTAAGTATTTTAAATATATATATATTTCCACATTCTGGGCAAAGCGCGGTGTTGAACTCCGCCACTCAACACTGGAAAATTGGGCGGTGCGTCTGGAACGGAGTGTCTTAACACTAGGTTCCCTCTGCCTACTCTAATGCGCTGGAAAGCATGAAGCTAAAATAATTTGATCTTAAATGTATAAGTAATAAGTTTTATATATTTTTTACCTTTCTGAAACGTTTTAACTTTTTTCTTTTTCTATTTAAGAAAAAAAGCACATCATTTGGACAAAAAACTAAAGTTGAGTTACTTGATTACTATGAAAAATAATTTTATTTCGAATCTAAAGTAAATACAAAAAACTTGCATTTAAAAATTGCATTCGAAATTATAGCGAAATTCTTAAAAAAATATTTTTTATAACCAAAATAAAAAAAGGGTGTAAGTGTAAGAAATACATATATATTTGTTATTTTTGTAAAAATAAATGAATGCATATCGATCACATTTATAATTAGACGAGGATCTCAATTAATAATAAATACTTTTTTCTATGATATAGTTTGTAGAGCAATAAATCATATTATAGTTATAAAACACAAATATATAACACGAAAATTTTAACTAGCAGTTAATAAGAAAAAACATTTTTTTAAACTCTTTATCCACGCACTGACGTAATAAGCCATACAGCCTTACTTCAATAGTACTGTTGTTTAACGTGTCACGTCAAACTTATATGCATTATAAAAGGTGTTTGTTTTTCTTTTTGTGCACATTTTTAATCTATATTATTACTTAGAAATTTAAAAAAAAATATTTTTTTTTGTTTAAAAACGTATGGTCACTAATAATAATTAGTAAAATATCAATTTTGATCAAAATTAGTGAACAAAATCAAATATAGAGTTAGAAAAATCAAATATTTCATATAAAACTCGATGCTTCACCTGTCGACATAAATGTATCTCACCTGGTAAGGTTCCTCTGGTTTCCCAGGGTATGAAGCACTGCGTCTGTAATCTGGAGGTCTTGGGGGTGCTGGAGCTCTTCTCCAGGGGGCGAAAGCAGATGGCTGTGGGGGTTGGGGGGTAGGCCACCTATACTGTGGGGCTCGTCTGAAAGGAGCTCGGTACTGCCTTTCATCCTCAACGACGCTAGCTGCGCCGGGATATTGTAACTCCCCCATGTAGACGTCCGACCGTGACGGCGGTCGGATCGACACTGACGATAGCTCTTATCGGGTCGATGTGGATGCGCGCGCAGGGTATTGTTTCTTCTTTTTTTCTTTTATTTTTTGTTTTATGGCAACACTGCTAGTATTTTGAGGAAATTTAAATACTAAACTTATAGTTATTGGCGACAATATAACAATTAAATATAATAGCTATTATAATTAAGATTATTTGGTTTCTATTTTAATTTTGTTTATGGAACTCAATATATGTGGTTAAGGCCTTAAGGGGTTGCACTTTGTAAGGGTGGGTAACATTTCTGTTTAAAAATATGCTCATTTTTTATACAATTTTACTAAAATTAAAAAGTACACATGAAAAACATGTTAAATTGTATAGAGAAGACTAAATCTACTTTTTTTTATTTTTTCAATATTTCACATAAGGCTACTTTCTGGCGTTTAAGAATATTGTGGATATTTAAATTATTTACCATATGTATCTTTTATCTCGTAGGGGAATACAAGTAAAGTAAATATAGTACAGCTATATAATATGGGCTATGTAGAGTTAAAAACCCTTAAACGGGTTTTTAAATGTATAAGTTATATCTAGATATATTAATTGAATTTATTTTTAATCTATACTTTTATTACCATATACGTTATAAGTATACTTTAAGCGCGACGGTTGTGAGTTTGATTCCCACTAACTTCCCGCTGTCTATCCTGCTATATGCAGGATACAGCGTGAAGATGTAGAAAAAAGTAGTATGGAAAGTGACGTAACATGGCAAAATTCCAGTCAGGGTTAATATATTTTTAGGAACACACTTAAAGGCATTATGGCAGCAAAAACTTAGAGCTTAACACTCCACTCTTTATTTTCTGTTTAAGGCGAGAACGGTCAATTGTCACTGTCTCAAAAGGGAATCAAACCCACTACTGTCGCATTCATAGTTAGAATTAAAAAAAGGAATAATAATGAAGTAATCGATAATAAGATGTATGGGTCTTGGTTCTAAGTACAAATATAAAAAGAAAAGACATAAACCTTTCATAGAAACATTTTTAAAAGTGTTTTTCCAAATTAATATTTTTTGGCGATATATCGAGGGCCTCCTCAGCAAGAAAAAACATCATTGTCATTTCCTCGCTATTGACTGTAGACGCAATGTCTTAAAATTGAGTATCGAGTGGGAACCGAGTGACTTAACTTAGGTTCCCTTTACCTTCTCTGCTATTTCCGGGGTACAGCTTGAAGCTTAAAAAATATATCGATGCGCCTAAAAGTGTTTTTCGTATAACACTGTTTCAGGGTCTTTTTTACTGCAGTCATGTAATTTTGCTTGATTTTGCGCTAGCGTTTGTCAATTAGCTATGTTAAAGTTGCTTCATGCACTTCTCTTTTTCCCGTATAGCAGGTTAAGCAGAAGGGGCCTAGTGTTAAGACACTCCGTGCCAAATTTTCCGTTCAATTTTTGAAACAATTCGTTGAATTGTAGAACTCAACACCGCGCTTTGTCTATTTACCAGAGTGAAGAAATGAAATATTAAATATTTTATTTTCCTGATGGATCGAACACACGACCATCGATCATCGACACGTTTACATTTAGACGCTGTGCCGCTGCGCTTTGACGCCCTTTAAATTGATAATTTTATAAATAAACTGAAATTTAGATTATTATAGAAAAGTGAGCTTAGTGACTCATCTCTCTGTACTCTATATATCTTCTACATTGACATAATTTATATAATTGTAAGCTGTCGTTGCCGCAGCAGCTCAATATCTAACTTTAACACGACGGTTGTGGGTTTGATTACTACATGGAGAAAAAACTATTTTTATCTTATCGGCGCGGCGTTGAGCTGGGTGTTGGACACTTAAGACACAATGTCTGAAAAATTAAGCAGTGTGTGGGGCAATGGAGTGTTTTAGCACTAAATTCCCTCTGCCTACCACCCTGCTATACGCGGGATACAGCGTGAAGGTAGGAAAACAATTTTCTAGCTACCCGCTTTATCCCGTACATAGAGAGGTAACCAGAGGTGACCTTGGAACCCAGTGTTAAGACACTCCGATCCCATTTACCCCTGAACTCTGTAGGCATAGCCTGTTGAGTGTATTACCAGAGCGAAGAAATGAAAATATGAAAGGTTTCATTTCAGTGGGAACCGAACCCAGAGTCTGCCGCGTATACAGTCAGTCACTCGCTCGCCCCTGCGCCACGACTGGCCTCCAGCTAGTACATAATATACATATGTAGAGCGACACCTGTAGCGTAACTGCAAAACGGTATCAGTTTTAGGCCAAAATTTGCCCCAATGCGGATACTGAAACGACGCATTGATAGCTCGGTTACATTTAGTTGTATATATTTTGACATCGTTTTTTTATAATATTTGCGGTCTAAATGCGGCTTCGTCTGCTTAAACTTATTTAATAATTCAAATTAAGCAAAATGTTTACACGGTTACGCTACAAGCCTATATGTTATTGCGCGTATAGTTTTTGCGCGATGGTAGAACAAACATCCATATTCATAAATTTTCTCATTTATAACATTATATAATTAAATAAATAATATGAGGCCAGTTGTGGCGCTGGGGCACAAAGTGTGACTGTAAAATCGACTGGTGGTGGGTTCGATTCCCACTCGAGGAGATGAGATATTTATTTAAATTTTTATATCCATTTCTTCGCTGTCTGCTATGTGCAGGATACAGCATTAAGCTGATTTATTTAAATAAATAATAACGTATTATAGTATATTCTACTCGAGGGTATGAATTATATAATAATATTTTCCTTTCCCGGTGCGTAGGCAATAAAGTGTCGTAAATCTGTTTACCCCGCGTGAATTACGGCGCGGTGTTGGGTTACACCATTAAGCATGGAATGTTGTTCATATTATAAGGATTTGAAATTTCAACTCTTACTTATTACAAATTTTTATTTAACTAGTCGTGTTAGTACCTACTTGTGTCAGTGTATGTGAAATGTCGCAAACTCAATCTGAACTAGGAAGTGCCCAGTTCCTGATTGAGCTGAAATGTGGATTACGCTTTCAGTTTTGATGACAATGAAATTGCATAAATCAATATTGTTGTTAATCCAAAATGGCCGCCTCAACAAAATGGCGGATTACAATTTTTTGCATAACCCACCTAAAATGGGTATCAAATGAAAGGCATTGATTTGTAAAATACTTGAAAAAATATCTTAGAAGCATGTTGTTAAAAAGGTTTTATCTTAATTAATATTTTATTAACCACAATTTTGTAAGTTAACATTGATGATTTATCTATTTATTTGTAAGTGAGGACGCGGCGTGGGGTTCCGCCATTTAATATGCAGTGTTGATAATATTATTAATTGCATATGAGATTGCAACCCATATTTATTTTGTTATTAAATGGAAATAATAACTAAGAGTTGTAATATATGACACATGACGTGATGACACAGTCTTAAGTGTCTAAAGTCTCTGATTCTGACAACAGGAAGAGTGGGTTAAATGGATACGATTACCAATGTGTAATATAGTATCACTCGCATATGATTAAGAGTTAAGACACTCCGCTCCTCTCACACCGCCAATTTTCAAGATATTGCGTATTGAGTAGCGGAACTCAAAACCGAACATTTGAATTACTGGTTAAACATAATTCATTTTTTTCATTAATTCTTCATTCATTCATTAAAATTTGATTTTTGTAATAATTTTACCTCTCAAGTTTCAGTTCTTAAAATAATTCAGTTTCTATGTCTGATAATAGATGGCGCTCGTTATTTATTTCACTTATATACTTAGTAATATTATAAAACTGAACATTTAGTTTGATTGAATTCGTGAATCTCAAGAACTATTTATTTGAATTAAAAGTTATTTTATATTGGAGTCCGTGTATCGAGCAAGGCTATAGGCTAAAATAAAAGATGATACTTCCTACAAATTAAGAAAGAAAGATTTTTCAAAAGTACATCCCCTTTTTGAACACTTAGTACTCATTTATACTTTACAAAAACCTATCGGTAAAATTTCAACATTCTAAGTTAAGTGTCCCAGGCTACATCGATTTATACTTATTATTAAATAATCAAATTAGCTTCACGCTGTTTCCCGCATACAGCAGAGTAGGCATAGGGAACCTAGTTTAAGCACTCCTTTCTCCACTTTACGCATAATTTTTTAAGGCATTGCCTTAGTGCCAGAGCGAAGAAATGAAATTATTAATAAGTAATACTTCATTACCTCGAGTGGGGATCGAACCCACAACTATCGCATTATAGTTATATCCTTGTGCCCCTGAGTCACGACGGCCTCATCATGCTTATTATTATAAAATTTAAATACAAAATAGTGTTATCTAATAATAATTGGTAAATATTTTCTAAGTTATTTATTAATAGATCGCGTTAAATTTTTCTTAAAATAAAACTTACTTAGTTTCAAAATGTAATAAAAGATGGCGCTATATAAATACAATGACAATTGTAAAAATATAAAAGTTGCTGATTAAAACCAATCAAAATTTAAATCTCCGATCAGCCAACTTAAATTTAAAAAAGATCATTTTGATAATTTATTATCTTAATGTTATATGAAAAAAGTTTTTGGATATTTTTTATATGTAACAGTTTGAGACGAAGAATGATGATCAAATGAAAAAGCAGTCTCATAAGTGATATAACCCAAAACATTTTTTTTTCATTGTTATCTTTCAAAGAGTTTTTTTTATTACTACCACAAACGAAGCGAAGAAGTACATTACCCCCATGTTATATTTGTTTATCCCATGTTATTGTATTGTGCCGTGTGATCCCGGCCTAGAATAGAATCATCCTGGTACTGGTGGTGTCGTAAGAAGCGACTATAGTACGTGTGGTAGAGTCGCCAGCAATGGCAACACGCATGGGCAGACTCGACCGGATCATTACCATCCCCGGCATTTAAAACCGGCGTGAAGTAGTGGCTTTATGTCACTGCGTTTCGCACCAGATAATGCCGGGCTCCGGCGCCCAACCCACCTCACAGGCAGGCAACGCACCTGTAGCTCCTCTGGTGTAGCACGGGGTCGTGGGCGGCGGTATTCACTTACCATCAGGTGACCCGAACGCTCGTTTGCCTTGTCTTTTCCATATTTTATTTATGTGAAAACAAAATAAATTATTTATATTTATTCATGCATAAAATTTATACAAAAAAGAACCAAAAATAAATGTACAACATTTTAAAGTGCCACACATGAAATTACAGGACTTTAGAATATTTTTTCGAAGTCCTGTAGTTTCGTATTTTAATTTTTTTATCTTAAATTGTATAAATATGGGTAATTAAAAAGAATTTTTAAAATAAAAACTGAAGTAAAGGAACTAAATATATATATATTATACATATTGTAACTGATATCCCAAACTCGTTTGAAAATATTATTTAATAAATAATGCCTTGGCTCGTGATGCGTCTAGTGGTTAGAATCGTTTATAGTTGTGATCGTGAAGAACCCAAAATCTTTTAGAGATTCAGAGGTAACAGTATTAAGAATTTTATATTATGCCATTAGAAGGTATCGCTTTAAGATATTTGCCATCAGAAGTTGTTCTTGTGTCAGTTATTTAGATAACTGGAAACTCGACAATATGACATTGTCATAACTCGAAGCTCGTCCGAAGAAAAGCCAAGAGCGCGTCCTATCTTCCTCTCCACTATAACTGCGAACTAGTTATAATAAAAGGAAGAAAGAGTACGGGC